>CM053783.1:64949372-65549372 GCA_028749045.1 Cupressus sempervirens
ACATACACACATAGACATACACATGTATGTATGTATGTATGTATACACATATATAAATATACATATGTATATGTATATACATACATACATACATACATACATATAGAAAGATCATAAGTGCTTGACAAGAAGATGCAAAGATACATATATATATATATATACATACATGCATACATACATATACACATGCATGCATACATACATACATACATCTGCATATGCAATTTTATCACCTTGGAAAACTGTATATGATTTTTACTCAATAACCAAGAGATAATATAATCTATAAGTACAAATTTCTACATACTTAGTTTGGTATGAATAGTTTTGATTGAATTCGTTTGAGGAGAGTGAGTCTACTCATGATGATAATGGCTCCATATATTAGGTCTTTAGAGGAGAGAGACTTACAAAAGATTAGATGTTGTTTATGGATATGGGATGATTAGTTTGTGATGCCAATATATTTTCCTCCATATTGAATTTCTATATCATCAAATTGCTAGATACAAATTAGTGGACTTGGTCTTTTGAAATGGTATGGGCTACTTGGAATTGTCAAACTTGAACCATTGAACTATACATTTAGATTGATGAACCACAAATTTGAATCACTAGTTTCATGTCTAGAACCTTTAGCCTTTGAAATGTGAACTTTGATTTTGATTTGTGGTGCATGGACTATTATGAACCAAAATACACCTAAATGTTCTATATTTGTATTTTAGTGATAAAAAATATGAATATCTTGAAATTAAAAAAGATAACTGTCAGAGATCTATATTTATGTTTTAGTGATAACAAATATATAGTCTAATTTTAAGAAAAATAATAGTCTTAAATGTATATGATAAAAAGAAAAACAAGAGTACTAGCTTAGCTATATAATTCTTGCATTACTGATTATGTTAAACAAAATTTTTAATAAAGCAAGTATGAAGTAACATAAATGGATCATCTTCTTGATCCTATTATGACTTAATGTGAAAGCATCCAATCATTACTTGCACAATATTATGTACAAGATCTTTACTCAATCACCAAGAGATAATATAATTTGTAAGTACAAATTTCTGTATACTTAGTTTGGTATGAATAATTTTGATTAAATGCAAGGATAATTGCTTGTGTGAATTCAAGACATGAACGATTAATTTAATTTAGCACAAGTAATATGCAAGTGTGTATGTATGCATGTAAAGCAGTTCACATAGTGAACTGATATATATGCATACATGCACATATGCATACAATCAACTTAATTAATTATCCTTGAATTTGACCAAAGCTATTATATATGAACAAGAGATAGATGTTTAGAAGGAAAAAAAAGAACATTTATACAGGTACCTCTTCTTTCCTTGAAGAAAATCGCAAAGCAAGGTCACAAAGATCACAAGGGAACAACACAACAAAAAAATCCATTGATCACAAGGGAATGACAACAAAATCCTAGATCTCCAATGATCTCCACCAACATTCAGAGCTTTCCACCCTCTTTCGTGTGCAACTCTCCACAATCAATCAAAATAAATGGGAAATGACTACTGCCATGTTTTCTTTTATTTTTCATTTATAATCCATAATCCACAATCCACAAGATCTCTTTGTATACATACATACATACATACATATATATATACATACATACATGAAAACAAGAAAGCACTTTCTAAGAGTTTACAAATGTTCAAAAAAATTAATGTTTTCCAAGAAAATGCACTTAAAGAGCTGTTAGCTTAGAAGCAAGAACATGGTGTTGAAATAGTAGAAAAGTATTTGACATGAGAGGTCCACAAGTGAGGATGTTGACCAATCTTGAAAACTTGAATGTTGAAATGAAAACTATCAATGATCAAACATCTATGCCAGAGTTACAACACATTGTGAAGTTGATTTTAGATAAGGTAGAGGTAGATATTTAGACGTTTGATAATAAAAAAATTAAGGCATGAGAGAAAAGGAGAAGAAGCATCTTTAGAAAGAGTCTGCATGACAAAAACAATAACTAGACAACATAGATAATATTATGGGATCCATTGGATAGAATCTAGGAAAGTATTGCAGTAGATACTATGACATTGGAAACACCAGTTAAATTAGTTTAGTTGCTAATTACTGGGTTGATTACTTCATTATTATATGATCCAATGGTAATGTTAGTTATTATTTTGACATACATGAAGATATTATTATTATTCATTATTATATATATATGCATACATGAAAACAACAATGCACTTTCTAAGAGTTTACAATTTTTCAATAAAATTGATGTTTTACAAGAAAATGCACTTGAAGAAATGTTAGCTTAGAAGAAAGAACATGGTGTTGAAATGATACAGAAAGTGCTTCACATGAGAGGTCCACAAGTGAGGGTGTTGACCAATCTTGAAAATTTGAAAGCTGAAATGAATGCTATTGATGATCAAACACCTATGCCAAAGTTACAACACAATGTGAAGTTGATTTTAGATAAGGTAGAGGTAGATATTCTGAAGTTTGATAATAAAAATTTAAGGCATGAGAGTGAAGGAGAAGGAGCAATTTTAGAAAGAGAGGGTGAAGGAGTAGCTTTATAAAGATATTGCATGAAAAAAATAACAATTAGACAACATAGAGGATATTATGGGAGCCACTGGATAGAATCTAGGAAAGTGTTGCGGTAGATACTATGAAATTGGAATCACTTGCAAGTGTCTTTGAGAATTTATAGTCCAAATATCAAATGCTTATAAGAATGTTTCAAGTATTGGCATAGTCTCCCTATGATGATCCCAAGTACCTAATGCTTATAAGAGTGTTTTAAGGTTGGGAGCCACTTCAACATCCCATGCATGGTTTAGAGGTAATATCATTGTGGTAGATGCTTCTACAAGGGAATGAGCCTCATGATTATGACATTTACATAGAAGAAGAACTTGCTTCTTCAAATCCTTACACTCAAATATATATTGAAGTTATTCTTCAAGTCCTTGCATATGCAATTTTATCACCTTGGAAAATTGTATTTGATCTTGCTCATTGGGAACAACCAATTGTTCAATTTATTGTACCTAATTTGATGATAGTTCTACAAGAATTTGTAACAAACCTAGCTAATCAACAACTAGACCCATTTAACTAGGTTATGGCTAGTTTCTTTCTAAAAATATATGCTCTGAGATGTTTTTGTAAAATTTCTTGCGAACTTTTCCTATTTTTCATGGTCTGCATTATTTTTGTGGAGGATCTTGAGGTAAGTCACTTAGTACGGGTTGAGTAAGTTTTATTGTTTTATTATTTGGATTTTGGAATATGTATATAGTTGGATCAATTTTTGTTGTTGTGCTAAGATGTAATAAGCACCTTTTAAAAGATCTCTAAATATACATGTTTAGAAGGAAATACAAAGAGATACCTATTTAGAAGGAAAAGAAATGAACATTTACATAGCTCCCTTGAAGAAAATCACATAGCTAGGGCACAATAATGAAATTGTAGAGAAAGGGCATGACACACAAATGAAATTGCATCACAAGGGCATGACATGGCAACAAAAATTGTAGAGGAAGGGTACCCCAATGAAATCATAGAGAAAGGGAACGAGGACAAAATGTAGAGATCAGAAGGGCATGAAACAAAAATTGTAGAGCAAGAGAATGACAATGAAATGAAGAGAGACACAAAAATGAAATCATAGAACAAGGGCATGAAAATGAAATGCAGAGATCACAACAATGAAATGCACCAATGACAAGGGCACAACAATGTTCACAACTCTCCACCCTTTTTTTTGAATGCAACTCTCCATAATAAAAACAAATGGGGAATGATTTATATCATGTTTTCTTGTTTTGTTTATACTCTTGGTTTCATCTCAATAATGATGCCAATATCAATATTGTGATGACGTCAAGGAAAATTGCAAAAAACTATATGAAAATGACCACAAATTACACTGTCATCACAAATTACTATAATAATTTGACCCCAAATGTTGTAGTGTATGGATTGTGCACTCTTCTCACCATGTCAGAAGGAGTTAAGGACTCATGGGAGAAGAACATGAAGAGTCTCATAGTCAATTTTGGTGACTTTATTTCTCACTTGGCAACCTAAGAAGAGTTAATGAAACACAATTTTGACGTGTAAATAAGTTTTGGCATCTTTGTCATTGATGTCAAAGGGCGAGTAGAAGGCAAATTGTATAGAGTAAAAACATGTATAGAAAAAATTATATACTAAGGGGGAGAAATGTTACTTAGCATTATATTTTATTAGGAGATATAAAGAAGATGGTTATAAGTGTAATAATCCACAAAATTTTATAAGTTTGAAATTTTATAAAGTTTTGAAGGCCAGTTTTGAAAAGTTCTTTTTGTATAACATTTTGGGACTTAGCCAATTTTCCCACATTTTTCCATCAATGCCAAAGGGGGAGATTGTTGAAAATATGGCTAGGTAGGATGAGTTAAGGTTTTCATTTATGGAAACATATATCTCAAGATGAGATGGTAGAATATACTATTGAAGATTCTATAGTCAGAGACATAAAATTGTCTAAGTGTTAGACAATTTTTCTAATAGTACAAAAATAGTTTTGGGTATTGCGAAGGCTACAAAGATGTTTGGAATTTCCAAAGTTAAGGGCAATTATAACAGAGTTTCATGGTGACATACCTAAGTGCCCAGATCAGTACAGATAGTATGAACAAAGTTATATATCAAATACTAGTAAAGGAAATATGCACAATAAAATAGAGTATAACATAAACAGAGGAATAAAGTGTTAAGTAATTATTTTAGTCACAAAATAATTACTTATATATGTAGGGACGACATCCTAGATATTTAGCCTATGTATGTAAAGAATCATGGTCAACCAATCTATGGCGTCAAGTGGTAGTGAAAAACCATCAAATCAGGGTTATGTTAACACATAATTTTAAAGTAATTACGGGCTTTATATCAAAAATTTGTAAAAAAAGAATCTGTAGGAAACTGAATATAGTTTCTAAAATACTAGGCCTTATCTAGAGAAAAAATTATTTGATTGGCCAAAGTTTTGGATTTTAATGCAATACTACAAAAACTTTTAGGACGAAAATAAAATGTAGGTGTATGTCTGACCACCTTAATCAAAACCAAATGATAATATTTTTAAATATAATTATAGATATAAAAAGTAGACTCATGCCTAGATGTGACACATATTTTTGGCTATTTTTATTCCAAATAAATAATTAAATATGAATTTTCTACTATAACTTTTTTAGAATAAAAAAACTCCCATGTCTGACCACCTTAACTAATTGAAAAATTTACAAAATTAATTTTTTTTCTTATACTAGGTGAAACATAGAATGTGACACAACTTTTGGATTTCAAAAATGTTATACAGTTTGAAAGTTATAGCTATTTTAAAATTAGTATGTCAATCAATAGTTTACAAACATCTTCATTAGAAATTAACTAATAAAAATTTACTGAACTTAGAATTTGATAGCAATTATATCGATGAAATCTTGAGAGTGTTCTCAAAAACCCTTTTCGTTTAATTGAATTTGGATGAAAAAATATTGTCAAATGGCCAGTTGAAGTCTAAATGTTAGGGAAACATGTCTCAAACATGTTTTTTGAGTTGACCAAAGAGGTTTGGTAAATAGCAAGCCTAATCAGGTACCTGATCCAAAATCAAGGACCCAATCTTGGATTGGGTATCCAAAATGTGGCAACAAAATACAAAATTTTAAAAATTGAGATAGTGGGAACCAATTGTACATTTGAAACCAAAAGACTTACAAACATATTTAAATATGTTTTCACATTTAAGATATAATGATATTTGAATATTATTATTTTTTTTATTATTATTATGTATTATATGAAAAATTTATTTTTATAATATTATATATGATATTAAATATGATTAGATAGTATTTTAGGATCATAGTACTATATATTATCTAAAATATTATAAGTATTATCTATATATAATTATTATAATGTTAAATATATATTATTACATATAGCATTATAATATATATTTGAACATAGTATTATAAATTATTACATAGTATTATATATTTTATTAAATTATAATATGATCAATTACCATATGTCCCTAGGGGTACTAGAACCCCTAGGGACACATGTCACTATGCAATGGGTTGAAGGGTGTCGTATGTTACCCTATGACCCCATTTGACCCATTGCATTGATTACCATATGTCCCTAGGGTCCTAGGACACCTAAGGACACATGTTGCAATGAAATATGTCAAAGGGGATTGTAGGTTAGCCTACGACACCATTCAACCCATTTCAATGATTACCATATGTCTTGAGGGGTCCTACATATCGCGATGAAATGAGTCAAAAGTGGTCATAGTTTAGCCTACAACCCCCTTGGACCCATATGATCGATTACCATATGTCCCTATGGGTCATAGGCCCCTAGGGACACATATCACGATGCAATGGGTCAAAGGGGGTCACAGGTTAGCCTATGATCCCCTTTGACCCATATGATCGATTCTCATATGTCTTTAGGGGTCCTAGGACCCCTAGAGACACATATCATGATGAAAAGGGTCGAAGGGGGTCATGTGTTCACCTATGACCCCCTTTGACCCAAATGATCGATTACCATATGTCCCTAGGGGTCCTAGGACCCCTAGGAACACATGTAGTGATGAAATGGGTCGAAGGGGGTCATAGGTTAGTCTACTACCCACTTCAACCCGTATGATTGATTTCCATATGTCCCTAGGGCCCTAGGACCCCTAGGAACAAATGTCATGATGCAATAGGTTGAAGGGGGTCATAGGTTAGCTAAGATATGACCCCCTTCGACCCATATAATCAATTACCATATGTCCCTAGGGGTCCTAAGACCCTTAGGGACACATGTCACGATGCAATGGGTCAAAGGAGGTTGTAGGTTATCCTATCACCTTATTTGACCCATATCATTGATTACCATATGTCCCTATGGGTCCTAGGACCCTTAGGGATACATGTCGTGATGCAATGAGTCAAAGGGGGTCATAGCCTAGGACCCCATTTGACCCATATGATTGATTACCATATGTCTCTAGGGCTCCTAGGACCCCTAAGGACACATGTTGAGATGCAATGGGTTGAAGGGGGTCATAAGTTAACCTACAACCCCCTTAAACCCATTACATTGATTACCATATGCCTTGAGGGGTCTTAGGACCCCTATGGACACATATCATGATGCAATGTGTTGAAGGGGATTGTAGATTAGCCTACGACCCCATTCAACCGATATGATCAATTACCATATGTCCCTAGGGTTCCTAGGTGCCCTAGCAACAAATGTCATGATGAAATGGGTCAAAGGGGGTCATAGGTTAGCCTACGACCCCCTTTAACCCATATGATCAATTACCGTATGTCCCCAGGGGTCATACCCCTAGAGACACATGTCATGATGTAATGGGTCAAAGGGGGTTGTAGGTTAGCCTACAAACCCCTTCAACCCATTGCATTTATTACCATATGGATAGACCCCTAGGGACACATGTCACAATGCAATGGGTCAAAGGGGTCATAAGTTGGCCTACAACCCCTTCAACCCATTGCATCAATTACCATATGTCCCTATAGGTCCTAAGACCCCTAGGGACACATGTCATGATGGAATGGGTCAAAGGGGGTCGTATGTTAGCCTACAACCCCATTCAACCCATATGATTGATTATCATATGTCCTTAAGGGTCTTAGGACCCTTAAGGATAAAAGTTGTGATGCAATGGGTCGAAGGGGGCCATAAGTTAGTCTACAACCCTCTTTGTCCCATATGATCGATTACCATATTCCCCTAGGCATCCTAGGACATATATGGAATTGATATTGCAACCAATGGTTAGAATGATGGGTGATTAAAGAGGGTGAGTCCAACAACAAATTCACTCAAAATGTCTTTATTTGTTTTTATAACTTAGAAAGTTTCTAAAATGTAGATTCTTTTTATGTCCCAAAAGATGATTATTTGATTTATGGCATTCAAGATTGGATTTTTTGTTTTAATCATGCATTTATAAAATAAAATAAAAAACTTGATTTTAATCCAGGGCACTCAAGAGTGATTTTAGCAACATGCATTCAAAGACAAGTGATTAAACATTCAAGTTTTTTCCTTTGAGCATTCAAGATTGAGATTTTGTGTGTTGTTTTAAGAACTTTGAAGTGCTTTATTTTAACCTTAGATCATTCAAGATTGTTTTGGACTCAAAAGTGAAAATGATTCTTTGTACTTTGGTTTGAATTCAAGATTTTGTGTTCTAGTTTGCATGTTTTAAGCCCAAAAATGATATTTCTAGATTGTTTTGATGTATGAAAAACTTAAGAAACATTCAAGATTTTGCAACAAGACATTTGTTTGGAACAAATAACAAAGCTTTTTAGGAAAATTTTGGCAACCATTTAGGACTCTTAGTTTTCATGAGATTTTTAAAAGAACTTTAAAATATTTGCAAATGAGGTTCATTTTATCCTTGATTGATGCTTTGAGTTTGATTTAGATTTTAGTGTGCACTTAGTGTTGATTTTGAAATGGAAACTTGAACTTATTTTTAAATTTCCAAAAATGAAGTGTTCCTAACTTTGCATGAGTGCATCTAAAACCTTGATGTTGCAAAGATGCAAATGATTGGATTGGTTTAGTTTCACTCATTAAATAATTTTTTATTTTTATTTTTGCAAATTTTTTAGTTTTTAATGGATTTAAGTATGATTTGGGGGTTCATTTTAAGCACTAAAAAGAAGTGTGTATGATTTTGCTTCCTTAAAAAAAAATGGCCAAGATCTCCCACAAGAAGAAGAAGAAGTAGATGGAATAAGAAGAATATAGACAAAAAGAGGAAGAATAATTCCAAGTGCTTTGTCCACCTATAAGCTTGAAAAATCTGCAAACACTATGAGATAGACTATGAGTTCCTTTGTCTTCTTCATGCTCATGTGGACCTAAAAAACCAATTTATACAATCCTACCAATCACAAAAACAAGAAAAATTATCCAAAATTAGCAAATGACATACAAAACTTGACTAAAAAAGCTAATGAAAATGACCCATGCAGGGTCCCACCAGGTGTGCTAAAATGTATATAAGCAATGTTAGTATGCTAATAGAAACCAAATTTAAATAAAGCTTCTACAAACTAAGCAAAATTCATAAACTTCAAGATAGACTAAGATGAGCTCTCAATTGAGAATATGAGCCATTAATGGGCTCTCTCAATGAGAAGCTCTCTTGTTGAGTAGCTTTGTCTAAATAGATAGGATGTATGCTCAAGCTTATGCTTCAAAAAGGGCTTCAAATGGAGTTGGAATTTGGGTGTGAGTGTATGGTTTTGATGAAAAATGGCTTCTTAAAATGGCATTATGACTTTACTTCATGGATTGTGTTCTTTTGCAAAGGGGAATGATCCAATTTATAGGTAAGAGGCTTGAGGGATTGAGGGCTAAGATGCAAGGATGGGGAAAAGCTCATGGAGGGCTCAGATTGCATGAGAGGAGAGCACATGGATTGTGCTTTCTTACAGCCAATCAGAGAGTGACACATGTCACAGGATGAGAGGATGGAGAAAAGGGGAAGGATGAGTCAACAAAGGAGGATCAAGGGATAAAATCTTCATAAAGACCCTCATAATGGCTTGTAAGAGCAGTGAAAGGGCTTGGAAGAGTCATTTATGGCCTAGTGGGCTTCATAAAGTTTTATGGTTGCGATATTTTGAGGGAGATTAGAGGAATTTTGACTTGGGCTTGATTAGGAAGGTTTTAAGCTTGCTTAGGATTGTGCAAATGATTAGAGGATGGATTAGGATGGTTTAGGATTAGCTTAGGGATAGGCAAGTGGATGGCATTTAATGAGGGTGGGTGAAGGAGGAGATATTTGTTAACTTTGGCTTGGGTTAGTAAGTCTTAACCCATGTTTAGGGAATGTGACAAGGTTAGGAGGGGATTAGGATTAGGTTTAAAGACATCTTCTAGAAGAGTCTAGACTTTGGATGAGGATAAAGGCTTTCTAGAATAGTCTAGAACTTCCTAAGATGAGGATGAAAATTTTTTAGAAGAGTCTAGAACTTCTTAGGATGAGGATAAATTAGATTTTTAAGAAATAAATAATGTTTTATTTATTTCAAGGGTTTGGGTTGAGGAGATATTTATTAAATTTTTTTTAATAAACATGAGGATTAATATTTAATCTTAATTAAATATTTTGAGTTGGGATTAGGGGTAGGAAATGATGAGATTAGCCTTTAATCAAAATTAAAGAAAGATTAGAAGATTTTGGAAGAGGTTAGTGGTCTTAAAGAAATTGGCCAAGTTTTGGGTAAAAAATAATTTTTTTATTTATTTTGGGTTTTTTGGTCAATTTATTAATTAAATAATTAATAAATAAGAAAATAATGTTTAAATAAGATTTAAACATTTTTGGGAGGGATTCTTTAATTAAATATTTTTAATTAAGATAAAGGGATTTAATGGCATAAAATAAATAATTAATGAATTAATAAATAATGATGTCATCAGGAATTTTTTTAGAAAATAAAAATACTTTATTTTCTAAAGGATTTAGGTGTCTATAGGGACGACCTCAACTCTAGCGTTCCGGCAGAGTATAAAGATCGAGAGGTGAATCCAAAGACACCTCTCTTGGGATGAAAATTCTGTCACTCGAGCTAAGCCTCAAGGAACTTTATACCCTTGAGAAGTGAAAGAGGAGAAGTGGGTTACTGCTCCTCTCGACTGTGTGACATTGTTTTGGTTTCATCTATGGATTTGGGCCTCACGTACCTTGGGTATATCGAGGACTCCCTAGCTAAACCAACTATCAACCTTGTAGACAACCATTTAGGATGTTAATGTGTTTGAAGTGATTGATCGAAACATTTGTAGAAGATACACACTCCTTGGTGCACGTATCACATTTTGAGAATCAAAAACTTCTATTTGGTTGTTCTTATCTATTGCTTGATCTTTTACTTGTTGAATGAATGTTTGCCAAACTTGGTCAATCCTAGGTTAGGGCACACTTAGCGTAGTCACTGCCTATTTCAAAAGTTGATCAAGTTGAAGCAAAACAACCACGATCTCTCAAAGCCAACCAGATTCAAGAATTTATGTCAGAACAACCCAAACCAAAACATAAGTTTCACAAAGCCAAATTCAAGCCCTCTCAGGCATACCAAAAAATTTCAGCCAAGAGAAAGGAAGTAACACCAAGCCTTCAAATTTCCAAACTCCACAAAGCAGAAGACAAAGCGGCCGACGAAACCTGTCAGGATGCCTGGTTAGATTGCACTATCAGATTTAGCAAGCATCCAGGAGTTAACCCTACTTATGTCTTACTAACTAGGCATGATTTCTATGATTAGGCCCCCTTTTTTTCCACATCTTGTTGCATAAGTTTCACTTTATAGTTATCTTTGTAGGAAAGCTAGCCATTCTAGGTTATCCCTTTAAATCATTTTAGCTCATCCATGTCATCTAGGTCTTTGCCTTAGAATCAAACCAATCCCCTCAAACCTAGCTAGCATCCAAAAAAGCCTAATTTTCACATCCAAGCCTTCAAAATTGTTGTCACCTTGCCAAAGGTTTTCCATTCCTACCATCTTGCAAATCCACCAGCCTCACCGAGGTTATCCCTCTAACAGAGCTTTGTCTAGGGTAATCTAGCTTTGTCAGTTGTTATCCCTCATCACCTTGACCTAAAGGTTGGGATCTATAAGTGGTCAATCTCATGTTTTTCCTAAAGGATCATCAGTCTATCCTTAAAGTTGACACAATCACCACCAATCTTGCACATAGGAAAGCATACCTTTCATGCTTTAGCAACATATATTTGAAGTTAGAATCCCCAACCCAATTCTCCTTAGGTTTTTCATATAGCTTTTCCTCAACCTAGGAAATCATTTGCATAGAAAAGCCTTCCCCTTTTGCATCCATCAACATTGTTACATCTCATCCCTAGGAACATTTTCATGCCACTCGTCACTTGCTTAGCCAAGAAGAAGAAAGAAACAATGGAACCCTATCATTTGGATCAAACAACATCACTCCCCTTGAGCACTCAACCATCCTTCATCCCAAAGAACACTATACCATCACCTACTGACATTGAAGCTTTCATGAACCAACCATGAAATGCAGTATTGGTGAATGCCATTATAGACAAGAACAAGGAAACAATCATGGCTAACTTTTGAAGGGACAATATAGGAGCCTTCAACTTTGGAAGACCTCCTCCCTTATTAGATCCATATCACCTATTGTTTGGACAACTACCACTCCCAATAGGCTCTTCTGATTCAGATTATCCTCAATATGTGCCAAAAGAAGAGCCTCAAGCCAATCCTTATGATCCAATAGACCCAAACATACCAACCTCCACTCAAGTTGAAATCTCCCTTCCGTAAGCCAATCCAGCCACCACCAATCCACCATTGGTCCATACCACTCCATCCCAAACCCCCTTCACCCAAAACACCTCATCATTCACTCCCTTCACTATTGTTGTTGCTGCTCTTTAACCCAACCTTCCAAATCCACCCATCTCTCAAATTAGTGCTAGTATCTTTGGCCAACCTTAGCAATATACAATCGAGATGCCACCCATGGGGCCAAGAAATCAACCTTTCATCACCCCCAGCTTGTTTACCTCACCTCAGAGCACAATTCCATCATTTCCACTAGGTCCTTGGACCTCAGTGCCATCAACCACAAATCCACAAGCTATTGCCCTCACTCCACAAAGCTATCAAACCCCACAAGATACTACCAATGTTCTGCCAAGCTCTCAAGTGACCCAAGCTCCTGCCACTACTCTACCAAGCTTTCAAATCTAGCCACCAAGCTATCAAACCCCATCAGTTCCATTCCCAAGCTTTAAATTCTCACCACCTCCACCACCAACTAATCTATTACCTCCTATTACTAACTATTTTTCTATGCCACTTCTAGGAGGAAATCCACCACCACCAACCACCAATTTCATAGCCTCCTTTGCCATGATACCCTCCCAAATGGGGGCAGAACACACATATATTGGTCAAACTCCTCAAATCCCAAGTCAAGTTCCACAAGCTCCCTGATCCTTTCTCCAAGCTTCACAACCATATTATACCTTACCTCCACAAAGCAATCCAATTATCCCACAGCCAGCCTACGTCCCTCAATCCCTATCCCAAATCCCATATCAGTAGCAAGCCTTGCAACACATGCAGTAATATGTGCCTCCTCCACCTCAGCAACCCATCATCCACCATTTAGTTGCCCAAGCCATGTACAATCCCTACCAGCCCATACCTCAAAGCCATCCGTGTTCCATTGCCCCATCTAGTACATACCTACCTCAAGGCACTCTTACATTGGGTGCACCACAACCATCACCCATTAATTTAGAATGGGAAGCCATGAATATAGCTTTGAAGAACATCCAGGAGGGAAATGATCCAAAAACCTTCAAGTTTGAGAATGTGTGTCCTTACCCATTTGACAGAGCCATTACCATGACACCATTTCCCGACCACTTTGAGATACCCAAGTTTGACAAATTTAGAGGAAAAGGAGACTCTATCACACATATCAAAGAATTTTACATGCATTGCTAAGAAGTGGCATACGGTGATGTCTTCCTCTTGCATCTCTTTCCCAAAAGCTTGGCCATACCAGCTCTTGAATGGTTTTATATAATCCCATATGGTACAATTAAAATTTTTGTTGAATTGTTTGAGGCATTTGTAGCCCAATATGCCCATCTTGTCGAAACAGAACTATCAATAGTTGATCTTGTCCACATTAAGCAAAAAGGAGGAGAAATCCTTCTTGAATATCTGCAAAGATGGCAAACCCTTACCACCCGCATATCTTGCACCTTGCCAGAGTGCCATTTGGTGAAAATGTTTATTGATAATGCCCATCCTAGCTTGGCTCACCACATGACCATGAATTGCTTGTAGACCTACAAAGATATCAAAGAGAAAGGAATGATCCTTGAGCAAGGAATCATTAAAGATGGTGTGGTAAAGATTTACAAGGAAGCCAACCAAAATCAAACACATTCAAATGACAAGTCTAGGTATTGGAACAAAAACAAGCACATTGTAATAGATGGGGTTACTGATACGAGACATGTGAATATTGTTGGTCCTTCCCAAAATCAGTCCAACCCACTGTATCAATCAAATAATCAACAAGCTATCAACTACCAACAAAAAAATCACCAAAGCTATCAAAGCCACAATCCAAGACCCAACTTTCAAGGGTCTAACAATCAAGCTAATGCCATCAATGTAGCTACAGGACTAAAGCCCAAGTTCCAACCTGCACCTAGAAATTATACACCCCTTGGTGAGCCATTGGATGTCATTTTTGAGAAATTGACTAAGGAAAACCTCATCAAATTTCCTCCTACCCAACAAATTGACCCAAGCCAATCCAAAGCTACATGGTACAAAGACAACAAGTACTACAAATTTCATAGGGTAAAAGGTCACACCACCCTTAGATGCATGAAACTAAAAGATTATGTGCAGGACCTCATTGATCGAAAAGAAATCATAGTTGGAGCACAAACCTCTCCCAATGCAGGCTTGCAGATCTATCAAAATGTTTTTCCTCCTCACAACAACCAAAATCCTGGAAAACCACCTATCCAAACCAATAACAACAACACCAACAACTGCCAGCTAAACCAACAGCATGGGAAGAACAATGAGCACACTTCATCCTATATAGATTATGGTAGCCTCATAGGTTGTATATCTGAGAAAGAGCCTTCTGTCAATGTTATCAATATCCAAGGACCAAAAAATGAGTGTTTAGTCACCACTCAAAGAGTGCGATTTAACATTGCAGGCCCACCAGTTTCACGTGCACCATCAGCACCATCAAAAAGCTAGTACAATATATTGGAACACCTTGGGAACATGCTAGCCCAAATCTCCATTTTAGACCTTCTCCACACTAGTCCCATGTACAAAAACATCCTTGACAGTGCTCTCATAGAATCCCATGTCCCTTTAGATATCAACGCTACTAATTTTCATAATCTCATTGGACACCTATCCTCCTCATGTGCCCTATCATTCAAACCCACCAACATACCCGTGGTCGAGCCAGATCACACCCTTCCACTCCACATAGCCATTATGGTATCAAATTTTTCCATAAAAAGAGTAATGATAGATAATGGATCAGCCTTGAATATTTGCACCCTAAAATTAATAAAATAAGTTGGGTATATTGAGGCAGATATCATCAATGAGGTTATCACCATCAAAGCTTATGACAACTTGGAAAGAACCACAGAAGGAACTATTTTGCTGCCAATCAAGGTTGGGCCAGTCATCCAAGAAACACTCTTCCATGTTATTGATCTAAACCTACCATTTAACATCCTCCTCGGTTGCCCATGGATTCATGCCATGAAAGACATTCCATCCACTTACCATCAATGCGTCAAATTTTTGCATCAAGGCACTAGGGTAACCATCCATGCCGATCCAGAACCCTTTGCTTACTGCAATGCCGTTGAAGCTTCATATGCAAACCATTGCCCTAGAATTGATATCAGCACAACCATCGCCAACTCATCCCACACTTGTAATGACCTAGAAACCATCCTCACCTCCACCCTATCTACTGTAAAGATCAATAACAAAGGCTGTGGAGAGTATAGTCTATAGATGCATTTGCTATCAAGGCACTGCCACTTGATCCACACACCCATGGATGACTGACATATCACAAAGCTAAGGAGATTCCACCTCCTCGATACAAATAATTGGACCAACAACCTTTGTATCCTCAAAAATCCCTCTTCATGAGGAGCTCACTCCAAATATCAACAATTGGTTACATAAGGATGCACCTCCAAGAAATCAAGCACACCTTGATCACTTCAACCAGAAGTATCCCCAAGAACATAAGCTCATCATTGATAAATGGAACTATCAAGGTGGTGGTCTAGGACCAGAAGAAAGAGGCATGCAGTGCCCCATCGATGCACACAAGTGGGAATCGAAGTCAGGTCTTGGCTTTGGCATACCCACAACTGGGGGCACCAATGAGAACGGTCACACTTTTTCAAACATTCATCGCAACCTTGTCAAAATAAAAGAGATTCCTGAGGAAGTTGAAAAGAGAGCCTACGATGATATCCCAGACCAAATCTTCCTCAGAGACTCTATTCTCTAAGAACTATCCATCCATTTCATTGACCTACCACTCGCCCATCCAAAACTCATAGATTGGGACTAACCAAGTGTCATACACATTGATGAGTTCACATCAGAGGAAGCACTTCTGAGATTCATGGGAGCCAAAACTCTTCATAATCAAACAAAGCCAGATTTTGCCTATATCTATAAGCTAGATCCCAAGGGGTATTTTGGAGAAAATCCCCAACCTAGTTTCGATACACCCAAAACTGGAACTAAGGTGAATTCGAGACTAGCTAAGGTAGCGAAGAGAACCCCTCAACAAGAAAATCTAGAGTCACACGTAGAACATGAGGATTTAGCATTGCCTCCTCAAGATAATTGACTAGAGGTGTCTTCTATTCTAATTGAGGATACTAGAGAAGTCAACATTGATTCTTTAGAGATCCCCAGACTTGTTCACATTTCTGCATCCCTATCACAAGACCAAGCTGACCTCCTCTTTAAGGTCTTAAGAGAGAACATTGGCCAATTTGTATGGTCATATTAGGACATGCTAGGACTAGATCCAAAGCTTGTAGTTCATCATCTAGTAGTCGATCCAAAGATCAAGCCTGTCAGACAAAAGCTTAGAAAAATAAACCCCAAGGTGGCATTACTGGTCGAAGCTGAATTAGAAAGAATGTTAGCTACTAAGGTTATCTGACCTATTGACTACTCAGAGTCGATCTCCAACATGGTCCCCATCACTAAGCCTTCTGATGACATCAGAATCTGCACTGATTTCAGAGATCTTAACAAAGCTTGTCCAAAAGATGATTTTCCCTTACCCAACATAGATATGAATGTAGACCTTACAGTTGGACATGAAATTCTTTCCCTCATGGATGGATTTTCTAGGTATAATCAAATTGAGATTGCAGAAGAGGATCAACATAAGACAACATTCACTACCCCTTGGGGAACCTTTTGCTACAACATGATGTCTTTTGGCCTAAAGAATGCTAGGGCTACCTATCAAAGAGCTATGACAACCATTTTCCATGATCTTATCCATAGCATTTTGGAGGATTATGTGGATGATATCTTGGTTAAATCTCACAACTTCATGGATCATCTTGCTGACTTGGAGAAAGTATTTGATAGGTTAGCCAAATATCATCTCATGCTGAATCCCAAGAAATGTGTCTTTGGGGTCACATCTAGCAAGCTTCTAGGCTTTATAGTTTCTAAATGAAGTATAGAGATTGACCCCAAGAAAGTCAAAGCTATCTTAGACATGTCTCCTCCCCAGACACTCTGACAGCTTCACACTCTTCAGGGAAAGCTTCAATGTATTCGGTGCTTCATCTCCCAGCTTGTAGATAAGTGTACGCCATTTGCACACTTACTGAAGAAGGATGAACACTTCAAGTGGGATCCTTTATGTCAACGTAGCTTCGATCATCTCAAGCAGTATCTCATCAATCCCCCTATCTTGGTTCCACCAGTTCCTAGTCATCCCTTGATCTTGTACATATCAACAATGCCTACTGCTCTAGGGGCACTTCTAGGATAGCTCGATGAATATGAAAAAGAAAGATCCATCTATTACATTAGTAGAACCCTAGTTGGTTATGAACTCAATTATAATCCTATGGAAAAATCTTGTTTGGCAGTTGTTTTCTCAACTCAAAATCTTCACCACTACATGCTAAGTCATACCATCTAAGTAGTCTCCAAGATCGACCCTCTCAAGTATATGCTCTCTAGAACAACACTTACAGGCCATTTGGCCAAATGGGTTGTGCTCCTTAGTGAATTTGACATCCAGTATGTGGATGGAAAGGCAATCAAAGAGAAAGCTATAGCAGATCAACTAGCTGATGCGCCTCTAGTAGGTACATATCCTTTGATCACAGAATTTCTAGATGAGCATATTTGTCTAATTGAAGAATAGCCCCTATGGAAACTTAATTTTGATGGCTCATATACATCTCATGGATCAAGGGTAGGAATATTGTTGGTCACACCTCAAGGAGATTACATTCCAAAAGCCTTCAAGCTACAATTCCCTAGCACCAACAATATAGCTGAATATGAGGCTCTCATAGTAGGATTAAAGATAGCTGCAGAATGGAGCAGCACTAAGTTACAAATCTTTTGCGATTCTCAGCTCATCATCAAGCAAGCCCTAAATAAATATCAAACCAAAGATGAAAAGCTATTACCCTACAAAGAGCTAGTTGATCATCTAACCAAGCATTTTACAAAACTTTAGTTTACACAAGTGCCTCGAATACATAATAAAGCAGCAGACACTATGGCTACTATTGGCTCACTCTTGAAATTCCCCAACTAGTTACATAGTATGAGTTTTTAGTTGAGTAGCTCCTCACACCTGCCTATGCGAATGATGACTCAAACTGTGTTTGTATCTTGGTTGGTCCCCAATCCCCTTGGTACCATGAGATTCATGCTTACCTTAAAGATGGTATTATCTCCCCTCACCTCACACATACCCAACACCAAAACCTCATCCAAAAATCATCTTGCTATGTTATCATAGCCAATACCCTATATTCTCGGGGTTATCATGATACTCTCTCTCGATGTTTAGATGAAAATGAGGCCACAATGGCATTAAAAGAAGTACACTCCAAACTTCATGGTGCCCACATGAGTGGTATTGTACTCGCATGAAAAATCCTTAGAGCAGGCTACTATTGGCCTACCATTGAAGAAGACTCCTATGACTTTGTCAGAAAGTGTCTCCCATGTCAGCAGCACGCAAATCTTGTGCACACACTAGCATAGGATCTACAGCCTATTGCACCACCTTGGCCTTTCCCTTGTTGGGGCCTTGATCTAGTTGGAACTATCACACCTCTCTCATCTGATGGACATAAATGGATAATAACAGCTACAAACTATTTCACTAAATGGGTGGAAGCAGTCCCCCTAGTCTTAGCTACAAGAGGTCAGGTGTCCAAGTTCATCTTGTACCACATTTTTTGCCACTTCGGCATCCCATCCACCATCTTCACCGACCATGGAGGTAACTTTGAAAATCTCAACATGGAATAATTATGCACTTCCCTTCGCATCCATCACCACTTTTCTAGCCCATATTTCCCACAAGGTAATGGCCAGGTAGAGGCAACTAACGAAACCCTCCTCAAAATCCTAAAGAAAGTTGTAAATGATTTCGGCTGCGATTGGAACCTACAAATAAATCTAGCCCTATGGGTCTATTGAACTTCCTTCCATACATCTAATGGCACAACTCCATACTCCTTAGTCTATGGTGCCGAAGTAGTACTACCCATAGAGGTTGAACTTCCCTCCTTGCACATATCTTTGCAATGGCAAATATCAGATGAAGAATACAAAGTAGCTCGACTCACCCAGCTAGATCTCTTAGAAAAGAAGTGACAACAAGCCTATGATCATCTTGCAGTCTATCGAACTCGTCTCAAAAGGAATTTCAACAAGAAAGTGCTTCCATGACACTTTCATCCGGGCCACGTGGTCCTCAAAGAAAATATGAAAGTCCAAGCTAATCGAGAAAAGAAAGGCAAGTTTGAACCTACCTGGCTTGGTCCTTATGTTGTCATTGCCTCTTTTGGCTCTGGGGCCTATTAGCTATCTACACTGGAAGGAGAACTCTTGAATGATCGTACTAACATCATTCATCTCAAGAAGTTCTATGCTTGAAGATCCTTGGTATACCCAGCCTTTGAAAAATACAAAAAAATAGTAAAGAGAAATAAGTGTCCAATGGTGAAAACTTGGCAATTCAAGCGCCTTGGATAGGTACCTTGGTGAAAACTTGGTAATTCAGGTGCCTTGTGTACTAAGACTAATCCATTATCTATCACTATCCTATCCCTCATCCATTCACCCACCATCCCATAAAACACCTGCTTGTTCCCTTGGTGTTCCAACCAAATATCCAAAATCTAATGAAGCTTGTAAATACCTCCTATACAGCTTGTAAATCTTGTACCTTGGCTTGTAAATCTTGTACCTTAGCTTGTAAATCTTGTACCCCAGCTTGTAAATCTTGTATCATCCCTTGTATCATAGCTTGTATATACCTCTTGTACAACTTGTAAATCTTGTACCTCAGCTTGTAAATCTTGTACCCTAGCTTGTAAATCTTGTATTATCCCTTGTATCATAGCTTGTATATCCAAATCTTGTCCAAAGCTTGTACCATATTCTAGCTTGTATTATATGCCAAATCTTGTATCCTAGCTTGTATCCTATCACATACACACAAAGAATCCCATTTTCCTTAAGCTTTTCGCAAACCATCTACCTATCTGCCTAGCAACTATTGCAGACATCTCACCCTTCACGAACATTTCCATCTCACAAAAATCAAAACATGAACAACCTTGTACATTTGTAACATATCTTGGTCCGTCAGCTTGTACATCCTCTTTAGCTTAGTACCACTGTATCTATCTAGCTTTTGTGTCAGTTCATCCTTGATCAACATCTTGCACACATCGCACAAATCTTGGTTAGCTATTCCAATGCATCCTTTAGCTAGATCTCCTATCATCAAAGTGTTATCCTTCTCAGTTCATCTTGCCTAGTGCATCAATCATCCAAATCCACCAGCTTAAGTGCTCTCCGATAGATCCTTGTAGGATATAGCTTTCCTCATGTCTGATCTTGGTCCATTAGTACCTCATCCTACCCATCTCATTGGCAAACAGTTCTCTTTTGGATTTTCTCTTTATTTTGATTTGGACTCTTCCCTTTTGGGTCTTGAAGTATCTTTTCCAAGCAATCTCCTTGTTCCCTACTCAAGGTTTCCATGATCTTCCATATCATGGTATACTGCGAATGGGGCAATCTGAGCATAAGGTCTTGATCAGATCTTTTGTTTGTTTTTCTTTTCTACTTGTGGGTTACCTAGTGTCGGTTCCATGTTGCTTCCTCTGGGATTCATGTGTGATGTTGGGGAAAGCTTTGTGTGTTTGTTTTGAGTCATTCTATCAGTCCTCTAGATAGTTGGTGAAAAGGCCTTGATGTTCTTGGTAACCTTGGCAATTAACCAACAGTCCTATAGCAAATCTAGTGCTCAACTACATGGTGGTACTTCTCTTTGAAGTATCCCCCTGCTCAAAAAAGCTTCGATGGTTTCCCTTCATCTCCATTATCCCCCATCCATATCTAGTATCTGTCTCTCCTACCCCAACTTATGCATCAGTATCTCTTTGAATCAATCTATACTTTTAGCTTTAGGGATCCACAATCCTAGTCTTAGGGATCCACCAATCCAATCAATCCACCAAGCCTCATCTTTCGAGCTCCACAATCCTAGTCCTAGGGATCTCCGAAACCCATCTTTTGCCAATCTGACTCTTTAAAATCTTGTTGCATCAGCTTTATCATCCCATCATCCATCTCCCTATCCTAGATTCCTTCTTATAGCACTCTGCTCCTTCATCCTCTGCAATCCTGAGGTCTTAAGCTTGCTTCCTCTTCTGTCTCTGATTCTCCCTTTATCATTCTCTTGTAGTGAGAGTTTGAGCTAACTAAACCTCTTCTCTTAATCCAATCTGAGTCTCTTTGCTCATCTCAGATTCTTGTACTTTTCAAGAAGCTGTCGAGCCTCACTTTCTCTCCCTGTCGCCTTCTTGAGGGGGTATCTTGCAGTCCATTCTCTCCTCTTCTGCTCTAGCCTTGGCCTATTATTTTCTTATCTTTGATGACATGCCACTTGTGGCATCACATCAAAGAGGGGCAAAATGTAGACACCTAAATCTTTTAGAAAATAAAATATTTTTATTTTCTGAAAAAATTCCTGATGACATCATCATTTATTAATTAATTAATTTATTTTTATGCCATTAAATCCCTTTATCTTAATTAAAAATATTTAATTAAGGAATCCCTCCCAAAAATGTTTAAATCTTATTTAAACATTATTTCCTTATTTATTAATTATTTAATTAATAAATTGACCAAAAAACTCAAAATAAATAAAAAATTTATTTTTTGCCCAAAACTTGGCCAATTTTCTTAAGACCACTAACCTCTTCCAAAATCTTCTAATCCTTCTTTAATTTTGATTAAAGGCTAATCCCATCATTTCCTACCCCTAATCCCAACTCAAAATATTTAATTAAGATTAAATATTAATCCTCATGTTTATTTAAAAAGTTTTAATAAATATCTCCTCAACCCAAACCCTTGAAATAAATAAAACTTTATTTATTTCCTAAAATCCTAATTTATCCTCATCCTAAGAAGTTCTAGACTCTTCTAGAAAGTCTTTACCCTCATCCTAGGAAGTTCTAGACTATTCTAGAAAGTCTTTCTAGACTCTTCTAGAAGATGTCTTTAAACCTAATCCTAATCCCCTCCTAACCTTGTCACATTCCCTAAACATGGGTTAAGACTTACTAACCCAAGCCAAAGTTAACAAATATCTCCTCCTTCACCCACCCTCATTAAATGCCATCCACTTGCCTATCCCTAAGCTAATCCTAAACTATCCTAATCCATCCTCTAATCATTTTCACAATCCTAAGCAAGCTTAAAACCTTCCTAATCAAGCCCAAGTCAAAATTCCTCTAATCTCCCTCAAAATATCGCAACCATAAAACTTTATGAAGCCCACTAGGCCATAAATGACTCTTCCAAGCCCTTTCATTGCTCTTAAAAGCCATTATGAGGGTCTTTATGAAGATTTTATCCCTTGATCCTCCTTTGTTGACTCATCCTTCCCCTTTCTACCATCCTCTCACCCTGTGACATGTGTCACTCCCTGATTGGCTATAAGGAAGCACAATCCATGTGCTCTCCTCTCATGCAATCTGAGCCCTCCATGAGCTTTTCCCCAGCCTTGCATCTTAGCCCTCAATCCCTCAAGCCTCTTGCCTATAAATTGGATCATTCCCCTTTGCAAAAGAACACAATCCATGAAGTAAAGTCATAATGCCATTTTAAGAAGCCATTTTACATCAAAACCATACACTCACACCCAAATTCCAACTCTATTTGAAGCCCTTTTTGAAGCATAAGCTTGAGCATACATCCTATCTATTTAGACAAAGCCACTCAACAAGAGAGCTTCTCATTGAGAGAGCCTATTAATGGCTCATATTCTCAATTGAGAGCTCATCTTAGTATATCTTGAAGTTTATGAATTTTGTTTAGTTTGTAGAAGCTTTGTTTAAATTTGGTTTCTATTAGCATACTAACATTGCTCATATACACATTTAATTCCAAGATTCATGGTTGCTGGAAGAGGAAGTGGAGGAGGATCCTTCAAACAATGATGGTATGGAGGAGGACCCATAAGAACTTGCTATTCATGAGGAGGGAAAACTAAAAAATTGGGCAGACAATTAGATGGTTCCACTATTAGTCTACTAGGAAAGGAATCAAGAAACCCATGAGACAGAAACTCAGTGGAGAGATTACTGGAATATAATTCATGATGTGTGGAACATAATTTATCTGCGATTGGAATGGAGATGGAACAATATTGTATGATATTAGTGAGGTTGCACTCACTATTGGAGGGGCAATTGGGAAAGTGGATGGGCATGGAGGGAGAGCCATGTATTGTACTAATAGAGAAATAGATTCTTGTGGCCATGCATTCAAATTAGCAGTCATGGCTTTCTGCAATTGTTGTGCCTCTAATATTCCTTGAAATATATCTTTGTAAGGGAAATGATAGAATAAAAAATCTAATTTTGAAAGTAGTGGTAAGGAAAAATGTTTCCAAGTGGCCTTTTGGTGGTGGTTTGCCTATTTTCATGTCAAGTCCTTAATAAACTAATGTTGCACACAAAATATATATTGAATCTACGGCTTCCTACATGGAGAAATAATCAATACGTTGGGCTTCTTATGTATAGTAATAAAAAAAGGAAATGAAAATGAAACACTATCTGTGAAACACTTGAGTAGAAGCAGTTGCAATCAAACAACTTAGAAGAATGTCAAACACAATCTCTATGAGAGGAGCAAAAGAGGAAACTGCATGACCTACGCTAAACATCATATGCATGTGATCAACATACTAAAATGTATTTCTAACAAAGAAGACATTTTTTTCCATCATTTTATGTATAAAACATGAGTTGCGGGTCTAAAAATCATACTAAAATGTATACAAAACTTAGTAAATTTTTTTCATGATTCTCTTTACAAAAGATATGTTTTAATTGGCTACTTAGCCATGGGTGTATCCTCAAGAGTTGGGTGAAATATTTTTAGTGTGACATGACACCTACTTCTCTATTGTGTTATGCTAAAATGGAAATGCAACACCATCAGTGAAACACTTGAGTAGAAGTATTAATTAGACAACTTAGAAAAATTTCAAAAAAAATCTCCATGAGAGGGGCCAAAGAGGAAACTATATGACCTACACTAAACAACATACGTGTGTGATCAACATACTAAAATGTATTTCTAACAAAGAAGACAATATATATTTTTTCATCATTATCTTTATAAAACATGAGGTGTAGGTCTAAACAACATACTAAAATGTATAGGACACTTTGTAATTTTTTCCATCATTCCCTTTATAAAAGATATGTTTTAATTGGCTTCTTAGCCATGGGTGTATCCTCAAGAGTTGAGTGAAATATATATAGTGTGACATGTTCTTCAGATGTTTTCCTTGTGGTATCATTCAATGTTTTTTATATCTCATGTCTTGACACATGATGATATATTGTGTTGTATTTACTTTGTTGAAAATAATTGGTTAATTGTGTATTGTCTTTGATTCTACACAAAATGTCATATCTTTAACAACCAGTGTACGTTGAGCTCACTCGGGAAATGAAGATAATTTCCTATGTCTATTGAGCATTCTAGTATTTTCCAAGTTTAGAAGGTAGTGTCTACCAAGTTCACTTGGGTTTCAAAGAGAATTTCACAAAAGTTGAGTGTTAACCATGCTCACTCGGGTAACAAAGGAAAGTTGGATGGAGCCAGTGCTAACCGAGCTCACTTGGTTACCAAAGGAACTTTGTGAAAATGTAGTGTTAACCAAGTTCACTTGGTTAGCTTAGGAAAATCATTTCTGAGATAGTGTCTACTGAGCAAGGTTGGCTAATGAAGGATTTCCTTGTTTTGGCATATTGAGATCAATGGATTTGTTTGTTAGTTCTAGCCAATTAAGGAGATGAATAGTAATTATTCTAAGTTATATTCAAGCCAACTTGACAATGTGTCTGATATAAATATAAGTTCAAGTTGAGGATTGAATGTGTGAAAGTGTATGGAAGAATAGAAGATGCTAATAGGAAGAAAATTAGAAGGATAAATAGAATATCCTTGAGGATCTGCAAAGACACATCTGACTAGGAAGGATCAAGTATTCAAGCCAGAATTGAGATCTATAATCAGCAATTCAATTGCATTAGAAATCGGGTCATCTCATTGTTACTCTTTAATCATTGTAGTAGTGATCTGAATCTCTTAACAGAGTTGTCTTAACAACTATTTGTAAATCCTCTAACAAGGTGGCATTTCTAGATTAAAATGTCTAAAGAGCTCTATGTTAGTTTGTGGTGACTGATTAGGGAAGTATTGTACATACTTCATAATTCTTTGTGGCTTGGGGCATCACCCCAAAAAAAATTCTTTTGGGCCCTATTTTATTGGGATTTTGGGCCATGTAATTATTAATTATAACCCTAAAGTGGTAAAAATACTTGTATAAAAGGGCTTAGGGTTAGGGGTTTTTCATAAGGTGTGATGCAAAAATTGCTTCTTGTGGCAGTATTGAGTTGTAAGGGATTATTGATTATAATCAAGTTGTAATCATTGGATCATAATAATATTAGACTTGCTATTTGGTGGATGTAGCCTAGGGTTTGGGTGAACCACATTAAATCTTGTTGTCTTATGTTCTCTTCTATGTGATCTATTGTTTTCTAATATTTTTTATATTTACATATAATTATTATTTTTGTCTGTGGTTAAATCCTACCACTCTAACAAGGCCACTCCTAATAGGGTGATTAAAACCTCTAATAGGGTCACACCTAACAATTTTTTTTGTAACCTTTAATAGGGTTGTCTCCTAATAGGGCTCACTTTAGAAGAGTGAAAATCAATAACTAGTTGCAATCGGTGGTTTTTCTCAAATTGAGTTTCCACATTAAATCTTGGTGTCACTTGTGTTCACACTATTTCTTTCATGTTTATGCAACTACATTAATTAAGGCTAATTATAGAAAACATCATAAGATTTGCATGTTAAGCATTTTTTGAGTTATAGTTGTTATTTTAGTGGTTACCTAGTTACAACTAATTGTCAATATTAACCAAGTGCCTGTGTTTTTATTAATCAACAATATTTTCAGTAGTGTTTATGTTTTGTTTTAATATCTAAGGGATCTAAGATTTATTTTAATGATAACTAATTCACCCCTCCCCTCTCAATTACTCCTCTTATATTTCCAACATACTTATCTACACATCTCCAAAAGGATTTAGCACCCCTTTTTATTTCTTAACATTTCTTTTATAAGGTCCTTTCAATGT
This sequence comes from Cupressus sempervirens, assembly GCA_028749045.1. Taxonomy (NCBI): domain Eukaryota; kingdom Viridiplantae; phylum Streptophyta; class Pinopsida; order Cupressales; family Cupressaceae; genus Cupressus; species Cupressus sempervirens. Next base: position 64,976,069 of record CM053783.1, read on the forward strand.
GGTACAACTTTATTGATGTAGCACAAACTTCCTCCTTTTGAAGCACACTCTATTTTTCGTCCTGTAGGTCTACCTAATATTTCAAACATCCTCAATTGCACAAGGTCTACTTTAACTATTTTCTTATAAATCTATTTGTCATTTATTATTTAGCTCACTAATAATCTTTTGCTTCCTAGCATCAACATTCGTCATTTGATTGCATTTTGTTCTTACAACTAAATTTTTAACACCAATAATTATTTTGCATAAATGAGGTTTATATAAATAAATTTTTAAATTACTAATAAGCTTTTCTATGACACATTAAAATATGATCTTGCACAAAAACTTTACAATAGATGTTGAAATCATTCCATGTCTATACAACTCCAATGTGTTATGAAGCAAATATAGTCTATGAGCAAGATAGTTATACCATTTTTCCAATATAAGACTAAATATATATGAGGTACTGAAAAATCAATACGCTAAAAATCTAATTCAATTGCATTAATAGAAATCCCTAAAATAATGTTAATAAAAATTCTTTTTCTATCATTATATTTTCCTTTTTATGTAAGGTGTACTACATTATTCATCATACATGTTTTAGTTGAGAAGAGATTGAATCCAATTTTAAGTCGTGAACTTTTTAAAACCTCTTTTTATAATAGCTAATTTCAATAGAAAATATTTAATGCATAGCATTATATAAGTATCCCCTAAAATCAATGAGCAATGAATGTGATTTTGTGGAGTGTTTTCCAAGAATCACTTGCCTCTAAATAATGTATACTAACATATTATGAGTATGATCTTAAAATCATGCTTAATAACTCACAACATTATGTAGAAGATCATATGATTCAAGAGCCCATTGTGATGGTTCTATTTGCTTCTATCATGGTTTGAGTTCCTCTTGTTGTTGTTGATGGTGTCAGTAGAGCTCCTTTCCTTGGTCCTTGCAATGTCATGTCCACTTTGCCTATTAGTGTTTCAATGGGGAATGTGTATCTTTCTTTCTCATCTCTTTCTTGGAGGTTCCTCTTTCTCATATGATTTTTTTCATGACTCTTGTTAGAATTCCCCAAAAATTGTTAGAAAAGGAATGACTGTTAAAGAACATTCCTCCATCCATGACAAAGAACTAGGAAAAGCACCACTCTTTGTTTAGTCTTATCCAAAATGTGCCTAGAAAATTCTAGAAAATTATGTTGGCTGAGCATGGAATTAAATAGATTATTTTCAGTTGTAAAAGAGTTGTGTCATGTTATATAATTTCATATGTGTCATCTTACAAAATGTGCATTCAAAAAAGGAAAAGAACCATTAAATTTATCACCTTTTTTCAAAATTGCATTGGACACTCTTCAATTGTAGCCTAAAAGGAAAAGAACTATTAAATTTATCACCTTTTATTACATCATTGATAGATCCAACATAATAACCTTGTGCAGTCATTGCTCAGAGTTGTTCAACCACAACTATATAGCCTATTGCGTAGGCTAATTTCTTTTCCTCTTCAGAGATTGTTTTTTTAAAACTCCATGGCCTAAATTTCTGCTTGGTATCATGAATTTTTTTTGTAATAAATTTCATCAAGACCAGATTGTTTACATATAATTTTTCATTTACTTATACTTACAATTCATGCATTAAGTTTTGAATATCCACTTGAGCTGAGCTTGTGTTGCTTGTGCTTCTATTTTCTTTCTTTAGTTTCCTTTGATGTATTAGGAAACCTATGTAAAGTTTGTAATATGTTAGATCACATATGTATTAAAAGTAATTATTACATAATTTCATTCTTAATATTATGAGATACCTTCTTTCCTCGAGTGGTACCATTTCTCCATCATCTAATGCATTTTTCTCAGTGGCATCCTTTTTAAGATTCTCCCACTCAATAATGGGAATATAAGAAGGCCACTCATAACAAGGGATTTTTTTCCATTTGGGTCCTATAGTTGAACCTAATATGCTTCAAAGCTTTCACTACTTTCTCAAGGAGCCTAAGTCTTTGAAAGACATTGGGTTAAAAAAGTGTTTTCATGGCATCAATGAGTTGGTCCTTTAACTCTTTTGTTTGCAATTCCACCTTTTAAGAAAAGAAAAAACTGTTAGATTCATAAATGAACTAAATCTACCTTTTAATTTACTTGAAGACATTGATCAAATTAAGGAAACATGATCTAGAAATGAAATCAAAATATGATACCTTGTGCATATGGTCAGTCCAAATATATGCAAACATTCAACACTAAGTCTTTCATAAAACATATTATTCCCTGCAAAATAATAATGTCATTAGTATTTATTACAAGGGACTGCATGAGAGGTTAATGTATTTGATTATGAGTCTAACATTATATAGTAAAAGAAAGGATCAATCTTTAAAGTACCTAGAAGTTGGACTACTTTTAGGGGAAGACCATCTTCATTATTAATGAGCAATTGATCACAATTCTTTATTGTTTTGATACATCTAACATGAGAACAATGAGGATGGTCCTCATCGCCTCTTGCATAAAATGAATCCAATATTAAAATATTCTCCCTAAGAAATAATAGTTTAAGTGGAATAAACACATGAAAAATGAGAGAGAAAAAGATGAATCTACTTACCAATAGGTGGTGACACTGCGTCTTTCATCGAGCTACATGTTGCCAAATTTGTAGTTGATAGTGCCTCTTTGGTTTTGTTCCTTGTAGTAGGTGGCGTAGTGAAAAAATGATCAATGATAGGAGCTAAAAAATGAGATTGTTAGAGCACAATCAAACAAGATTATTAGAGCTATTAAATAAATATTATTTGATCAAAGCACAAGTGTAGAATATAATATCTGATGTACTTGAACCACCTGAAGTATCATCCTTTGGGGGATCGCTCCTCAATGTCCTCAAAATCCTCTAAAAAAATAACACATGTATTTTACTTAATGACATAAATAAAAGAGTATACTATAAAAACCATCATTGAACTTTTGTTATAATTAAAAACTACATTAATACTTACTATATATGTGCAAACTAGGTTCACCAACCTATCAATCTGATTTTGTAATGCATGAGTCTAAGGTTGAGTTAATGCCAATTGTGATAACCTTCTTCCTATATCATGAAATGAATATTTCAATGCAATGCATGATCATGGGCTGAATAAAAATTAATAATAAATTCAGCCATGTCATTGTACGACACCTCATCCTCATGGACTACTTTATCCTTTCCCTTTTCTTGATCAACACTCATTTGTGAGAGCAATATTATTAGCTCTATATTTAAAACACATCAAAATAGTAGTGAAGAATAAAACATAATAAAAAATATGCATTAAAATATTTCTTATATCTAATTTGTACAACAACATTGAGTTTTACTTGTTGTGAAGAAGAACCATCACCACCATGCATATCATGTGGCTATTGATCCATACTATATCCTGCATTTCAAAAAAATATCATTGAGACTTGTTAATACATATGTTATTATTCTAAGTTAGCAAAAAAAAAAACAAATTTAATGGTGTGTTGGATTCAAATTGATTGGAGTCAATTTTAAATGTGCATAGTATGTACCACCTCACCCAAGATAGTGGTTTTGTTTGTATCTATGCAATTCAAATTGTAATCAATAAGAAGCCCTTTTCCTCCATGTATTGATTTTATCACATATAAATACTCAATTTCACTCGTGTGCCTCAACTATACAATTGGGTCGTTTCTTAGTTGATGTAGGTCATGTATTATTTATAAAACTTGCAATATTCCTTGATGCTTTTGGCCTTCCATCAATGTATATAGCTACCATTTTACTTTGTTCACTAAATTTTTGTTCTATATAATTTGTAGTGAGTGCATACCTATACATACTTTTTTTAATATCTAACAATCTACATCCAACTACTATAATCATAGCAAGGTTTGACATAATCCATCAATTCAATAGCCTTGTTGTAGGAGACATTTATGCCATCCATGGAAAATAGGCCCAAACCATGTAATGAGGATGGTGCTATGCGATATATCCTCTCTCCAACACAAAAATCAATGTTTATTGGAGGAAGTTCATTGGGGACCCATTTTTTTTGTAGATAATTTTAGCTAAAGGGAACATCAAAGTCATCTTGACTCTCATCATCAGAAGAACATGAGCCCCCTTGAGAAAATCAAAATTTCATGCGCTTATTGAATTTCTTTTTGATATTTTGACCTCAAGTTGATCTCCTTGATTTAGACATACTAAATGTCTCACTTTCTACCTTCATTCCTACATTTTCCTTGCTTGAGGAAGACAAATCTAACAAATACCTATTCGTTGGTATCTACACTCCATGAAATAAGAGAGATAGGTGGAAAGGATAGAGGTAAAAGACATTAATGTCTATGGGGTGTAGTGACTTATACCTAATGATCCATGAGACTATGTGGGATTCTCATGAAAGGGCTTCAAGTTTTTGCAATAGTAAATCAATTGTCTTATGTTAGCTAAAAAATTCATGATACATATACTAAAAATTATATTTAATATTAACATCACATATGAATTATAAATAGTAAAAGGTCCATGACAAGTTAATCAAATTAACCATTGATCTATCAAGAACTAAATCTTGAATAGCATAGGCATTGATCACATAACTATACATTTCATTCTTCTCATTAATAATTAGACCCCCCTCCAGTGTTAGCTAATAAAATCCCCCCCATGATTGATATTGTTCTTCATCTATCTCATCATTAGGATCATCATCATTGTTGACACCGTCACCACCACCATTCTAGTCATCATCATTGTTGTCATCATCGTCGTTGTCGTCGTCGTCGTCATCATCATCATCATCATCATCATGATCAATAACAAAATCATTTGCATCAGGAGTGTTAGTCATGTTTTGATATCATGCTTTATGGTTTTGTCATTATGTGATTTTTTTTGGTTTTTATGAGCTACTTAGGGTTTGGTTCCTTTGAAGATGTTCAACCCTAACTAAAACTCTAATTAAAACTAATTTTTTCCCTAAGTAAGCCCCTTTTAGGTTGTATGCTTATTTTTTTAGTTGGAGTGGGAAAATCATTTCAAAATATTATATATTATTATGGGTGCTTTTTAAAGGGTTTTCAACTTGTTTTATTATTTTCCTAAAAGTTGATTCACCATCAAATCCTTTTTAGATCTATGGCAGTTGTTACATTGCTATGGAAAATTGCAATCTCTTTAATCATGCGACATGGCGACCAAGCCGTTGTTAAACCTAGGACCCACTTGACTTATGAACAGTTTTAATAAGGATATCCTGCACCATATGATCTTATCCAAATCAACAGTGGTCACTATGTCACCACTACGAGTTGCAAGCCTTTTACCGGTAGCAACATGGTGACTTCTCAAAAATTGAAACACAGTGGGCCAAAAAGTATTCTATGGCACCGCGGGTTATACGTGTCATGAATGAACCTTGCCACCATGAAGACCTATTAGTAATGACATGGAAACCTATTGGAAAAGGAATACGTGATAGACCTAGTTTCAAAAAGTAGAGCCAAAAGGTTTTATCATATTAAATAATTGTGCTAGTGTGTAAAAGTAATCAGATGTCATATGTTGTGTGGACTTGCACTAGGAAAAAAAATTAGGTTGATTGACACCATTAGATCTTTTTTAGATCTATGGTGGTCATCATGTCGCTATAAGGACTTGCTCATTATTTAATTCATGTGACATGGTGACCAATGGGAAATGGAAATGACCCACCACAGTTGCATTAAAACACATATAGAATATGCACCATCAGATCAAAGAAGAATCAATGGCTATTACTATATCACATACCAAAGTTGCTTGACATTTATGTATAGAGACATAGAGAGAGTGTGACACATGTCCTCAAGTGCCATTGGGTCCAAATTGAGTTTCCAATAGTGGAAGGAGAAACTTATGTGGGGAAATCTGATTAGATTAACTACCAACCTAGAAGATAGAAAGTGAGTCATGCACGGTTTTGTTCCTGGATTGCTAGATTTTTCAAAATCAATGGTATGTTTTCAAAATTAGAATGTGGTGCCACTTTGTTTCTCTTTATGGTTCATTTATGAAAAATTGAAAGCTCCTTGTTTGAACCAGAACCAGAGATATATTACAAAATTTCACCATTTTCTCTCTACATAAATGAATTTTAGAGTTATGGAGAGCTAAGAGCCAACAAAAGAAGTGTTCCTAGTGTGATTAAAGTGTGAAAAAGCCTCCAGTATTCACAATCTATGCAAAATTGTAGTGAAATAGTGACAAAGAGCCAAGTAAGTTTCTCAATTCATCATATACATATAAGTGTTTTGGTACTTTACAAATTTTATCCAATATGCCTCTAAAAATTTTTTTTCTTTGGGATGGTATATTATGCAAGCAGAAATATACATGATGATTTTCTTGAAATGTTGCCCTAATCTACAAACAAGTCTGCCCAGATGAAAAAGTTAATTTCTTTAAACCCTAGGCTTAAGATTGCTAATGGCTTGTATAATAGGGGAAATTGGGTTAGGGATGCAATTACAACAAAATAGATCTCCATATTTTCAAGAAGTGGTTCTCAGAAAGAAAACTATTTGCTCCCCATTTGGAATTTTGATCTAGGAAAACTAGTGGTCCCTAGTGTTTTTATGGATATTGATTTACTCATGGTCATTGCCCAAAATTATGACCTAGCAGTCAGGATAGTAAGGAGAGTAGATGGAAAATTCCTGGTATGGAGTAATGCTAAAGAAATTAAGGAAGTTTTTGGTTTGGAACCTTTTTTAGAGTATCATATACCCATTGACTTCCCAAGGTTAGAGAAGTGGTTTGTGAATTTTGTAATTTTGCCTTGTTCAAAAGTACACTTTGTCCACTTTTATGTGTAGTCTTCTAAGTTTATTTTCTAGCTTAGTAATTTCCTAATGTTTTCATATCAATGACAAAATTAGATGGGTTTAATGAGTTTCATTGAGTTTTTATTAGTTATTGTATTAGTGTTTTCAAAGGATAATACAAAAGGGCACTTACACTACATCTGTGTTATTAATCAATGTCTCCATTTTATGAATTTCTTTACTTTGAGATCAGTTAAATAAGGTTAAATTGATTGAATGCAATTTGGATAGATTGCATATTGATTCTATTGTTGCTTTTAGTTCAAGGAGTTAAGGAAGTGCTTCAATGAATCAATAGGGTCTGTGAGCTTATAAGAGGGATATTTCATAAGAATGGGAATTGGTGATTACAATTGATATAATTCATTTACAAGTTATTTGAATTAGATCCTCTACTAATAGTTGACTTTTTGTTACAATGGATAAGGCACTAGTCATATAAATCAGAAAGAAACTGAAGTAAATTATGCTACATATATCCAATTTATATTCAAATCTAAATCAATCAGATATTGTAACAAGTGCAAAAGGGTGGTCATCATCTAATCTGTGGGAATTTATGAGTTACTATTAGCTAATGTAGCTCATCTTTATTTCACATCTATCAAAGAAATTGGACCACATCTGTTATTTCTAGGGATTAAGGGTAAGAGTCAAGAAGATATTTGAATCCCTAAGGTACTCCCACCTTGGTCATGTAGAGCCAGAAGTGTAGGAAGTAGTTGTGCTTTGTGAAGTTGACCTAGAGATAGTTTATTATGCTAAATATGAGCACTAGCTACCTCTAGGTATTAGAAAAAAATTTGTCTACTGGTAATAATAATCACTATTAAATCAGGAGCCAACAAGGAGCATTACTAACTAACTCTCAATCTTGATCCAATTCTTCCTCTTCCTTGGTATCTTCTTCTTCCATTGCATTATACTTTATCAGCCTTCCCCTTGGATCATGTCCAAAAAAAAATGACCAAGCCAGTTTATGTGGAACCTCTAATTAAATTTCCTTCTCACATTGGCTTGGAAGGACATAGGGCTCATCCCCAACTGGTTCAAACAACCTTGTATTAATCATTGGAAATTCATTCTCATGCTCAATAATAGTTCTATTAGGATAATTTTGATTGAGTCGTAGTCTATACCATTTGATTACAAATAGAACTAATTTGAAGGAATTAAAGTCATAGTCAAGTAAATCAACCAAAATGCCATAGTATCAATTTTGAGATTCTCAAGGATGTAAGTCATTTCTAGATGAAATATTGGTCGCCTAGAAGACTGCACTTATCCTAGAATCACAAGTTCTCTTCATGTCATCTAAATATTTGACGCAAAATTTATAACCATTGAAAAACATAACCTTGTGGTTTTTCACCTACAATAATGTTAAACATGTATAAAATATTATATCATGAGTTCAAAAACACATGGTTGATTAACAAACTTATAAGTACCTAGAGATCTCTTAAACCATATGCTAAATCTACTTCCTTTTGTGTAACATTGGGATATGTTAGGATAAAACCATGGACAAAAATAAAAATTACATGTAAATATAACAAATAATAGAAAATAATAGATCACACAATATAAACAATAATAGAAAATAATAGATTGCATAGAAGAGAACACAAGACAACAAGATTTAATGTGGTTCACCCAATCTTTGGGCTACATCCACCAAATGAGAAGTCCAATATTATTAAGATCCAATGATTATAACCCAATTACAATTCATATTCCCTTATAGCTCAATGCAGCCACAAGAAGCAATTTTCACATCACACCTTACCAAAAAATCCCTAACCCTAAGCTCTTTTATACAAGTAGGTGAACCCACAATAGTGGGTTACACTTTTTTGGAGGAAGCAAATCCTCCAAAATTGCGTGACCACAAAAAATTTACTTCAAAGTTTTGATAGAAAAATTAGAAATAAGTTTTGATAGAAACATTAGAAATAAGTTTTGATGGAAACTTATTAGTTTCTACCAAAACAAAAAAAAAAAAAAAACATAGTTTCTATTGAAACTATTAGCTCTTTTTAGTTTTGATAGAAACTATGTTATAAGTTTTGATAAAAACTTATAACATAGTTTCTATCAAAACTAAAAGCCCAAACACAGTTTATTAAACTCACGGTCAGGTGGTATAGTTTTGATCAAAACTATACTAAGTAGTTTCGATCAAAACTACTTAGTCTAGTTTCGATCGAAACTATTAAAATTGAAAAGCCCATACGAGACCCCATGCTGTCATTTTCCTCAACTATAGCTAGTTTTGATTGAAATCGAGTTCAAAGAAAGGGCATCCAAAATTTGACCTTTGAAAAAGGTATGGTTTTTGTTTTATATGTTTTTAAAAAAAAAATGGTTTTAGTTACATTTTATATTTGTTTTTCTTCAATATATATATATATATATGTGTGTGTGTGTGTGTACATATATATAATGTATACACATATATATCATGCATGTATATATGCATATATACATGATATATACATACATGCCATATATGCATATATGTCATGTATATATGCATACATGATATATATATGTCACGTATATATGCATATGCATATATACATGATATATATACATGACATATTATTGACATATCAGTCTATTTTGTTATTAGTAACACACATATAGATTCTATATAGGTATCGAGCTCATTGAATAGTTTACAATGATTGTCATGTAATTCAGTAGCCACCGAGCTTCTATAGTTGCTACCAAGTCCTTTGAACTAATTCCAGTGGTTACCAAGCATTTCAGTGTATACCAAGTTTATCAATGGCTATCGAGTTTTCAATTCATGTGATGTGAAGCCTATTTTTACCAAGCATTGTAGTATCTACCAAGCGAGCAATTGAGGTGATGTGAAGCCAATGTTAATCAAACTACTTCATGGTAACCAAGTGATTCAGTATTTCTCAAGTTACACAATATCTATCAAGTCACCAGTGCAAATCGAGTTCAAGACTACTTGAAAGTGATTAGTATGGACTAAGCTTCTATGTCTACCAAGAGCATGATGATGCCAAGCAATGACAGTGGATGTTGAGTATTAGAACTTCACCGAGTCAATCTTTAGAACCCAAGTATCTTCATGTGGGCCAACTTTGTAATTTTTGTGTTAACTTGTGTCATGACCGACTTTGTATTTTTGTAAATTGGATTAGTATATATATGTGATGTATTGTATCATATCCAATGTAATATGTAATGAAAATATAAACAAGAGTAGAAAAGTGCAAGAATGCGAATGTGAAAGCATATGTATTGTAAATGCAACAAGATAAAAAATGGAAAGGCCATATCAATACAAGGAGCAACAATGACAAATCTATCACAGAAAGGTGATCAACACACTAAGAAATCTCTATTAGCAAACTCAATTTCATATTAGAGATCTACTGCTTCATCCTAAGAGGTGAACCAGTTAAAATCCTCTAACAAGGTAGACCAAATAGTCTTTTCTAAATCTCTTTACTGAGTACAAACTTCATTGTATGTTTGTAAATCCTCTCACAAGGTGGACCTAGCAGTCATATTTTCTCCTAATAGGGAAAGTCATCAAAAGTGATCAATGTAAGCCTTAACAAGCCAACTTTATGTTGCAGTACTAATGATGGGGACACAACCCAAGAACAGAATGGAAACAATAGAAAAAAGGGAAATTTTATTAACTGAAAAATAAGCTAGTACATTTAGTATAGAGTAAATAAACTTCAAAACATGCCCCAAGGGCTTACAATAGCATAAATGTGGAGATAATTTCTCCTTTCAGTACCTCCTCTCAAACTCCACTCCGAACTGCCTTCTACAATGCCAGGAATCTCCTTAAATAGACCCTAGAGGGTTAAGGACTAGGAATATATTCTAAAAAGTGCTAGTAGGCATCCATCGACCAAATAGAAGGCTCCAGAAGCTGCGTTATAAGTTGGCGCAAATCTAGAAGAATCCAGAAATGGTAACCAAACTTTTGGGAGGCATAACTTTTAAACCGTAGCTCCGATTGATGAACCGTTTACAATTTTGAAAAGCTATCAAAGCGCTCTATAGCCCTATGGACAAGCTTAGCTCATCCCCCATTTTTTGGCCCTTTTCAAGGTCATTTAATGCCCCTAACTTGACTTTGAAGAATTCTTAAGAGGTCTCCAAAACTCAAAAAATTAATAACTTTCAAATCATGGGGCCTTTTGACTTGATTCTTTTTTCGGAATGCTCTAAATCACAATTATATTCATCTGGCCAATTCACACCTTCTAGTTTACCAAAATGATGGTCCAATTACATACTCCTATTTTTTTGAGATTTACTAGCTCACTGATAGTGGAATTGTGAGAGTTGGGACCTTTATTTGACCCGAATTGGTGTCCAAAAATGAAAACACATGAAATAGAAACTAAGTCTAAGTATTTTTTTTTGGGTGACATAGGATTGCCCTTATACCTCTGGATGCTCCTGCATGAGACACCCAGGCTAGATTGAAAAGTGACCCTGTCACTTTATGAATGGTAGAGGAAATCCCAAATGGGAAACCTTGGCTGCTGAAATCCAAGTTGAATCCTCGATCAGTCATCCTTTCCATTTGACCAAATACTCTTCATACTACTTGTTTCTAGTACTCATACCCATATAATGATCTAGAATTTCTTCTATCTCCTCCTTCTTAGAAGCGGGAATTGGACATGGCTCTAACACTGGCTCATCATCTGCACCATCATCATGATACTCTGTTAAGTCTACAATGTTAAAAATAGGAGAAATGTGAATACCATCCATCAGCTCCACCTCATATGCATTTCCTGAGTCATGTTTCTTCAAAAAAATTTTGGGGCCAAATTTCTTCATTTTCAGCTTGTTGCAAGTACCGGTTGGAATCTTTCTTTTCGTAAGTGCACCATGACTAAATCTCCTACTTGGAATTCCTTATGTCTTCTCCTTTGATCAGCCCTAGCTTTATACTCTTGATCCATCTTGGTAATGTGTGCTTGAACCTCCTCATGTAGATGCTTGATATGTTTAGCAAATTCTTTTGCTTCAGCACTTGTCCTCTCCCCTTGCTTTATCTTCCTCTATTCTGGTGCAGTCCTTGGGCTAATCCCATATATAATTTGGAATGGTGATTTTCCAGTACTCCTCTTCATAGATTTATTGTAAGAAAAATCTGCTTGTGGTAGAATCAAATCCCATCCCTTGGGCTTATCCCTAACTAAACATCTCAGCAAATTGCCCAGACTTCTGTTTACCACTTCTGTTTGGCCATCAGTTTGTGGGTGATGCGTGGAATTGAATTTCAAGTTAGTTCTTAATATTTTCCACAATGTCCTCCAGAAATACCACACAAATTTAGTATCTCTGTCAGAAACTTTGCTCCTTGGAAGACCATGTAGTCTTACCACCTCTTTGAAAAACAAGTCTGCAATATGGACAACATCATGAGTTTTTGTGGCATGGAATGAAATGTGCCATTTTGGAGAACCTATCAACCACCATGAATACTGAGTCATTACCCCTTTGATTCCTTGGCAATCCAAGAACAAAATCCATACTGATGTCCTCCCATGGCCTTGATGGGACGGCAATGGCTGAAATAGGCCAGTATTGTGACTAAACCCCTTGGCAACTTGACAAACCTGGCAACTCTGTACAAACTTCTTCACATCCTGTGAAATTTGAGGCCAAAAATAATGTTCTCTAAGAATGGCAATGGTCTTATCTCGACCAAAATGGCCTGCCATCCCTCCACTGTGTTTCTCCTTAATCAGATTTTCCCTCATGGAACTCCTTGGAATGCACAATTGACTACCCTTGAACAACATGCCATCCTAAATCAAATAGTCTAACCACTTGGTTCTATCTACAGCAACAGGTTCTTTACAAGCTTTCCATGCTTCAGCAAAATTAGGATCCTCGGGGTACAAATTCTTGAGTTCATCAAACCCAACCACTTCAACCTGCATTACTGTAAGCAACAACTGTCTCCTACTTAGTGCATCTGCAACACTGTTAGATTTTCCACTTCTATGCTTCAACAAAAATGTATAGCTCTGCAAGAACTCTACCCACTTCATATTCCTTTGATTTCATTTACCTTGGCTATTTAGGTACTGTAATGCCTGATGATCAGTATACAAAACAAATTCTTTTGGCAATAAATAATGCCTCCATTTCTTTAAGGCCTAAACTATTGCATAGAACTCTTGATCATAAATAGAATACTTCTTCTTTGCATCATTCAATTTTTCACTAAAATATGCAATAGGCTTACCTTCTTGGCTTAATACACCCCCAATAGCACTGCGACTAGCATCACAATCCATGTAGAAAACCTTTCTAAAATCTGGAAGCACCAACACAGGTTTTATGTTTACCTTCTTCTTCAGTAATTCAAAACTTCTCGCAGCTGTTGTAGTCCATTTGAACTCTTTTCTATCCCCTCTTATTGTATCAGTTAGGGGTGCACATATGCCACTGAAATTCTTAATAAACTTCCTATAAAAACTAACCAAACCATGAAGTGATCTTACCTTAGTTGTAGACCTTGGATTAGGCCATTCCAAGATGGCTTTTACCTTCTCCGGATCCATTTTGAGACCTTCAGGTGATATAACAAACCCCAAATAGACTAACTCCCTTTTTGCAAAGATACACTTCTTCAGATTAATTAACAATTTCTCTTCCCTTAGCCTTTCAAGGACACTACGAATATGCAGTAAATGTTCTTCCAAAGTCTTGATGAAAATTAAAATATCATCCAAATAGACAATAACAAATTTTCCCAAGAACTTCTTAAGTACCTCATTCATGAGCCACATGAAGGTGCTTGGGGCGTTTGTCAATCCAAAGGGCATGACTAACCACTCATAAAGACCCTCCTTGGTCTTGAAGGCTATTTTCCACTCATCTCCTTCTTGAATCCATATCTGGTGATAACCACTCTTTAGATCTATCTTTGTGAAGTACTGAGCTCCACTCAAGAAGTCCATAAGATCATTATCAACTGGTACTTGATGGTTATCCTATTTATAGCTCAAGAATTTGTACACATCCTCCACTCTTCATCCTTCTTTGGTGCGAGTACTGCAGGTACTACACATGGACTTAGGCTCTCTCAAATCAAGCCCTTCCTCAACAGCTCCTAAACTTGTCTATTTAGCTCCTCTGTTTCAGTAGGAGTCATCCTGTGAGCAGCCTTGTTAGGAAAACTAGCTCCTGGAATCAGATCTATCTAATGACTGATTTTCCTTACTGGTGGCAATCCATCTGGAACATTATCAGAGATAATATCTCCAAACTCCCCTAGTAAATCTAAAACTTCAAGTGGTATTTCACTACTACCTTCTTTATCTTTCCTAGGAATCAAAGCATAGCACATATGCTAATGTTTCATGCCATCTAAAAACTTCCTTCCATCAACAAGACAAATCCTAGCACTGCTACATACCTTTTCACCTCCCTTTTTCATGGGCTTCAATTTGTGGCGAACTCCATCCTTTTTCAGAGAGTATGTGTTTACATGTCCATCATGTACTGCATGTCTATCAAACTTCCATGGTCTACCCAACAATAGATGGAAAACATCCATAAGAATAACATCACAGAGAACTTCATCATGGTAACTCCCAATTTTGAATTTCACTAAACAATGTTCACTTACCAGGACCTTATGATCATCTTTTACCCAAGAAATCCGATAGGGCTAGGGATGTTTCTCCCTCTTGAGCTTCAGCTTAGAGACCATCTCTTCTAATACCAAGTTATCAGTGCTACCACCATCAATGATCACGTCACAACATTTATCCTCACACTTGCATCTGGTATGGAACAAACTCCTCCGTTGTCCTAGTTCGATCTCACCACTTAGTAAGACTCTTTCATTTACCAACATATCTCCTCTTTTTGCATCCTCTGAATGTGATGATTATGCATCCTCATCCACATGAGCAACCCTAGCTTGGCCCTCAGCTCTCGTATCTGTCCTTCCTTGTCATTGAGGGCATTCAAAGGCACGACGACCTTCTTCATTGCAATGGAAATAGGTACCATAGAAGCCTCCTCTTCCTTTTCCATGTCCTCTACCTCTTCCTCTCTAATTTCTAAAGTCTTGATCATGGGAGCGGTTGAAACCCTCATTCCTCTGGTTCCTGCTAGTACCCACATCTTCATTTTTCTTTTGAGTTTCATTGCAGCCTCCCAATGATCTACCACTTCCCCTTCCTCCTTGACCGCACCCTCTTTTTCTTCCTTCAAATCTTTTATTCCTCTTCTCTTCAACTCATAGGACAAACTGGTATCCCTCTTCAACGCTGGTCATTCTTACCAGACTTAATTCCTCCTGGATGCTAGGTTGCAACCCACTGATATAATGAGAAACCTTCTCCTTATTTTCTTCTGCATGCCCCGCTCTAATCAAGAGTCGATAAAATTCCTCTATATATTCTTGGATTGATCTTCCTACTTACTTTAGTCCATGCATCTTCTTAAACAAATCAAGCTCGTAGTCCGTAGGAATGAACTGCTTCTTCAATTTGTCCACCATGCGATCCCATCTTGTGATCTTCTCCTTTCCTCTTTTGTTTCTTTCCAATTGAACCTCTTGCCACCAAATTTTTGCATGGCCTTTTAGTTTGGCCTTTGCAAACTTAACCCTATCTGGGTCCCTGATATCCTCATACTCAAAGTATTCTTCCAGTTCATTGATCCAATCAATCAACTCATCTGGTTTCAGATTTTCTGAAAATACACCCACTTCAATTGTGGGTCTTTTCCCAAACTTAGTGATGGCCCTAAAAAGCCTTTCCTCTGAATGATTCAAAACTTCCCTATCAAATTCCCCTTCTGGTCCCATTTCTTCTTCTTCATTGTCATCCTCACTATCGTCACCTGCGGCAACATTTGCTCCTCTACGGAGCTCCTCTTGCAATGCCTGTACCTGCCTTTGGAGGGCTCTAAACTCCTCAGTATTAATAGCTCTAGCCCTTCTTCCATGCTCTCTTTGTGGAGGCATCTTCTAACTTGAACCCACAACCACACAGTCCTGGTGCAAACTGCCTCACAGTCGGCGCTCTGTCTACACACTCAAGAAAACTTGCTCTAATACCACTTGATGGGGACACAACCCAAGAACAGAATGGATACAACAAAAAAAAGGGAAATTTTATTAACTAAAAAATAAGCTAGTACATTCAGTACAAAGTAAATAAACTTCAAAACATGCCCCAAGGGCTTACAATAGCATAAATGTGGAGATAATTTCTCCTTTCAGTACCTCCTCTCAAACTCCACTCCGAACTGCCTTCTACAATGCCAGGAATCTCCTTAAATAGACCTCAGAGGGTTAAGGACTAGGAATATATTATAGAAAGTGCTAGTAGGCATCCACCGGCCAAATAGAACGCTCCAGAAGCTGTGTTAGAAGTCGGCACAAATCTAGAAGAATCTAAAAATGGTAACCGAACTTCCGGGAGGCATAACTTTTGAACCGTAGCTCCGATTGACAAATCGTTTACATTTTCAAAAAGCTCTTGAAGTTCTCTATAGCCTTATGGACAAGTGTAGCTTGTCCCCCATTTTTTGGCCCTTTTTGAGGTCATTTAATGCCCCTAACATGACTTTGAAGAATTCTTAGGAGGTCTCCAAAACCCAAAAAATTGCAATAACATTCAAACCATGGGGCCTTTTGACCTGATTCTTTTTTTGGAATGATCTAAATCACAATTACATTCATCTAGCCAATTCACACCTTCTAGTTTACCAAAATGATGGTCCAATTACATACTCTTATTTTTTTGGGATTTACTAGCTCACTGATAGTGGAATTGTGAGAGTTGGAACCTTTATTTGACCCAAATGGGTGTCCAAAAATAAAAACACATGAAACAGAAACTAAGTCTAAGTATATTTTTTTTGGGTGACACGGGATTGCCCTTATACCTTTGGATGCTCCTACATCAGACACCTAGGGTAGATTGAAAAGTGACCCTGTCACTTTATGAGTGGTAGAGGAAATTCCAAATGGGAAACCTCGGCTGCTGAAATCCAAGTTGAGTCCTCGATTGATCGTCCTTTCCATTTGACCAATTACTCTTCATATTGCCTATTTCTGGTACTCCTACCCACACAATGATCTAGAATGTCATCTATCTTCTCCTTCTTAGAAGAAGGAATTGAACATGGCTCTAACACTGGCTCGTGATCTGCACCATCATCATGATACTCTGTTAAGTCTGCAATGTTGAAAATAGGAGAAATGTGAATACCATCTATCAGCTCCACCTCATATGCATTTCCTGAGTCATGTTTCTTCAAAATTTTGAAGGGGCCAAATTTCTTCATTTTCAGCTTGTTGTAAGTACCGGCTAGAAATCTTTCTTTTTGTAAGTCCACAATGACTAAATCTCCTACTTGGAATTCCTTATGTCTTCTCCTTTGATCAGCCCTAGATTTATACTCTTGATTCATCTTGGTAATGTGTGCTTGAACCTCCTCATGTAGATGCTTGATATGTTCAGCAAATTCTTCCACTTCAGCACTTGTCATCTCCCCTTGCTCTATCTTCCTCAATTCTGGTGCAATCCTTGGGCTATTCCCATATACAATTTGGAATGGTAATTTTCTAGTACTCCTATTTATAGAGTTATTGTTAGCAAACTCTGCTTGTGGTAGAATCAAATCCCATCCCTTGGGCTTATCCCCAACTAAACATCTTAGCAAATTGCCCAGACTTCTATTTACCACTTCTGTTTGGCCATCAGTTTGTGGGTGATGCATGGAACTGAATTTCAAGTTAGTTCTTAACTTTTTCCGCAATGTCCTCCAGAAATACCCCACAAATTTAGTATCTTTGTCAGAAACTATGCTCCTTGGAAGACCATGTAGTCTTACCACCTCTTTGAAAAACAAGTCTACAATATGGATAGCATCATGAGTTTTTGTGGCATGGAATGAAATGTGCCATTTTGGAGAACCTATCAACCACCACAAATACTGAGTCATTACCCCTTTGTGTCCTTGGCAATCCAAGAACAAAATCCATACTTATGTCCTCCCATGGCCTTGATGGGATAGGCAATGGCTGATATAGGCCAGTATTATTACTAAACCCCTTGGCAACTTGAAAAACCTGGCAACTCTGTACAAACTTCTTCACATCCTATGAAATTTGAGGCCAAAAATAATGTTTTCTAAGAATGGCAATGGTCTTATCTCGACCAAAATGTCCTGCCATCCCTCCACTATGTTTCTCCTTAATCAGATTTTCCCTCATGGAACTCCTTGGAATGCACAATTGACTACCCTTGAACAACATGCTATCCTAAATCAAATAGTCTAACCACTTGGTTCTATCTATAGCAATAGGTTCTTTACAAGCTTTCCATGCTTCAGAAAAATCAGGATCCTCGGGGTACAAATTCTTGAGTTCATCAAACCCAACTACTTCAACCTGCATTACTGTAAGCAACAACTGTCTCCTACTTAGTTCATCTGAAACACTATTAGATTTTTCACTTCTATGCTTCAATACAAATGTATAGCTCTGCAAGAACTCTACCCACTTCATATGCCTCTAATTCAATTTACCTTGGCTATTTAGGTACTGTAATGCTTGATGATCAGTATAAAAAACAAATTCCTTTGGCAATAAATAATGCCTCCATTTCTTTAAGGCCTGAACTATTGCATAGAACTTTTGATCATAAACATAATACTTCTTCTTTGCATCATTCAATTTTTCACTAAAATATGCAATAGGCTTACCTTCTTGGCTTAATACACCCCCAATAGCGCTGTGACTGGCATCACAATCCACCTAGAAAACCTTTCTAAAATTTGGAAGCGCCAACATAGGTTGTTTTTTTACCTTCTTCTTCAGTAATTCAAAACTTCTCGCAGCTACTGTAGTCCATTTGAACTCTTTTCTATCCCCTCTTATTGTATCAGTTAGGGGTGCACATATGCCACTGAAATTCTTAATAAACTTCCTATAAAAACTAACCAGACCATGAAATGATCTTACCTTAGTTGTAGACCTTGGAGTAGGCCATTCCAAGATGGCTTTTACCTTCTCCGGATCCATTTTGAGACCTTCAGGTGATATAACAAACCCCAAATAGACTAACTCCCTTTTTGCAAAGATACACTTCTTCAGATTAATTAACAATTTCTCTTCCCTTAGCCTTTCAAGGACACTACGAATATGCAGTAAATGTTCTTCCAAAATCTTGCTGAAAATTAAAATATCATCCAAATAGACAATAACAAATTTTCCCAAGAACTTCTTAAGTACCTCATTCATGATACGCATGAAGGTGCTTGGGGTGTTCGTCAATCCAAAGGGCATGACTAACCACTCATAAAGACCCTCCTTGGTCTTGAAGGCTATTTTCCACTCATTTCCTTCTCGAATTCGTATCTGGTGATAACCACTCTTTAGATCTATCTTTGTGAAGTACTGAGCTCCACTCAAGCAGTCCATAAGATCATCCATCCTTGTCAAAGGAAACTGGTACTTGATGGTTATCCTATTTATAGCTCGAGAATCTGTACACATCCTCCACTCTCCATCCTTCTTTGGTGTGAGTACTGTAGGTACTGCACTTGGACTCAGGCTCTCCTGAATCAAGCCCTTCCTCAACAGCTCCTGAACCTGTCTATTTAGCTCCTCTATTTCAGTAGGAGTCATCCTGTGAGTAGCCTTGCTAGGAAAACTAGCTCCTGGAATCAGATCTATCTGCTGATTGATTTGCCTTACTGGTGGCAATCCATCTGGAACATTATCAGAGATAATATCTCCAAACTCCCCTAGTAAATCTAAAACTTCAAGTGGTATTTCACTACTACCTTCTTTATCTTTCCTAGGAATCAAAGCATAGCACATATGCTGATGTTTCATGCCATCTAAAAAATTCCTTCCATCAACAAGACAAATCCTAGCACTACTACATACCTTTTAACCTTCCTTTTTCATGGGCTTCAATTTGTGGCGAATTCCATCCTTTGTCAGAGAGTATGTGTTTGCATGCCCATCATGTACTGCATGTCTATCAAACTTCCATGGTCTACCCAACAATAGATGGCAAACATCCATCAGAATAACATCACAGAGAACTTCATCATGGTAACTCCCAATTTTGAATTTCACTAAACAATGTTCACTTACTAGGACCTTATGATCATCTTTTACCCAAGCAATCTGATAGGGCTAGGTATGTTTCTCCCTCTTGAGCTTCAGCTTAGAGACCATCTCTTCTGATACCAAGTTATCAGTGCTACCACCATCAATGATCACGTCACAACATTTATCCTCACACTTGCATCTAGTATGAAACAAAATCCTCCTTTGTCCTGGTTTGATCTCACCACTTAGTAGGACTCTTTCATTTACCAAGGTCTCTCCTCTTTTTGCATCCTCTGAATGTGATGATTGTGCATCCTCATCCACATGAGCAACCCTAGCTTGGCCCTCAGCTCTCCTATCTATCGTTCCTTGTCATTGAGGGCATTCAAAGGCACGATGACCTTCTTCATTGAAATGGAAACAAGTACCATGGAAGGCTCCTCTTCCTTGTCCACATCCTCTACCTCTTCCTCTCTAATTTCCAAAGTCTTGATCATGGGAGCGATTGAAACCCTCATTCCTCTGGTTCCTGCTAGTACCCACATCTTCATTTTTCTTTTGGGTTTCATTGCGGCCTCCAGATGATCTACCGCTTCCCCTTCCTCCTTGACCATGCCCTCTTTGTCTTCCTTCAAACCTTTTATTCAGGTTCTCTTCAACTTGTAGGGTAAATTGGTATCCCTCTTCAACGCTAGTCATTCTTACCAGACTTAATTCCTCCTGGATGCTACGTCGCAACCCACTGATATAATGAGCAACCTTCTCCTTATTTGCTTTTACATGCACCGCTCTAATCAAGAGTCGATAAAATTCCTCTATATATTCTTGGACTGATCTTTCTACTCTCTTTAACCCATGCATCTTCTTAAACAAATCAAGCTCGTAGGCCATAGGAATGAACTGCTTCTTCAATTTGTCCACCATGCGATCCCATCTTGTGATCTTCTCCTTTCCTCTTCTGTTTCTTTCCAATTGAACCTCTTGCCACCAGATTTTTGCATGGCCTTTCAGTTTGGCCTTTGCAAACTTAACCCTATCTGGGTCCCTGATATCCTCATACTCAAAGTATTCTTCCAGTTCATTGATCTAATCAATCAACTCATCTGGTTTCAGATTTCTTGAAAATACACCCACTTCAATTGTGGGTCTTTTCCCAAACTTAGTGATGGCCCTAAAAAGCCTTTCCTCTGCATGATTCAGAACTTCCCCATCAAATTCCCCTTCTGGTCCCATTTCTTCTTCTTCATTGTCATCCTCACTATCGTCACCTGCGGTAACATTTTCTCCTCTACTGAGCTTCTCTTGCAATGCCTATACCTGCCTTTGGAGGGCTCTAACCTCCTCAAAATTAATAGCTTTGGCCCTTCTGCCACGCTCTCTTCATGGAGGCATCTTCTAACTCAAACCCACAATCACACAGTCCTAGTGCAAACTACCTCACAGTAAAAAGGGAAATTTTATTAACTAAAAAATAAGCTAGTACATTCAGTACAGAGTAAATAAACTTCAAAACATGCCCCAAGGGCTTACAATAGCATAAATGTGGAGATAATTTCTCCTTTCAGTACCTCCTCTCAAACTCCACTCCGAACTGCCTTCTACAATGCCAGGAATCTCCTTAAATAGACCCTCAAGGGTTAAGGACTAGGAATATATTCTAGAAAGTGTTAATAGGCATCCATTGACCAAATAGAAGGCTCCAAAAGCTGCATTAGAAGTCGGCACAAATCTAGAAGAATCCAAAAATGGTAACCGAACTTTCGGGAGGCATAACTTTTGAACTGTAGCTCTGATTGACGAACTGTTTACATATTTGGGAAGCTCTCAAAGTGCTCTATAGCCCTATGGACAAGCTTAGCTCATCCCCCATTTTTTGGCCCTTTTCAAGGTCATTTAATGCCCCTAACCTGACTTTGAAGAATTCTTAGGAGGTCTCCAAAACTCAAAAAATTGCAATAACTTTCAAACCGTGGGGCCTTTTGACCTGATTCTTTTTCTGGAATGCTCTAAATCACAATTACATTCATCTGACCAATTCACACCTTCTAGCTTACCAAAATGATGGTCCAATTACATACTCCTATTTTTTTAGGATTTACTAGCTCACTGATAGTGGAACTATGAGAGTTGGAACCTTTATTTGACCCAAACGGGTGTCCAAAAATGAAAACACATGAAACAGAAACTAAGTCTAAGTATTTTTTTTTTTGGGTGACACAAGATTTCCCTTATACCTCTGGATGCTCCTGCATCAACTAAAGTTTGTGGGTATCATCCCCACCCCAATTTTACTTTCTATTTGAAAGGTTTTTGGGTCACAAAATTTTGTGTTCAAGTGTTGTGGATGCTTTCATGTTTTTTGTTTCTCATGCATGCAATTAGATTAGATGTGATGAATTAAATGCTAATTGGTTTATTGGATTAAGAATTGAAATGGTTTAAGCTTTTGAAGTTAATGATTCACCCCTCCCCTCTCAGTAACTTAGCACAATCTTGAATATTTCCAACACATATATGCATATATACATTCAATATATACATGCATGATATATGTCATGTATATACATGTGTGTGTGTGTATAAATATAATGTACATATATAGCATATATACACATTCAATATATACATATATGTACATGATATATATATATATATATATATATATATATATATATATATATATATATATATATATATATATATATATATATATATATATATATATATATATATATATATATATATATATGTATATATGTATATATGTATATATACATGCATGCACGTATGTGTATATATATATATATATATATACACATACATGCATGCATGTATATATACATATATACACACACATATATATATATATATATATATATATATATATATATATATATATATATATATATATATATATATATATATATATATATATATATATATATATATATATATATATATATATATATATATATACACACGTAACATCATGTTGCACATACATGAACATATTGTGGATATGTACACATATGCATTTAAATTTTTAATGTACACATGTTCAAACAACATAATAGATTAAAATTTAAGTTCATATACATGTACATGTGTGTGTGTGTGATCATGTTTTTAAATCTTCACCAAGTTACCTCCAATAATTTAATTTCAATGAATTAACCCTTTAACATTAGTTGGACAATGGTTACCTGTCTCACACACACACACACACACACACACACACACACACACACACACACACACACACACACACACAAACCCTAATTTATAAACTTCACCTTGACCTCCCCACCATAATCTTGAAAGTCTAATTAAACCTAGACTAGATTTAACCTAATCTAATTTAAACAAATATAATCATGCAATCCTAACCCTAGAAATGTCATGTAACACAATGCTAACCCTCATGTAAATTTAATCCTAATCTTAACTCTAATGAACTCATGTTATATATATATTTACCCTAGAATGAAGACAAGTTGATAGAATAACCATGTAAGTTCCATAAAATATAAGTTACCCTAGAAACATAAACCTTTAAACATAAAGTTATATCATTTTAACCCAAAAGTTATCACTAAACCTAAGCATGAATATTAATTTTCTAACTTTAAATTTTTATACCATGGTCCTCACTTCTTAACCCTAAAAAATAGGCTAATTTATGAATTTCCTAACTAAAGACTTTAATCTAGAGATTTGTACACTAACCCTAAACATTTAATCCTAAAGATCCCTAAACATTATATATTAACTTTCTAGGTAACATTTCAATCATGATTCTACATCAACATAGAACACTATTTTGAACACAGACTCCTTTAACCCTAGGAGCCAGGTAAATATTTTCCTCAAGAATGTTGAAACCCTAATCAAATTAATTTAACCTAACTAGGTAGCATTTTAACTTTAAGTGTAACCCTAAAATTAACTCTAAGTTCTTAACACTAACTAGATAGAGTTCTAACAATTTTATAGTTCACTAACCCTAACTCTAACCTATCATATTAGCTTACTCTTGATATACAACACTATTCTGATGACACATTTGGACTTTAACTGTACAACCCTAAATATTTTCCTAACTTAACTTAATGAAAATTTACCAAGTAATCCTAAAATTGACCTTGTAACCATACATAATATAAGTTTCATAATCATTCAATAAAAGATTAACCTCAAGAATGCCAACCCTAATCAAATTAATTTAACCTAACCAAGTAACATTTTAACTTTAAATACATGTATTATTTAATTTATGTTCACACATGTAGTACTGTATGTATATATGTTATGTTTGAACTTCATGTTTACATGTATTATATATTAGTTTCTTAAATGTCATTGTACTTGATAAATTTCAAGTTTATTAAAAATGTCATATTTTAATTTTAATTTCAAGTTTACACATTATATAGATGCAACCATACTACATACATTAACCTTCACATAGAATATCAAGAGCCTCATATCCCCCCCAAGCAACAGCTCCTATCCCCCCTGAGTAGCCTCCTATCCACCCTGAGCAACAACCTCCCATCCTCCCTGAGCAGTAGCCTCCTATCCCCCTCGAGTAGCAACCTGTCCCCCCCAGTATTGTGTTATTCCCATAGATTAGTAGCCTATCTCACCTAACATGCTCTATGATCATACTAACCAAGAGATTCATAGATTTCATGAACCCTTGGCTAGTGGCACATTCTCTAGTGTGTATAGTAGTACATATGAGAGCATCTTATGAAGTCTCACATATATTAGAGATGAATTCATGGTGTTGCTCCATATTCTGCACATATTATATAGATTTTCCTTGATAGTAAGAGACAAGAGGTCTCTTGAGGGCTCTCACTATAGCAAGTACATGGCTTAATGTCCAAAGAGACATTGAAGAGGAAATGTTTCCCTCATTATCTTTCACTAAATTATGTGAAGGGGTATTCTCCCCTTAAGTGTATAGATCCATAGATGGCTTCACTTATATACCCACACTTCCTTGCTGCTCATGGTCATTATCCAAATAATGACCAAATTCTACTCTATTTTGCATGATGGCTTTATGTTGAAGTTCGCTTACAGAGGGTGGTGAAGTACACTGATTTACCATCACATTTGGGACAAGGGCATGGTAGACTAGTTGATAGGTAGCTAAATCATCCACTACTGACACATAGGTTGATTTTCAGAGAGAGGGCACCTACTATTTCCCCTATATTAGGTGTGTCAGCTAATGAGGCCATGCATAGCACACAACTGTGGAGAGTGATTCATGGATTTGGAGACATTATCATAGCTATTAGATCTATTTCCACTAATGAGGTTGGCCAGTATTTGATGTTATGTCAACATTCTAGATCATTGCATGTGCTTCATCTTTAGGAGACTTGTATAGTGTAGTAGGCATCACTTCACTAACTAGCTTAGAGGGTCTTACTAGAGCATTGGCATGAGATACTATGAGTAGTCTTTGTGAGGATCTATTATATTCATATAAATTTATATTAGAGCATCTTGGCATACCCATATCAGATGTTTGACATCATGTCCATGGTGGTATTGGGTCACATCCTCAACTACATTCCTCTCCTCGATTAGGTAGTGCTCATGGTGGTAGTACACACCATGATCCACCTACTAATCACTCTTTTTCTATAGAGGGACACATACATAGTAGTATAGACCCTTCAGCTAGTGCAGGGCATGGTCAGAGTTTAGATGTTGGCCTTGATGATGTTGACTTTAGCTTGTCGACCACATGATAGATAGACTTGTTGACATGTGATGATTCTACTTCTATGTCATCTCATCTAGTCAGTCCACTTGGATTGTCACTATTGGGACATGTGCTAGCCACTAGTCATGTTAGCATAGATGCAGTGATGGAGCTAGATGAGGCCCAACAAAATCTAGATAAATTGGTGGACATGATCGATGCTAGGAAATCTGAGTATATCAGATGCCAACATCTACATATGGTAAATCTATAGTTTTTTACATTCATATTAAAATTTCAATTTTAAGCATTTATTCAACTAATAATTTATGCATGTACATGTTTTAATATGATTTTTTACACACATGTATGTATGTATTGTAGGGGACATTCCTATTTTTACTTCATCTTTGATGCTCGATCGTGTATGTTGTCAAGACTCATTTGATGATTTTAGTAGTGGATAGGTGAGTTCTATTTTTTTTGAATTAGACACATGTGAGTTTTAAATGTAATATTTAAATTGCATGCAATTCAAGTAAATTTAAAAGATATTTAATTAAATATGAAATTATGTACATTGATTTCACTTATATATATATATATATATATATATATATATATATATATATATATATATATATAGGGGTCAGCACATCCTAGTGTGCGTCTTGATTGTCAGTTTTCAAACCGCACTGTGAGGAGATGTCATGATGATAGTCCTACACCTGACGATCCATAGTTTTTTTTATATTATAGATTATTTGATCTAGACTTTCATTCAAATTTTACATGTTTGATGATTAACATGTACATATATAGTTATGCTCTTATATGATAAATGATGTTGGATTATGTTAGACTATGTTCTTTTACATGTTAGATTATGTTGGATAATGTTCTATTATGTTGGATATTATGTTAGATTAAATACTTTAGATTATGTTGGATTATGTTATCTACTACATTTTCTTTTACATGTTAGATTATGTTGGATAATGTTATATTATGTTGGATAATGTTCTAGTTATGTTGGAAATTATGTTATATTATGATAGAATATGTTGGATTATGTTAGATTATGATTATGTTAGGGTTACAGTTAGGTAATTAAATTTACATAATTAATTGCATACAAATACCTAATTGAACTATAATTAGTTATGAATCACAATTTAAACTAAACACAAATTAAATGAAAGAGTAAAAGTAATATATAATTAGTTACAAGTCCTAATTTCATCCCCTTAAGACACAAGTTCTAATTTGATCCCCTTAAGACAATTGTTCAAGATTATACTTGAGAGAAATATGCACATATACATGTCTAGAGATTATACTTGCAAGAGATGTGTGCATACATACATGTTTGAACTTGGGATGAACCTTCTCCAATCTCACTAGGTTGTCCTGTTTCACTACGTCCTAAATAAATTCATAATTTAAAACACCATAATTAAAATTTACCCAAATTCTAAACATATTCATAATTTAAAAATCATAATGCAATAAACCCTAATTCTAAATATTCATAATTTAAAAACCATAATCTAATAAGTTACCCTAATTGTATTCATAATTTGAAAACCATAATGTAATAAACCCTAATTGTAAATATTCATAATTTAAAAATCATAATCTAATCAATCCTAATTGTAAATATTCATAATTTAAAAACCATTTAATCTAATAAACCCTAATTGTGAATATTCGTAATTTAAAAAACTATAATATAATAAACCCTAATTGTAAATATTCATAATTTAAAAACCATAATGTAATAAACCCTAATTGTAAATATTCATAATTTAAAAACAATAATGTAATAAACCCTAAAATTGTAAATATTCATACTTTAAAAATCATAATCTAATAAGCCCTGATAGGATTAAATATTCATAATTTAATAAAACCTAATGCTAAATATTCATAATTCAATAAACCCTTAATATTAAGTTAATAGTAACCCTAAGTTTATATTTACCATATTCCTAATTGGATAAACCCTAATCCTAACTATATACATAAAAAAAGTCTATATGAAGTATGAGTCTTACTCTTAAAACTAGACTTTGCCATCTTGTCTAGACATTGTTTGTAAATCACATTATCAAGTTTCTTCAATTTTGGCAAACCTCTGACTCTCTTCATCTTACTGATACTAACAAAATTTTCAAAATTTACATAACATAATATTTTGTTCCATAGCTACACACCATCAAATTGTACAACAAGACAAGTAGCTTCACCCATGTAAGGATAAAATAGATTACCTCTAGTTTGATCACCACTTCCAATGAGTTCACCATCAACATCATAGATCTTAGCCTTCTTGATTACAAATTCAACTTTGCATCCTGAGCTATTCAATTTTGACACACTCAACATATTATAGTTAAGTCCTTCCACATTATTGTATTTTTTCCACTTTAGGGTTAAAATTAGCTCCAACATGTCGGCCATAAAATTCTAATAACATAGCTCTAAAAAATGCTTTTCTGGGGGGCTCTACCCCTGAACACTTGACAGTTGTGGCGTAATAGCCTCAGCTACATTAGGGGTTGTCGTGACCCCCACCCAAGGCTTGACCTAGACTAAAACCTGTCAAGAAATTAAGGATTATGTACAATACTTCCCTGATTAGTCACCATAAACTAACAATATCCCACTTGGGGACTGATCAGGCTCCACACTAAACAACAATCTCCCACTTGAAGACTGATCCTATAGTGATGTCGCTCCTCCATGAGGCTCCCACTAAATCAAACCACCTGGACTCAGTTGTTCTTTTATTTTATTTAGTTTAGAAGACCAATTGAATCTGAAGAGGAATTGAGCTTCTCCCTTGTCACTACCTTTGTAAACATATCTATTGGATTGTCATTTGTATGTATCTTGTCCAACTTTAATTGTCCATCATCCAGAACTGGCCAAGTGAAATGATACCGCAACTGTATGTGTTTTGTTTTTGAATTTAGAAATGAATTCTTTGTGACACTCTAACTATCTATAAACAAATAATTATCCTTCTGAGGGTGTCCCAATTCTTCTAAGATGAACTAAATCCATATCATCTCCTTGGCTACCATTATAGTAGCAACATACTCTGCCTCTATAGTGGATAAAGCATTAACCTTTTATAATTGAGAAACCCAGCTCATGGTTGCCCCACTAATAGTAAATACATAACCTGTAGTACTTCACCTGGTATCAATATCCCCTACCAAATATGAGTTAACATGTCCTTGTAAATCAATAGTCAAGCCCCCAAAGTGTAAACACTTACTGGATGTTCCTCTCAAATATCTAAAAATCCATTTGATTGCATTTTAATGCTCAATTCCTTGATGACTACACCTGCTAACGACTCCCATTGCATGTGTAATAACTGGTCGTGTAGATACCATAGCATACATGAAGCTTCCTATAGCTAAAGCATAAGGTACCTTGGACATCTTATCCTCCTCTTCTTGTGTCTTTGGACACATCTCCTTAGTCAACTTCATATGACTAGGTAAAGGTATGCTGACAACTTTAGCATTCTCCATAGAAAAATGTTGCAACATCTTAGCAATATAATCAGCCTGAGATAATTTCAATTTCTTATTCTTCCTATCTATACAAGTCTTCATACCAAGGATTTTTTTTGTTGCACCCAAATCCTTCATAGAAAATGCATGTGTTAACTGGCATTTCATCCCCTTAATGTGATCCATGTTAAACCTAGCTATAGGCATATCATCAATATATAAACATAAAATAATGTAGCTATCATCATCTAACCTCTTAAGGTAAGAAAAATGATCTAAATGATGCCTACTATATCCATGCTCATGCATAAGACTATCAAATTTTAGATACCGTTGCCAAGGTGCTTGCTTCAGGCCATATAAACTTTTCTTCAATCTGCACACTAAGTTCTCCTTACCTTTGACCTCAAATCCCTGTGGCTATGCCATACATATCTCTTCATCCAAATCACCATGAAGGAAGGCTATTTTAACATCAAGCTACTTCAAATACAAATCTTTAGTAGCCATAATACTTAAAGTAGTATGAATAGAAGTCATTTTAACAATAAGAGAGAATATCTCATCAAAATCAATGCCTTTTTTTCTATGCAAGTCTTTTTTCAACTAACCTGGCTTTAAATCTTTTCTTACCTCCATCCTCTTCTTTCAACCTGTAAACCCATTTATTTTTTAAAGCCCGTTTAATCATAGGAAACTTACATAAATCCCAGGTCTTATTTTTCAATAAAGAGTCCATTTCATTTTTCATTGTAGACTCTCACTAAATCTTGGTATCCACCTGTACAACTTCATCATAACATTTAGGTTCACCAACTTCTATTAGTAAAATAAAGTACAATGATGGAGAAAATATTTCTAGAGGTCTACTTAGCATTGTTGATTGTCTAACATTCATTAGTGTTTGTGGTATTTTTTGTTGTGGTTGTTGTACATCATGAGGAATTGTTGGAACATCATCTGTTGGAGTATCAACCAACACTACATAACCATCTTGTTTCTTCTCATGTTGCTGCAACATATCTTTGTACAATAATTTCTCATTAAATATGACATCCCTGCTTCTTACAATTTTATGATTTTCAAAATCCTAAAGCCTATAACCAAATTCATCAATACCATATCCAACAAATACATGTTTCTTTGACTTAGCTTCTAGCTTGGTTCTATTTTCAGAATCTATATGAGCAAATGCTTCACAACCGAAGGTTTTGAGAAAAGAATAACTCACCTTCTTACCAGTCCATGCCTCCTCTAGAATACTACAACCCATAGGAGTTGAGGGACCTCTATTAATCAAATATACAATAATATTGACAACCTCCACCCACATGTGTAAGGGCAACCCTACATGCAACTGCATGCTCCTTGTACGCTCCATTGTAGTCTTGTTCATGCGTTCAACCACTCCATTTTCCTATGGAGTCCTTAGAACAATTTTTTGTCTATGACTACCATTAGTAGAGTAATAATCTTCAAATTTATGACTACAATAATCACCACCATTATCAGATCTAAGACATTTTAATTTCTTACCAATCTCATTTTCAACCAAACATTTCCATTTCTTAAAAGTTTGAAATACATCAAATTTTTTTCTAAGGAAATAAACCCATGCTTTTCTAGTTGTATCATCAATAAATGTAACATCATAATGAGAGACACCAAGGGAAGATACCTAAGTTGGCCCCCATACATCTCTATGCACAAGCTCTAATTTCTCACTTTTTTTTTCCTTCCTAGTCTTCACAAAACTCACTCTCTTTGTTTTCCATACACACAACTTTCACAGAGATCCATATTAACACATTTTAAACTTGGTAAAACTTTCTTTCAATGAAGTACTTTCATACCTTTCTCACTCATGTGCCCAAGTCTATTGTGCCACAAATTTGTATCAGAATCTATAGCAGCAATTTTTTCTCCATGCTCAACTGCAACAACTGTTCTTGAACATTCATTTTTCTCTGAAACAAACAAAGTAGAAGTAACAGTATGAACTATACAAAGATATAAGGTTCATACTTTCATACCTTTTTCTACTACAAGGGAACCTTTTGAAACCTTCCATTTTTTATCATTAAAAGTAACTACACAACCCTCATCACCAAGTTGTCCTACTAAAATTCAATTCCTACTCAACCTTGGAATATGTCTTACCTTATGTAGTAGCCAATGATTCCCATTCTACAACTTAATCTTAAATTTTCTTTTTCCAACAATTTGACAAGGTTCATTATCCAGGTCAGTGCAAGAAGTTGGGTCTCACTTTTGGCCAAAAAGTGGAAGTGTTTTTCCTATTTTTGAAATATTTTGTCAATTGATGCCAAAATTTGAGCCATTTAGAAATTAAATATAAAAAATTTTAGAAATAAAAATTGTAGTGCCTGGAATCTTCTTTTTGAATATGTAATTTATTTCTATACCCATATGATAGATTATTTTTTTGGTATGGATCTTTAAAAACCACTTTTTCAAAATGCCTGTTTCAGGACCATACCACGCTCGTGTATGAACACCATAATTTGACACAAATGAATGAATTTTTACAAATCCTTTTAAATGGAGTTACCTTACACACCAAAGATTGATGAGAATTATTTTCTTGAATTTTTTAATGAATTTTTTTTTAAAATTAATTTTAAATTGGCTATAAAAGAAAATTTTTAAACCTCTCGTGTACGGACACCATAATTTGATCAAGATTTCACTTTTTTCAATTTTTTTTTTTAACTTCAAAAGAATTGAATGTAGATTGATGACATATAAATTAATTTAAGAAAAAATATAAAATAAAAAAGTTATTAAAGTTTTAGTGAACGTTGCTATTTTACATTTAGGTACCACCTTTAATTAAAAAATAATAATAAAATAGTAAATAAAATCATAACTCTAAAATTTATATTTTTGAAATCAAGACAGTGAGAGCTCTAATGGGTTTTTGTTTCGTAAAAAAATTTGATCGGGAAGACCCTCTAAAAATTATGGCAAGGGATGAATTTGTCAGTTCTATGCCTTAGCCAAATCTTGAGAGGCCAAGGCATAGGCTTGGTCTCACCAAGCCTATCCCAAACCAAAATTTGAGGTAGGAAAAAAAAATCCTACCTCATGTTGTAAGAAATGGGCACCCATTATTTGAATTTCAAAAAATGGGTACCCATTTTGAAAAGCTAAAAGCGTCATGTAAAATCCGCAGAAAACTTAAAAAATTGAATTTTTAAGAAACGGGTATCCATTTTTTACTTTTAAAAAATGGGTACCCATTTTTTATTTTTAAAAAACGAGTGACCGTTTCTTAAAAATTTTAATTTTTAATTTTTTGAGAAACGAGTACCTATTTTTTGAAAATAAAAAATGAGTACCTGATTTTTAAAAATAATGGGTGCCCATTTTTTAAATTTAGGGTCGGGCACCCGAGCCAAAAATGGGTGCCCATTTTTAAAAATTGGGTACTCGTTTCTAAGAGGTCTCATTTCACAGAGTTGACTTTCGTAGAATTGCGACCCAACTTTGTGCATTCACCCATCCCCTAAATAAACAAGCCCAAAATCCCCTTAGACATAATCAATGAAATAACCTCTATGAGGTGTAGCATGAAATGAAACACTAGAATCTAAAAGTCATGAATCATCAACACTTTCTAAAGATACAAGAAAAGAATCTTCTTTGGATATATTACTTACCACATTTGTCTCCTTGTTCCTTTCTAGTTTATCTCTTTCATTTTTCTTTCGAGTCTAGCAATCTTTTTTCTTATGCCCTGGTTTCCCATAGTACCAACAGTCATTTGGTCCTCTTGATTGAGACCTTTCCCACTTTGACTTTCCTCTTGATTTCTCACAATTTCCAAAATTATTTCCTCTTTCAGTTGTTCTACCTCTGCTTTGTACGTTCAAAGCACTTCCTAGTGTAGATCCACCTGAGGTTTTCCTATTAGGGTATTAGATCTAGAAATGGAATTACTCACAACCATTACTAAGCAATTCCAACTTTTAGACAAAGAATACAAAATTAAGAGAGCCCTAATTTCTTCATCAAAATTAATACCCATAGAAGATAACAAAATAGTAATAGTATTAAACTCATTTAAATGATCCACAATAGATTTGCCTTTTTCCATTTTCCTATTAAATAAATGCTTAATGAGAAATACTTTATTTGAAATAGAGGGCTTTTTGTACAATTTCTCTAGGATTTACATCAACTCTTCCATTGTCTTTGCTTTTGTACTGTTAAATGTCACTGATAGTACTAAGCATAATTGAATGCTTCCAAGTGCCTTTCTATCTAAAACACCAAGTCCTCATTTGTTGTAGTTCCCTAATTCTTGGTATTTCCTTCCAACGGCTTCCATAAATCCTTTTGATAGAGATAGTCATGCATTTTCATTTTTCATAACTGAAAGATTTTCCCATTAAACTTGTCAACCCTTAGCTTACCCTTGTCTACTATTGCTCCCATTCAACCATGAGACTCCCGCTCAACCATGAGACTTTCCTACAGAGTATAACTAAATAAACAACCTCACTCTAATACCAATTGTTAGGATAAAACCACATACATAAATAACATTTACAAGAAAATATAATTGGAATAACAAAAAATAATAGATCACACAAAAGAGAACACAAGACACCAAGATTTAATGTGGTTCATCCAATCCTTGAGCTAAACCCACCAAACAACAAGTTCAATATTATTACAATCTAGTGATTACAACCTAATTACAATCTGTAATCCCTTACAACTCAATACCACCACAAGAAGCAATTTTTGCATCACACCTTATCAAACAATCCCTAACCCTAAGCCCTTTTATACAAGTATTTTTTATGCTTTAGGGTTAAAATTAGTTACAATATGTCGGCCATAAAATGCTGATAAAATGCTTGGGGCCTAGCCTAGTCCCCAACCTCGCCATGGAATTATGGAGTATGTACATTACTTCCCTAATTAGTCACCCCAAACTAACATGATCTCCATTATTATGAGCTTATTTAACCAATAAAGACATGGATTCCCATTTTAATCCATGACCAAAATGATAGTATGATTCAATCCATACCATCATCCAATCTTGATTTTTTGTAATAAACAAATGTATTACATCCCACTCTTTAGCAACTATACAAAACTAAATAGATGACTTACAACAGATTTATTTTGAAGATTAAGAATTAATCAACTAGAATAATATCTCATAATTTACTACCTTTTACTTTCCTAAATCTATCGTTCCCCATTGTTGTGGTCTCACAATACATGCCCCATTCCTAGTCAAGAATGGGGACCCCCTACCTTTTTTTCAACTCTCGGACTCACATTCTGAGAGTTGGGAAAATTTTTTTAGAAGATTAAAAGTGTTAGAGTTAGAGTCAAAAAAAAAAAATTTAAAAAAAAAAATCATTGTCGCGCGTGTGCATGCGAACGTGAGCCATGCACTCGTACACCTATGCGGGCCACAAGTGCGAAGGGGTTATAAAACCATGAGCTTCCCCCAACACTTTGCATTTTTTCATTGAAGGGTTTGTCAATGCCATTAAGGTAAGAACACTGCACACCACACACCCGCAGCAGCGTTAAAACTAAACCCGAACCATGGTGGCATTAACATTGGCAGTGCTCATTCGCATGTCCATGCCCGCGATGGTATTAACATTGGCAGTGTTTTTTTGTGCACTCGTACCTGTGGTGGTATTAACATTGGTAGTGCTCATTCACATGCCCATGCTCGTAGCAATATTAACATTGGCAATGCTTACTCATGTGCCCATGCCCACGGTGACACTAACATTGGAAGTGCTCACTACGCGCTCGCACCCACGGTGGCACTAAAACTAAACCCTTGCCTATGGTGGCATTAACATTGGTAGTGCTCACTTGTGCACCTGCGCCTGCAGTGGTGCTAACATCGTGCACCTACGGTGGTGCTAAAACTAAACCCTCACCTACAGTGGCATTAACATTGGCAGTGCTCACTTGTGCACTTGTGCCTGTGGCGGCACTAACTCTTCTCCCACCCATGGCAGTGTGAATATTGTGTGCCCACGGTGGTGCCAACAAAATTCTTGCAAAGCTTTGCACTCATGATCTCCCATCACCCCATATTGCATGACCCTTGGGCTGCATCGCACCTTCCAAAAAACCCCCCCTCACACATTTTTTTAAATTGTTTTCAATTTTGAAAAAAAAATTATAATTTAAAATTTAAAATAATAATAATAATAATAAAAGAAACAAAGTAAAATGATAAAACAAAAAAACAATAATAAAAAATACCCAAATTGGGCATTTTTTTTCCTTTATACTTTTTTTTTTTCAATTCATAGTTTTTTTAAATTTTATCTTTGGACTAATAAATGCTTTTCTCACAATGTGTAGATAATCAAATGGCATCCACATTTGGAGTAGCACCCAAATTCGTAGTCTTCAAATTCCAAGGTGTTCCTTCAAAATTGAGATTTCATGATGACCACATAGAAATCTGAGATACTAACCTAGGGCACATGGATTTGGGAGAATTTCTTAGAATTTGCAACAAGCCAATAGAGAGATCTACACTGGTAACTTTACTCATCCATTTTGGGTTGGTGAATGCATCTTCACATCCCATGTTAGTACAATTAGCTAAATTAATCATGGCCCTATCACAACATTTTGTTCTTGATAAAAGAGTAGTCAAGAGCATCACAGGAAAAGTTGTGTTGGACCTCTGACCTAATAACATTGAGAGGGTCTTCCATCTCTAAAGAGTAGACCAATTCATAAGACTCTCATATGAAGTGGCTGAGAGATGGTATAGGGAACACCAGCAGGAGGCCATAGACATCATAAAATCTTCTTATCTCATTCAGAAGCCTCCAAGGGGAAAGATAACATGCAAAGTAGATATGATTTGAGGATACATGAAGGAGGATATTTGTTATTCCATCATTCTCCTGAGAAGAGTCATGGGCTTACCTATAGTAGGCCACCTCAACACTTTCATGGTGCACTTTATTGAGACATTCGACAGGCAGAGATACCACCGGATTGGGCTACCATGCTAAGTGAAAACTTGTGTGAATAGTTGAGGATGATGAAGGATAAGAAGAAGTTTTATATGACTTCTTACATGGTATAATTGCTTGCAACAAGGGCAACAAACTACCCTAGTTTGTACAGAAGAGGTAGTATGCAGGATCCCAATGCCTAACCATATATAGTCTACCTCTAACTGGTGAAGAAGAAACTCTCAGCATAGAGCAAGGAATATAGAGTCATGAATGATGCGTTCATCTTTGCGATCATTTGATTCATTGAGGGAGATTATGGGAAGAGGTTATCTAATGAAGCCAAAACACAAGTCATAGCTCTTGGAGCCTACTTCATCTAGTTCAAGATGTTCACCTAACTACCAGTAGCTAGTGCCTCCATCAATCCTAAGAAGCTCTCGAGATATCCTAGTGACAAACTGGTGCTATTGGAGATTTCTCAAAAAATTGAGTTGGTCTATGAGAAGATAAAGAGACAACGAAGACCTTGTTGGGCATGGCCATTGGTCATTGGACCATATCAAGTGAAGCAGAAGCAAGATATTATGTCCTTCAAGTGGGAATGGGAGAACTATCCCCTTGAAGAATACAACTCTCCTTAGCCTTATTTTGACAATGTTGGGAGAGTGGAGAGTCTAGCAAGAAAGGACTTCCATCATGAGGATGCTATTGAAGATCACTGGATGAATTCCACAAATGACTATGATGTTCGCATTAGGGACTACTATAAGATGACTTTGAATCTAGCAGAAAAGGCTCTCTAGTTGAACATCCTAGAAGAGATAAAGAAACAAGATTCTAAGGAGTTGCTGGATCCCTTGTTCAATGCTAAAAAAATTGGCGAAAGACCCATTATGAATGTTGAGGTTGATAGGGAGGAGGTTGATGACATTGATCATCAAATGAGGCATGTCATCAGAATGATGAAGGATTGGATCAAGAAACTTTTTCCACTTGATCCAATTCCTGACACAGTGGTCTTCCATGCACATGCTCATCCAAAAAGAGGTAGAGGGAAGAAAGTAACAATTCCTACCTTTGCAGCTCAGTCTCTTATCAAGCCAAAATAGTATACTAGCTTGATTGCCCAGTTGGATATTATCACCCTCCTAAAAGGAAAGGAAAGAATAACAGAAAGAGGGCCTCCCCTCAAAGGATTCAAATAGAACAGGTGCCTCCCCAACAACAAGAAAAAAGTGCACAAGAGTTTGATGATAATAGAGCTACTCAAGTCCAGGATGAACCTCAGTTGCCTCCTTTTGTGTCCAGCCAACCAAAAGAGAGTGAGATTCCATAGGCCACCATTCCTCCTACACAAGAA
The DNA here is from genome assembly GCA_028749045.1 of Cupressus sempervirens. Classification (NCBI taxonomy): domain Eukaryota; kingdom Viridiplantae; phylum Streptophyta; class Pinopsida; order Cupressales; family Cupressaceae; genus Cupressus; species Cupressus sempervirens. Next base: position 65,013,692 of record CM053783.1, read on the forward strand.
GAGCCAGCTTCTCCTTCTACCTTCAAGAAACATAAGAAAAGGATTAAGATTCGGATGAAGAAAAGGTAAAGGATAAGTAGAAGATTAGTGCCTAATACATCTATCTCTAAAAGCATTCCAAAAGGAGATGAAGAGGAGGAGGAAGAAGAATCAGAAGAGGAAGAGGAACAAGTGCCCCTATAGGGAAGAACTCAGCTAGCTAGAGCCACAGTGTTGCGAAGGAGAAAGAGTGCCATGGGTACCCCACCATCCACTCAAGCAGAAACCTTAGAACTCTCTTCTTTGGAAGATGAAGTATAGTAGTGGGTGGATGAGCAGAGTGAAAAGAGTGGTGATGTTTTCTCAATGTCAAATTTTGATTTCATGCCCATACGTACATAATTGATTGGGGATAAGATTAGGGACACCCCTAGAGGTGAACCTCAATAAGAAGACTGGATGCCGCCAGATACATAGGGTCTTGATCTTACTCCTTCATCTCCACCACAAGTTACAATGGTAGAATAGGGCTCGGTGACTCCTCCACCTCAAAGTTTTGAGGAAGAATAGGTTCAAAAGGAGTCATCATCAGAGGAGCGACCAAAAAAAATGGCGACTGATGAAGTATCAAAGGAGGGACAAATGGTGGAATATTCTCAACCACCTTCCCAAGACACCAAGGTTTAGTCTACAGGGTCTACTAAGACTGAGGCTACAATGAAGATCCTTCCCAATAGGATACAACTCCAAGCAAGAACGACAAACGCAAGGAGGTTGCAAAACATACTCCTTCATCATCAAGAGCCAGGTCTTCAATAGGAAGCATCCCTAGATGGATCTGAAAGGAAATAATGAGAAGTACTAAGCTTTAGTTCCATGCTTTAGAGGAAGAAATTTGTGACATTGTAGAGATCTTGAACAAACCTGAGTCCCCATCACATGAGGTAGTGCCATTGGCATTTGTCACCAGCATAAGGAACCAAGATTTATTTGTACAAGTGACTCTCCCTCCTGAAGGAATAGACATAGAAGACCTTAGCCTCAAGGATTATGAATTAAAGGATGTTATGTTGGGAAGGCCTATACGGGATTCAATCCAAAAAATGATGACTATGAGAGTCAAAGAGGTTCTCAAGCACATAGAGCAAGATGAGATTGAACTCCAAGCACTTTGAAGGCAAGTTGAGATCCTAAAAGGATATCTAGCTGAAGTTGTTGGTCATCTAGATCCTAAACACCCCAAGAAAACTCTGAATACCATACTTAGAGAAGGGGGAGGTGTACAACTTGATCCATTTTTTAAGGCTTTTCAGTAGTGACGAGAAAGTTCTGAGGAGAAAGGTGTTATGATCATCATAGGGAATTTGAAGTTACTACATGCTATGTAGGAGAATGTGAATAAAATTGTTGCAATTTTGAAGTAAGACTTCAGTATTATGGATGAGGTATGAGCTTGGAGTAAGGATTTGCAAACTCTACAAGCCATAAAGGGAAAAAGATACCGAGTTTTGATTTATGTATATACCAAAGAAGAATTGGATATGATCGATGATTGGATAGAAAAGATAGCAGAAAGCAATAAAGTAATGGAGGCATTACATGAGGAGATTCATTAGCTCAAGGACCAAGCATGAGAGTGAATTTTGGAAGCAGAGAGACATTATAGTGATGCATGCTTGGATATTTTTGAAGATGAGGAATGAGAAAAGTTGTTACCTATAGAGACAATAGTGGAAAATTTATGGAAGATTTTTGTGGAGGTTACTGATGATGAGGACATCCGACAAGCCTTCAAGATAGAAGAAGCCTTGTTAGAATTGGATACCAAACTCAAGGATTTTGTTGACACCTAGGTTGAGGTAGACAATTATCGACAGAAGGTAAAAGATAAGTATGAGGCTTTAGATCTTTTGGATAGGGTTAAGATTAATGAGATGATAGATAAATTCAAGGGAAAATATCCAAACATAGCTTTGGGATGAAGAAGAACATAACCCAAATGCTAGAATTTCAATTTTGACACTCAGTAAAATTTTGAGATTTTGACCCTATCAAGCTCTACAGATGCGTAGGTATGCAGGTCTGTAGCTCCGTAATTTAGAGGTGCACCGGCAGTTAATTACTTGTTCCAAAAATAGTGCTTTCCATGCATTGAAATTGCATTCTAATGACAGTTTAACTTTGACGCACGCCTGGTAAAGGACGAGCTTGTATTTTTGGCACCTTCAGACACTCCTACTTTGACTGAAGGCTTCCTCCTACTTTCTCTCTCATGTTTTCTTTTTTTTGACATGCAAAGGGCTCATGCATCCAATTAATGAATAAAATATGGATGCAGTCCCTCTAAGCACCATATTAATTGTTAGATTATATATATTTAGTTTGTTTTATTGTTTAAAAGAATTTTATTGCATGAAGAAAATTTCTCACTCTCAACACAAACTGAGGAGACAATTTCTTTTAAATACCCCATTGTAATATGTAACAAGGGCTGGTGTTATTATGCAATAAAATTATGCTTTTGGTGCTTGCATTTGGAGTGTAGTTATTCTTGCCTGGATGTGACATTATTTTGTGAATTTTGTTCATGAGATTGTGATTGAGCCAAAGGTTTATTGTGTTGTCTCTGGTTATGCTATCTTTTTGTTCTAGTGTTTGCTATAGATTTATGAATTTCATTGACATGTTGAGCTTAAGAAGAGATCATTAAATTGTGCCTACATAGCCTTTTGTCTCGCATGAGTGCACTTTTTGTGGCCTTGCAATTTGATGAAAGGTGAAATATCATACAATTGTTAAAGTTTCTCACCGATGATTGCATTAGTGGATTCTAGGAAGCACTACTCCTATTTTCATTGGTTTCCTACCAATTTCTTTGAAAGTTTAACTCGCAGTGTGTTGTTTTTTGTAGCTTATGTCTATTAGGATTTCAATTTCATGTTATTTTTTTTAGTTTTGTTATTTTCTTTGCTAACCCCTTGTTAGAATAGGAACTCATTTTAGTTGCATTGTTAGATTGCATTCATTCAAAAAATAGAAAATACAAAAAACATAGTTCTTTTGTGTGTTGTTTTGAAACAACAAACAGATTTTACGTCATTCCAAGATCATAATAGAACCAACAAAGGCCTCCTCGTGAACAATCACATTTATCTTCAACTGAGCAGATTTTGGTACGTCACAAGACAAATACTGAACCTTGGAATTGATCCCAAAAGATTAGCTTTTCAAGAGAGGAATTGCATAATGGATTATTGTCATTGACCTTGTGCATAACAACTGCCCAACACCCACCAAGTATTCCTCTTTGATTTTTTTAGTGCAGTTGAGATCCCAAATTCAATTTATATGGGTCTTTGTTGCAAGATTATGAAGATATTAAGTAATGTACACCATCATCTGGTATGTCATATATCCCTCAATCATAGAACACTTGGGATGTACTCTTTGTCAAATCAAAACCTTCAAAAATTTCAAGTGTCTCTCAACCATCCAAATTGACCTAGGTTGTACAGGTCTACACAATTCAATCTCCTCAACTTGGTGTATGAGGTAGTGTTTGTAATGCCCTGCCAAGGGATCCAAAGAATTAACTTAGAATTTTCACTAAGTTTGGTAACATTTTTTTTTTCCATGAAAGTAAATACCACATATAACTTATTCATAATAACGGAAGCAATAGCAATGTCCATCTAAAGAGTAAACATAACATATACAACAGATTACATTCTTTAAGATCCCTTAACGTGAATTACATACATGATTACAACATCCACATGAAATAATAATGATAAGTCCAATGTTCAATTATTACATTTCCAACTACTCATTCATCCACTGTACATGTCACAGGGTATGAAGGCTTAAAAGTATATACATATGTAGAATAAGATACATCATCCTATTCTAATCCACAATACATCAAGGTAAAGATAATTACATGATACTCATGATACATCATCATAAAAGTCATGTACATCCATCATAAAGATCAACAAAATAATCTAAGCGCACGGTTCCTCCCAACTGTTAATAGCATCATTAGACCATCGTGGGCCCTAGCCATCCCTCCGTGCGTAACATCCCATATCACCGAAGAGATCATCGGTATTAACATAGTAGGAACGTCACTCCTAATAAATATAACATCATATGTAGAAAGTAATCTAACATGCAGATATAAGCATAAGATATCATCATCTAACATATGCTAATCATCAATGAAAGGATACATATCCACCATCACGAAGGACGCATCAACCACAATGTCTCAATGAATCTCAAATGATAAGAGTGGAAAATACACTACCACCCGACCGCATGGTACCTAAGTGGTCCACTCCCACCGTGCTGAGGAGATAATCTCAAGTCCCAAACAGGCTATCAAAACCACATAGCACACGACTCTAAAGTCTAGGAATCCTAAAAGTATACTAACTCAAAGGTTCCAATCACAAAATAGACATCTACTTCCCAGAGGCACACAATGACATGTAGGAACCTACTATGCAAGCGGGAAAGTGTCATCGCATTTATCTCGTACAAGTTACCCTGGTAGTTAGCTAAACTCCACGGGTCCATACAGATCTCATGCGGCCACTAGTATCCTTTCATACTGACAAGGCATACTATGGAATGCAAGGTCACAACCATGCGTTCTCTCTACTCCCATCCTAGCCTATACAAGCACTCAAGGAATGGGCGAGAACCAAAACTCTTATCTTTTTAGGTTCATTCAGTTAGTATTAAGTGTGAATGTTATCACTTATTAAACCAACTTACAATGAGTTATCCTGGCAGCCTCTTAGGGCCTCGGCCCCCATTGCAAGCCACTTCCTGACACTACATGCAGATATCCTACCCTAATGCTCATGGTATCATAATCATAAAGAAAGTCCACAAAATCATCAAATATCCATAATAAGAATCAACAAATATCCATGATTAAATCATCAAATATGCATAAAAGCATCAAATCTCCATGAGCAATTTCCATAGAAAATCATGACTACAATAGCTCTCTATTGGCAACTGAAGTATCACTGATAATCAAAGTATCCATTGGTTTTCAATAACCAAAATATATCTCAAAATAAATCACCATATCCATTGGTTCTCAACAGCAACCAAGAATATCTCAAGTCATACTGATCGAAGACTCCAAAATGGTTAAGTCATACATGTCACAACATGACATCATCAAGAATAAATCCACATATTAGTCCCATCATGGCGACTAGAATATGTCCAAGGATAACTGATCGATGACCAAAAATAATGGTTAAGTCAAGTATCTCAAACATAAGAATTTCAACTATAACAATTAGTATTCACAACCAATACATAGAGCATTCCATCACATAATCATGGTTGGGTTTATAAAGATCGAGAAATAAAACATCATCATGAGATCACAATCGCATAACCCCCAAGCCTCTGGTAGACGTCCTATACTGGTCAACACTAGTCAACCCAAAATCTCAAAACATTAACATAAGGAATACACAATGTAGACACATGTTTTGGTTTCGCTAAGTTTCAAATTTAAATTCAAATGCCAAGTCTCAGTTCATGGTTCCAAGTTTAAAGGGACATATTGTACGTTTTTTTTTTTTTTTCTTCATGTGCTATTTTTGGAAGGATAAAAATTTCTCTCTAAACTTTAATCTCCGATTATAACATTAAAAAAAACGTTTCCACCAACTTTAAATTTCCACATACTTTATACATTTTATAATCTTAACTATTAATTAATTCTTAACAATTAAAGTTATAAAATTACAGAACTATTATATATATATATATATATATATATATATATTCATATTTAAATATATACATACATACATATATAATATATAATATTTTTTTTTTTCATTTTATAAAAACCGAATATTAATTTCAAAATTTATTATCAAATTTTAAAACAAAATCGAAATTATACACGCCGTCGGCCATCACTGAAGTGACCCTGGCCGCGGCACGCAGGGTTCTGCGGTCACAGGCCTGCGGCGGCAGCAGGTACGTAGTACCTGCTGACGTCGCAGTACCTGTGACAGCAGGCACTCTGCGCCCAGTAAAGCGCGTGGGGTACAGTCCATCCCACTGTGCATTCATATATATGTTCTTCCCCAATGCGATTTTAAATAATTTTTGTATAAACTTCCTCATGCAATATTAACATGAATCTCTACTTCGATTCGATAATCGATTCACCAATTAAATACATATATATATATATGTGTGTGTGTGTATATATATATGTATGTATATATATATATATATGTGTATATATATATATATATACAAATTTGTATCACAATATTTGTGTAAATAATGTATATATACAATATTTATGTATGCAGATTTCAAAAATCATATATACACAATATATTTTAATTCTCAGAATTTTCCTATAAACTTTTAACCCCCAAATTTATCCAATAATCTAATGGATTTTTGGTCATGAGTTTAAACCCTAGCCTCGTTATCTTATCAAATCTATGCATATAAAATTCTCAAATTACCTTATTTGCCTATCTTGAGAATGTATGCAATAGAAACATGAAATTTCTCAGAAGACATAAGGAAGATACGAAGAAGACAGGGAATGCGTGATGCGAAAATAGCACAAGTAAAATCACAAGAATCTACCCGGATTCTGATGCTAATTCGCTCTTCCTCAGAAAACCCGCAGTTCAAGCTCCCTTCTTTAGAGTTTTCAAATCCTCCAATGCTTCAATTGTTCACCACGCTATCCACGCTACCCACGCTCTCCACGCTATGTCCAAGCTTCTAAGGAATGCCCGAATATAAAGAGCTCTCAGGATAACCCTAGAATGCTTCTAGAACCAGCTGGAAGAAATCGCCAACTAAGCATGGACCTATTTCCAACCTTTTTGATAAGCCCTAGGGTTGTAGACACCATGTGCTCAATTGATGCACTAACCCCCGTGTTGTTGACACATGAAAAATGGGGAACTGCATTAATTTCCAAGCAAGTTTATAATTCCAATTATTTTTAACTAATTTCCATTTATAACTCCCATTTTAATTTAATAACTTTTATTATTATTATTTGTCTATTAATTTATTGGTATTTTATAATTATTATTTATTTTAATTCTCAAATTTTCTTTTATTTCTCAATTAATTTCACCTTAATTATAATCAAAATATCAAAAATCATGATATTTAATTTTCTCAAATAATTAATTTATTAATTAAATCTATTTGTTAAGACTTAATTAATAGAAAATTCACCATAGACCTTCATAACAAAATATGAAAACCCATCATAGGACAATTCACACAAAATCAGTCTAAAAGATTAAAAATCACGAAATATGTCATCCGACACATTCAGTGGGTGCTCAACTCTGATACTTGTCCCAACTCACTAGGACAAATGGTTTTAGGGTTTGGGATTTGGACTTGAGAATTTATCTCCCCTCTCTTATCATTGAGATAGTATAATAGGGTACACTCATCCTGGCAATTCAGGGAAGTCAATACCCGGTACTTGCAACCTGCAAAAAAGCCATGCATGCACATGCTATGTATATATATAGTGCTAAGCTAAATAGGCAATGGCAGGAAGTAGTGCATCGTGTAGATCCCGACTAAGCAGGTGACTACGACTCCCTTCCTTAACCAAATCAGAAACGCCATACAATAAGAAAACACGCACACCATACACATGCAAGTATGGGGTAAGTATCCATAATAAAACTCATGAAATAATAACCATATAACTAATCATCAACAATAACTAAAAACAATATAATGATCATCATACATACATGAAATGTAAAGTCTAAATGATCTCATCATATAATAACTGAATCCATAACATAATGTCTGATAGTGTCAAAACAATACCACTAATCCATCTACATAGTACTAGTCCATCAAAGTCTGATAATAATAGCAATAATATGTCCAGAGAAGATGTGAACGAGGGTAGGCACTACAATGTTCTTGTGCATTGAAAAAAGTTGAAGGCAAACACTTTTGCATTTCACATATTAGTAGAAATTTTTTTTTCTTCCAATATTTTATATCTTCTTTATGGATTTCTTTAGATGAAAACCACCTACAAGGGATTCAAGACATAAAAACATATAAATATGAGACTTTACAATATATTACTTGTTTGATATATTGAACAAATATCACTATGCTTACCTCATGTATTTTCCAAGATCATATATCACTTGTTTAATATTATTATCAAAGTTTTTTTAGAGTGATAGGGGTAGCACATACTACAACAATTGTCAATTGATCATTTCATTCTTTTCTAACATAATAGAATGAAAATTGAATACAGTTTCACAAATATATTGTAAATACAAAAGATTGGACTTATCTTGATGAAGGTGTGCCAATCATGCATTTTTAGCCCTGGGCCAAATTCACTTTTCTTTGATATGAGATTGCTTATATTCGCAACAAATCCTCTAAGAAATCAATTTTTTCATATGAATTCTTTTATGGCATTACTTTGTTGCTCCATTAATAGCTAAGGGCACTTCCATTAATTTGGTCTCCATTGCTATTTGATTCAGTCTTTTTTTTCATTGCAAGATTGGAATCATGAATGTCACTGCAAATTTTGGCAATTTTTTCTTTGTCAAGCCTTCCATCCAATATTTTTCATAGTATCTCTGTTACATTCTTTCCAATATGCATATTATCAACCAAATACACAATTTGTAGCTGCTCATAGTAGGTTAGCCTACTAAATTCTCTAAGATAACATTTTAGTCTCTTTGGAAGGTTGTCAGTACTGATGCCTTAACGACCTCAAATTCTATTATATTCTAGTTGCCATAGTGAGGTGTCATTCTTCATGGCTTTGATGTAGTCTCTTATTTCCCATTGAAAAGATGTTTTTCAAAACTTCGATACTTATGTTTTTTGTTGAGGAAGTACTTATTCTCATTAAACACATGCTTTCTTAAACTTTTAGAATGACAAGATTTCATCTTTGCACCACACATTGGACATGCAAATTTTCTCTTTGTTTGAAGACCTACAAGATAATGATACAATTGGATTAAATATGTTCATTTGTTGAATTAGTATTATCATGTACAACTAGATTTCAGCATAACATACCACAGAAGTATGTCAACCGTGGGGCATAATGAATTATCAATACAAGCATTGCATAGAATTGAAATTGGTTTTGTCTAATTGGTCTAGAGATATCATACATAGTTAAACCATTCCATAACACTAGGAAATCATCAATAAGAGACACAAAATAATGGGTAAAAGTATAAAGTTGTGTCACCTTTTAGGCTGACTTATCAAAATGACTGAATTTGAGTATTTCTATCTAAAAATCAATTTTGTTCAAACATTTGATCTAGACAAATTCACTCAAGATAAGTTATATATGGTTGTACACTTTTCCAATTGGAAATGTCTATTAAATGCATGTTTTATACTAGTTTGTATCCAATTACTAAAGAAATAAAATTATTTTAGAAAACTGACATTTCAATAACTCTTACTATTTTTATGATTTTTTTAATAACATATAAACATCATTTTATAGAGTTCAAAGTCAAGAATATTCTCATATATATTTTATAGTGTTTTAATTAGATATAGTATATTGTAAAAAAAAAATTCTACAAGTACATATTTTAACACTTGAGAGGATGTCAAGTTTGGGAAAGGAAAAAATATTAAATCATATCAAAAAAATTTAAAAATCACATGAAGTTCTAGAGGAGAGAGTCCTCTTCAAGAATGTATAATTTTTCTTTTGGTTATAAAAGATTTGTTTTCAAAAATGTGGTGGGAAATGAAAATTATCGATTTCAAATGAGTTAATTTTGAATCATTATAAAAGATAAAATATAGGTCTAAAGCCAATTTTTATTTTTTATTGTTCTAGCTATATATGTTATCTATAACATAGTCTAAGATTGAAGGGAAATAAGTTTATTTCCACATTATTTTGTGGTGGGAACTAGACCCCTAATTTTTAGCATTTTTCAGTAAGTAAAAAATTGTCTTTAAAAAATTAAGAAAATATATTAATTCTTATTCCAAATAATTATTAAAAATTATAATCCTAAAATTCATCCATTTCTACACTTTTCATTAGTTTACTTCATTATCAAATTCTAAATAATACTACCATTTTTATGTCATTAAAGATGAACGGTTATACTTTTGTTAGCCTTTTCCTTTATAAAAGGGTGACACAAGTTTGTTCCTTTATCCATATATATGTTGATATTTTTCACTTCATACTTACCTAGTTGAATGAACACCATCAGATAGTTATTGCGATCATTTCACTCCAAGACTTATAATTACATGTAGGTAACAATAAAATAATAAAATACTTGGAACAATCATTGCCAACATAATGTGCTCCCTTTTTATTGACATCCATGGAGGAAGATTATTGTTGATAACAAAAATAGGCCACACCAAGTAAACAAATCTCATATCTCCATATGGATTGACATCGTTAGTTGCTAGAGAAAGCTTGAGATTTTGAGGTTCTTCTTTAAAGTGTGGCCACTTTTCCTATATGTCCATAAATGTTGAACCATCTCCAGAAATTTGAATAATATCATTTCAACTTCTATTGTGTGCATATTAATCCATAAATTATGCCAAGCTACTACACCTAGATAATTGTTTAAGATGTGGAATAATGGGGATGTAATGAAGAACCTTGTGAGGCACCTTTTTTGTCACTTTATCATCTCAAAATCTACTTGTATGGCATCTGGGGCATTCATTGCATTTTTGTGTTCTTTATGATAAATTACATGATCTTCAAGGAAAACATCTATTGATTGATACTCCATTCCAATATGTTTCATAGTGGCACATAATTCTTGGTACAAGTGAGGGAGAACATTTGATGGTGGTAACAAATGTCACCTATCAATCTACAACAAAAAATATTACTCGTTAGTATAAAAAAACTAAATGGTACATATTTCATCTTTTATAGACTATAATGATGTATATCATAAACCTTAGCATACGTGATATTTTTATGTTGGATAAACCATTCATAACCTTCAAATTCACCAATAACAATACAATAGAGAGAAGAGTTGATTGCGATCCTTCATAAAGGGCCATATTTTCCTTCTCATGTAGAGGTCTATCATGGATTGAATCATGGCATCCTCATCATAATCATCATCATCATTAGCAGCAATAACAACACCAGTACAAAATGTGTCATGGATAAATGCATTTGTACCATCATCTTCAAATGTGTTTTCTACCGCATGATTGTCACTTTCCATGGGATCATGATCTTCTCCTTCAATACTCACACCTCCATGTTCCTCCATATTCACATCTCCACATTCCTCCAAAATATGTTGGTCCATATCATGTACTACCCTAGGGAGATCGACCTATATAAAAATGATGATAATCAAACCCCTATTATGTGGTTCATATGTAATTTAATTGTGAAAACAATATAACAAATAGCTTACCAATGGATGATAATCAAACACCCCTTTAGTGTGAACATTCTCCCTACAATGTCTCTTATCTATTTTGATTTTGATTCTTCTTGTCTTTAAACCATTACAATGCTTGCAAGGACAATAATAATTGTCATCGCCTGCTCTTTAAAAGTTAGACAAAAATCTAGTGATTGTCTCCCTCTTTTGATCAAACTCCCTTGTATTATCTGACATGATCCTTCTTCATGTCAATAACTTATTCATGTACCCTTATTAAGTTGGTTCTACTTAATGTTTATATCTTCACATATGGTTTTGAAAGAAAATTTGGTGTAATTAATGTGTATATCAACAAAAATATTGGACATGTATGTAATGTTTATATCTACACATATGGTTTTGAAAGGAAAATTTGGTGTATATATGCCTCCTCATTTTATTTTTTTCAAGAGAAGCTTGTCAATGGTAATAGAAAACAAGAATGCTTTTTCTAAGATTTTACAATTGTTCAACAAAATTAATGTTTTACAAGAAAATACACCTGAAGAACTATTAGCTCAAAAGAAAGAACATGGTATTGAAACAATATAGAAAGTGCTTGACATGAGAGGTCTACAAGTGAGGGTTTTGACCAATCTTAAAAACTTGAAAGTTGAAATGAAAGCTATTGAGGATCAAACACCTATGCCAGAGTTACAATATAATGTGAAGTTGGAATTTATTGAGGATCAAACACCTATTGCCCTTGTCCTCTATCTACTTCCTCTTCATTCCTCTTGTTTGTAACTCCTTGTCACTCCTTCCATTCTTCTTCTTGTTTTGGCCTTCTTGTTTTCTTGAACATTCAGGGAGTTGTTGACATGATTCCTCATTAGTTCATATTTCAATCGAATTCTTTTTCCTTCAACTTAGAAATCTATTGGTTTATCCATGTGCGATTGAATGGTGTTAAACAAGAGTCATTATTGTGTCAAATCTTCATCTTTGTTTGACCAATCTATAGCATGAATTACACTCTTTCTTAAACTGTCATGATCACCTTAGAAATAGCGTCTGCATTTGCTTAAGCTAGCATATCCTAATATGTTAAATGAAATAAATTGGAGGGTATAGTAACTCAACTATATGAGTTGCTTCTATAGTTGAGGAAGTTACTTTCATTGGTACTAATTGTCAACATACTCTCTTAAAATATTTGAGCTTATATTTGTTCTCTAATTATTTGTAATCAAACAATGCTCTTTCCTGGATTTGGCTTGGGCTTAATCATGTAGGGGAAATCCTTGTTTGTGATGATATGCCTTTGGCACCTTATAAGCCTTTTTTCATTTTACATAAATTCTAACCATGATATTTCTGTAGCTTTCTCATTTGAATGGCATAAATATTGGTATTGGTATTTTATCTATGTAACAACTAAGGCTTTAGCTCAACAAGTTACTAAAGATCATTTAGAGGAGGGTATCATCTATCCACCATTTCAAAATATTAGAAAAATATCAACACACATAGCTAAATAAGTTGCCACAATGTCCTATCATCTACAATTTTTTTAAGAAAATTGAACTATATATACAGATGTGCGATAGGAGAAAAATACATGTGTAAGATTGGTCTCAAGTCTATAGTTTGATTTTTCCATATTATATTATATTGTTCATTTGAAACATTTTGCTAGCTTTTGTGTATGTTATTTATCTAGTTTCTCCTTTAAAACTTTTCATGCATGGGATCTCTAAAGAAAACACACTTCTCACAAGATACTTACCCTCCAATTTATTGCATTTAAGATATTAGGATTTGTCATGATAACCTTGGAATTTATCATGTATTGCATCTACATTTGCTTTTCCATTGCTTATAAGAGTGTTTCAAGGTTGGCAACCACTTCAACATCCTTTGCATGGTTTAGAGATAATATCATTATGGCAGAGGCTTCTACAAGAGAATGAGCCTCATGATTATGACATTTACATAGAAGTAGAACTTTCTTCTTCAACTCCTTTCACTCAACTCTTTAGTGAAGTTATTCTTCTAGTAGTCAGAATAACTGCTACAAATTCTTAGGAGCTAAGGGACCCTGAACCTATGCTACATTTTCTGGAGACATGGGAGAAGTTACAACTGGTTTTAGTACTTCATAACATTTTGGATCATATATTGGTGCCCAAATTAACAGCAACAATAGATACTTGGGATCCTTGCAAGGAGACTTTCCAATACATGCATGGTTACATCTGTGGCTTCCATTGTTGGGTCAGCATATGGAGCCTTTATATACTGTTGGATACAATTGTTCAATTGTGTGTTGTCTTTGATGTTACAAAAATGTCATATTAGTTATCAGATAGAGTCTACTGAGCTCAGATGGTTAGCAAAGTGATTTATAGAGTCTACCGAGTGTTTTTGGTAGTCACACTGTGAAGATAGTTTCTATCGAGCTCACTCGAGCACTGAAGGATTTTATGGTAGAAGTTAGTTTCTACTGAGCTCACAAGGTCAGCAAAGGAAAATCAGTTCTTACGGAGTTCACTCGATCTCCAAAGGATTTTGCAGAGTTCGTAGTGTTTACCAAGCTTCACTAGAAATCATTTCTGGAGTAGTGTTTACCAAGCAGGGTCGGCCAATGAAGGATTTCATTGTTTTGGGAAATAATGTTTAATTATTTCATGTAATGGCTATAGCCAACTGATGTATTGTTTATTGGGAAATGTATTTGTAAATGATCCAACTTGACAATTTGTAAACGTATAAATAAAAGGTCAAGCTGTGAATTCTAAATTATGAATGGATGTATGAATAAGCAAGCATGCAAGTGAGCTGATTGTGTAAAGAGGAAGTGTGAGAAAATTTTGCAGGAGGATCAGATATCCTTGAGGAGCAGCAAAGGTGTATTTGATCAATAAGGATCTAGTAAAGTAGAATAGAGATCTGTATCAACAAAGATCAGTTGCATCTCATTCAGGTCACTCATTGTTACTTTCTCACAATTGTAGCAATGAATTTTAAATCTCTTAACAGAGTTGGTTTAGCAGCCATTTTGTAAATCCTCTAACAAGGTGGATAGTTCTACTGAATTTTTCTAAAGTCCTCTAGCAAGGCCATTCCTAGTAGGGTGATTAAGTCCTCTAACAAGGTCACACCTAACAGTGTGTTTTGTAACCTTTAATAGGGTTGGCTCCTAATAGGGCTCACTTCAGAAGAGTGAAAATTGGTAGCTAGTTACTTGGTGGTTTTTCCCATATTGGGTTTCCATGTTAAATCTGGTGTCTCTTGTGTTCATGTTATTTCTTTTTGCATGTATGTTAATAATTATGAATGCTTAAAGGTTAGTACTAAGTCAATACATGGTTCATCTATCGAGTTACAACATTTTTTGTGTGGCTACTGACTGATAGCATTAACTAATTATTTAAGACATCTAAGGGATTTGTGGATTTATTTTTATGGTAATTGATTCACCCCCCCTCTCAGTTACTGCATCTATATTTCCAACAATTGGTATTAGAGCTTTTGGTGCTTGTAGGAAGGATTTCAAGGATCAAAGCTAAAGATCAGGATGTCTTACAAGAGGGAAATTCCAAAGCTTAATAGGGATAACTTTTCAGCATGGCAAGGTCTCATGAGACTTTATTTGGCTTCCATTGGAGATACAGGATTGAAATATCTAGATGAAGCATATGTAACTCCTTCTGGTACATTATCTGCTAATGACATTACTGAGAAAAAGACTCATAACACCATGATGATAGACATTGCATCTTCCCTAAGCTATGAGGAATTTGATGATGTCAAGAACTACAAAACTTCCTTTAAAATGTCGAACAAGCTGAAAGAAATCTATGGAGGTGATGATAATGTGAGAAGAGCCAAAGTAGAAAGTCCAAGAGGACATTTGATCAGATGAGGATGAGAGAGGATGAAAACATTGCCAATTATGTTGAAAGAGTCAAAGTAGTTGTCAGTGTTATCATGAGTTCTGGAGGAGATATTGAGGAGAAAAAAATTGTAAGTAAAGTTCTTAGAACATTACTTCCTATTTATACAATTAGAGTTTTTGCAATTCAAGAAAGAAGATGTGAAGCAAATCATAAGATAAATTTAGAAGCCATAGTAGGAAGATTGACTTCATTTGAGCTAGATAACTATGATAACTATGTTCCAGCTTCCAAGAACATTGAGTTAGCATTTGAAGCCAAGCTTTCACTCAAGGAGAAAGGTAAGAAAATAAAAGATTCTTAGTCAGAAAGTGAAGAAGAATCGGAATAGAGTTCAGACAGTGATCTTGAGGTAGTTGAAGATCTCCTTGCAAGGAAATATTCTAGAGGCAAAGGGAAATACAAAGGTAAGGTTCCTCTAATATGTTTTTCATGTGAGGAAATTGCTCATATTGTTGCTAGGTTCCCGAACAAGAAAAATAAGGATGAGAAGAAAGGTCACAAGTGCATTGGCAAGAAAGATTTCAAATCATTCAAGGACAAAGGTAAGAAAACATGTTTCATGGCTAAGGATTCTAATGATTCTAATGAAGAAGAAGATGAAATTGTTTACATTGTTGTGAAAGTTGAATCTAATAATGATGAGGAAATGACACTTATCTCTCATGTGAGAAAAAATGATACATGGATCATAGATAGTGGTTGCTCTCATCATATGTCAGGTGATAAAACTAAGTTTGAACAATTTAAAGACTATGATGGTGGTAGTGTGAGGTTTGGTAATAATGAACCTTGTTGTATAAAAGGAAAAGGAAGAATCTCACTAACCAAAGATCTTGTATGTGATAATGCATATTGGGTAGAAGGACTAAAATAGAATATGTTGAGTGTGGCACAGCTACTCGATAATGGATTTCAAAGTGGAATTTATGCATGGTAAAGCAAGACTGCTGGATGACAAAGGAAAGCTGATTAGATCATGCATACAAACAAAAGGTAACTTGTTCTATCTTGAACTTGGTGAATGCTCATGTTTTATTGCTCAAGTTGAAGAAAGTTGGCTATGGCATAGAAGGTTGTGTCATGTGAACTTTGATAATCTGGTGAAAATAAGAAAAAATAGAAAAGTTAGAGGCATCCCTAGTATAAAGAAACCTGATGTTGGCCTATGCAAGAATTGTCAGATTGGTAAGATGGAAAAAACTAGTTTAAAAGTAAGAACTTCTAGTTTGAAGAGGTTTTGGAAATTTTGCATATTGATTTATGTGGACCTATTGGAATTGAAAGCTATATTGGAGAAAATTTCTTCATTCTTTTTGTTGATGATTACTCTAGAATGATGACTATCATGTATCTAAGAGAGAAATCAGAAGCATTTGAAAAATTCAAGTGGTACTTGGCTAGAGTAGAAAAGGAAACAGGCAAAAGACTGAAATGCTTGAGGTCAGACAGAGGTGGTGAATTCATCTCCCATGAGTTCAATAACTTTTGCATTGAAAGGGGAATGAAAAGATAGGTATCAACCCCTAGAACTCTCGAGCAAAATGGAATAGCTGAAAGGAGGAATAGATCTATCATGGATTGTTTAAGAACCTTAATGATTGAAAAGAACATTGCTATCAAATACTGGAAGGAAGCTATCAACACTGCAGTTCATACCTTGAACCTAGTACAGCTGAAGGACTCATTCAAAACCCCCTATGAGTTATGGTATGGCTATAAACCTAATGTAAGTTACCTTAAAGTATTTGGAAGTAAATGTTACATTTTTAAAGAATCTAGAAAAGGTAAATTTGATGTGAAGGGTGATGAAGGAATATTTTTGGGATATTCTTGCAAGAGCAAAGCATATAGATGTTTGAATTTGTCTACTCACAAAGTCATAGAAAGTGCACATGTGAATGTTGACGAGTTTGCAGAAAGGACTGAAGAAGAAATAAAAAAAGAACCAGAAGATTATAGGAGATTTTTTTTCATTGAACCTGATACAGTGCCAGATACATCTATCAATCAGGAATCTTCTACTCTCGAGTCTTTAGTAACCAAGTTGCAGGAAGTTCAAACTAAGTTAAAGGAAAATAAGTCATGGTTAGATGCTACTGAACCAATACCTACCAAGTCTAAAGGACCCGAGCATCAGACAGATCAGCTAGAACTTGAAGTTGAAGTGCAAGAGGATGACAGTGCAATAGGTTCAAAAGGCAAGGAACTTGTTTTAGCTAAGTATGTCAAGAGACACCATGTACCAGATCAAATTATTGGAGATAAATCTAAAGGTACTATGACAAGAAGTAAGCTAAAAGGTACTTGTTTAATTAGTGATTTTGAACCTAGAAATGTCAAAGATGCATCAGAAAATGAAAGTTGGACTGAGGCTATGAATGAAGAGATAGAGCAGATAGAGAAAAAAAAAACATGGACTCTTGTACCTAGGCCTAAAGATAAAAATGTGATTGGAACTAAGTGGGTATTCCAAAATAAGTTGAATGAAGATGGTAAGGTATCAAGGAACAAAGCTAGACTAGTATGCAAAGGATACTCTCAAGAAGAAGGAATAGAATATGGAGAGACTTTTTCTTTTGTAGCAAGATTGGAAGGTGTCAAGACCCTACTTGCATATGTTGTATACAAAGGATTTAAGGTTTATCAGATGGATGCCAAGTTAGCATTTGTCAATGGTATACTAGATGAAGAAGTCTACATTGAACAACTTGAAAGTTTTGTTGATCCAGACAAGAAGGACATAGTCTGCAAATTACACAAAGCATTATATGGTCTAAAACAAGCCCCTAGAGCATGGTATGAAAGATTGTATAACTATCTTATTCAGATTGGTTTTCAGAGAACTAATGATAATGGTAGCTTGTATATCAAGGAAGGACCAGATAACAAGATTATTTTTGTAGAGATATTTGTGGATGACACTTTATTTACAGGAAATGATGATCTATGCAAAGAATTTTTAGAGCAAATGAACAAGGAATTTGAGATGTCTATGTTTGGTGAGATCAAATTCTTTGTTGGTCTTCAAATTTAGCAAAGTAAGAATGACATCTACATTACTCAATCAAAATACATCAAGGAGATACTGAAATTTTTTAGTATGGAAGATTGTAAACCAATTGGAACTCCTATGTGCACTGGTCTAAAGCTTACCAAGAATGATGAATCAAAGGAGGTAGATCAGACATTGTATAGATCTATAATTGGAAAGTTGCAATATTTAGTTCATACAAGGCCATATATTGCCCTTACAGTTGGTATTGTAGCAAGATTTTTAGTGAAACCAAGAGAAAATCACATGATGGCAATCAAAAGGATCATGAGATATTTGACAGGCACTAAGGATTATGGATTATGGTACAAATTTGGAGGTAATCTAGATTTGAAAGTGTTTACTGATGCAGATTGGGCTGGAAACATTGATGACAGAAAAAGTACAAGTGGAGGTGCTTTCCTTCTTGGAAAGAGGTTGGTTTCTTGGACAAGTAAAAAGCAAAATTGTACATCCCAATCCACAGCAAAAGAAGAGTATGTTGTAGCAGCAATAAATTGTTCTAATATTTTTTGGTTCAAAAAATTATTGGAAGGCATGAAGGTGGAAATCAAAGAACCTGTTGTTATGTTTTCTGACAATACAAGTGCAATCAACATATCTAAAAATCCAGTAATGCACTTAAAAACTAAGCACATTGCAATAAAGTATCACTTTATTAAAGAATTGGTGCAGCATAAGGAGATCAGATTGGAATATGTCCATACAAAGGAAAAAATTGCTGACATATTCACCAAGCCTTTACCTAAAGGTGCATTCTTGTATCTAAGAGGTAAGCTAGGGGTCATTCCCCTATTTGAAGCTCACTAAAATAAAGTTTTAGTGATGCATCAATAGGTTTCAAGTTGAAGATCTTTTAGTTGATACAAAATAATCATGAGAACATTGCATATGAATTAGTACATAAGGTACATTGTTCTTCATTTGATTTGTGTTTTCTTTGTCATGCATTGTCAAAGAGGGAGAGTATATTGTCATATCTTTTTGAAATTTGAATTTGTTTGGGAAGAGTTTGATGTTTGAAAAGAAGCTATGTAATTCCTTCACAAAGGGAGATTACTATATTTAAGAAGTTTGTGGAATGAAATCTAAGAGTGAGAAACATTCTGTCAGAAAAAGACTTGTTTTCAAATTTCATTCTACTATGACATGTTGTGTTGCCATCAATGCCAAACAGGAAGATTGTTGGATACAATTGTTCAATTGTGTGTTGCCTTTGATGTTACACAAATTTCATATCAGTTATCAGACAGAGTCTGCCAAGCTCAGATGGTCAACAAAGTAATTTACAGAGTCTATTGAGCATTTTTGGTAGTCACACTATGAAGACAGTTTCTACCGAGCTCACTCGGGTGCTGAAGGATTCTATGGTAGAAGTCAATTTGTACTGAGCTCACAAGTTTAGCGAAGGAAAATCAGTTCTTATGGAGTTCACTCGGTCTCCAAAGGATTTTGTAGAGTTCACAGTGTTTACCAAGCTTCACTTGTTTAACACTGGAAATCATTTATGGAGCAGTGTTTACCGAGCAGGGTTGGCCAATGAAGGATTTTATTGTTTTGAAAAATAATGTTTAATTGTTTCATGTAATGACTCTAGTCGACTGATGTATTGTTTATTGGCAAATGTAACTTGTAAATGAGCCAACTTGACAATTTGTAAGGTATAAATAAAAGGTCAAGTTGTGAATTCTAAAGTATGAATGGATGTATGAATGAGCGAGCATGCAAGTGAGTTGATTGTGTAAAGAGGAAGTGTGAGAAAATTTTGCAAAAGGATCAGATATCCTTGAGGAGTAGCAAAGGTGTATTTGATCAGTAAGGATCTAGTAAAGTAGAACAGAGATTTGTATCAACAAAGATCAGTTGCATCTCATTTAGGTCACTCATTGCTACTTTCTCACAATTGTAGCAATGAATTTTAAATCTCTTAACAGAGTTGGTTTAGCAGCCATTTTGTAAATCCTCTAACAAGGTGGACAGTTATACTGAATTGTTCTAAAGTCCTCTAGCAAGGCCACTCTTAGCAGGGTGATTAAATCCTCTAATAAGGTCACACCTAATAGTGTGTTTTGTAAACTTTAACAGGGTTGGCTCCTAATAGGGCTCACTTCAAAAGAGTGAAAATTGGTAGCTAGTTACTTGGTGGTTTTTTTCCATATTGGGTTTCCACGTTAAATCTGGTGTCTCTTGTGTTCATGTTATTTCTTTTTGCATGTATGTTAATAATTGTGAATGCTTAAAGATCAGTAATAAGTTAATACACAGTTCATCTACCGAGTTACAATATTTTTTGTGTGGCTACCAAGTGACAATAGTAATTAATTATTTAAGACATCTAAGGGATCTATGGATTTATTTTTGTGGTAACTGATTCACCCCCCCTCTCAGTTACTCCATCTATATTGCCAACATATACAACCATTCGTTATAAGTTGGGGAATGCACTTCATGACTAGCATGCAAGTGATGCATCTGCATATGCAATTTTATCACCTTGAAAAATTGTATTTGATCTTGCTAGCTATGAACAACTAATTGTTTAAATTATTTTCAATTGAAAATTATTCTCCATCTTCAAGTAACCTAAATCCTTTCTTCTCCTAGGTGTATTTTTTCTCTATTATTATATATATTCTAGAATATATTTTTAATTTCTTTCTCCATGTTTTTATGATGCGTAGAAAAGACCATATCATCTTAGGATAACACTAAGGAAAGTGGTTGAAAATATATGAATAAAGAACTCAAAAATGACTTAAATTAAATAAATAATTTGTGTCTGATGCTATTTAATGAAATACAAAACTAGCTAATCATCATATACTTATAATGATCAAAGTGTGCACAAAGTAAGATCTTGGTACATAAAATTTCAGCAAAAAATAGAGGGAACAAAATTCAAATAGGGAGTCATATAGTATCTAACTATAATTATGAATTAAACATAATATCAAATTCAACCACATTTACAATGTCATATCATTCTATGTATTTTGTTAGTCCACACCAAAACCAATAACATGACAATGATAAAGAGACTATTATACTATTAATTTTAAAGATTACAATAGTTTTATAAGTATCTCATTCACTCGGAAGACTAACTTGGAAAACCTATGTCTTGCATAAAGTTTTGAAAAAGGAAGGGTCCAAATAGGCCATATCCAAATACATTATGATACCCAACAACTCTCAAGATATAGCCATGTATAAGAACTTAAAAAAAAGAGTTAAACAAAGAGAGTACCCATTCTTACAAACCATTACCTTCAAACTACACTTCAAAATGCAACCACCCATAATTAAAATTGGAACTTGAGAACCTTGTAGGGAGACTCAAATATATGCATGGTTACATCCTTGGCTTCCATTGTCGAGCCAACATATGAAGCCTTCATAGCCAACCATTCGTTATAAGTTGGGGAATGCACTTCATGCCTGGCATGCAAGTGATGCATTTACATATGCAATTTTATCACCTTCAAAAACTATATTTGATCTTGCTAGCTAGGAACAATTGATTATTCATTTTATTGTACCTAATCTGATGACAGTTCTACAGGAATTTGTAATTAGTTCCCAACTAATTAGCAACTAGGCCAATTTAACTAGGTTATGGCTTGTTTTTTTCTAAAAATATCTTCTATGATATGTAATTTCTTGTGAACTTTGCCCATTTTTTGCGATCTGCATTATTTTTGTGTAGGATCTTGAGGTAAGTCACTTAGCATGGGTTGAGTGAGTTTTATTGTTTTGTTATTTTGATTTTGGAATATGTATGCAGTTGGATCATTTTTCTATTGTGAGATAATATGTAATAAATACCTTAAAACAAAGTCTCTTTGAATATAGAAAGAGATACATATTTAGAAGGAAATATAAATATATACATGTTTAGAAGGAAAAGAAAAGAACATTTACATATGTACCTCTTCTTGCCCTTGAAGAAAATCGCAAAGTAAGGGCATGTAGAGCACAAGCGCACGACACAACAATGAAATTGCAGAGCAAGGGCACGACACAATAATGAAATTACAGAGTAAGGCCATGACAACAAAATGTAGAGATCATGAGGGCATAACAACCAAATGCACCAATGAAAAGGGCATGACAATGTTTACAACTCTCCACCCTCATTCGAAGCTCTCCACCTCTTTCACGCACAACTCTCCACAATCAAAACAAATGTAAAATGATTTATGTCATGTTTTCTTTTCTTTTTTGTTTGTGCTCAGAAGGGTGTTGCAATTACGATGCCAACGTCAATATTGCGATGATATTAGGGACAATTGCAAAAAAAACATGAAAATCACCACAAATTACAAGGTCGTTGCAAATTGCCATCACAATTTGACCCCAAATGTTGCACTGGAGCAAAAACACCAACGGGGATGGCACCCACAAGATAATGTACTAGTATATATGTTCCTTGTGAAATGATGTGACCTTTTTACGAGCCAATTATAGTGCATTTAGTACAATAGTCCTTGTTTAAATACATATCTCTATTAGGAGACCTTGAACCCTTGTTAGAAGGTTCTAACCCTGTTAAAGGTCAATAAATAAACAAATAAATCCATTGTCTAAATTGGTTCAGCAACTCTAAAATGTATTTGATGAATTTACAGTATAAAATGTATTATGTAAATTATTGATTATAGTTCTTTTCTTCATACATTAAAAAATGAGTTCATCACCATGTTTTACAACAACCATTGATTATCTATATTTGTGAAACATCACACTTACACCATACACACATACTTATCCAACAAATAAACTTGAAGATTATGTACATATGTGTATATCCTTTAAAATAAATAATAACACCAATTAGGTAAGTCTAATTAGATTAAATGTGTGATATATATAATCTTTCAGCCAAAAAAACTATCTCCAATGCCTTGTGAAAGGAAATCAAAATATGTGAAGCATTATACCATGTTAACACATAATACAAGAACTTCAAAATTTTGTCTTTATTATTTTATTCAACTACATAGTCCCAAACTACTTAGGTCAACTCCAAAATAAAGAATTGGTAAAACAAGCCAACATAAAAAGCTCAAATCAACATGTAGACGACTACATAACACGTGCGAAGCACAATCTACCATATTCTAACATCAATAAAACATATATGAGAGCAAAAGCATAAAACCATCAATGGTGGAAGTATGCTAAATGTTTCATTAACAAAAAATATGTCTTAATACATATAGATACTTTTATTTCACAAGTTCAATTCTGGAAGTTTCTAGCTCTTGAACCTAAAATATTTCTTTCATAGATTTCCACAAGCAACATATTGAAACTGCAATTTAAGATGTTCTAATGTGGCCCAAACTAGTGGTACAATGTTAGTCACTCTATCACCAAAATATTTCTTAAGCAAAATTTGATATATGCACTTAGACATCACTAATGTTCTAGAAAATATTTCAAACATGCTAATACTGTATTTCCAACTAAATTTGACATCAATAACAACATTATTTGACTTACACATATTGCTAGTAGACTAGAACCTTAAGAATAGCTAACACAAGCGCTCAAAGACCTCAGTCATCCTACTCATTGAATTCACTTAGATAAGTAGTTAATAGTGTGAAAATTATCTTTAAACTTTTACATCAACCTTTTATATCCATCCACCTATCTTTTAAATAAATTAATAAAAAAAAAATTCAATATCCATTATTAAAAAATCTTCAAAATAATTATAATAAAATGTCTAAAATATTCAATAGATATAACAGAAAAAACAACTCTTTATCTACATCGACCTACCATTCATAAATTTGTTAGAGAAAAACAAAGACTTAAATAAAAGAGGACGAGAACATAGATAAGTCTGAACATAGATAAGTCTGTCCCAACCTTCATCACAGAAATTCGAGAAAACCTTATAAAACGAAAAATAAAAATTCTACAAAAATATCAAGCTTTTTGGACACAACAATTAGATTTGATGTGAGAAACCACCGCCTAACAACTTTATTTATAAATTCAATAAACGCGAACGATTAAATTGAACGTTTCCTCGCCGTCTCGATCATCTTCTTATTTCCGATTCCTCGTTTCTTGTCTTTCCATGGCGACGTCGAGATGATTCTAAAATTTAGAATTTCAGTGAAACCAATGGCTAGCTGAGCTGAGAGCAGGCGAATTTAGATGACGATAATGGAGGAAGAAATGAAAATACTGCGCGCCTGCAATGGATTAAGACGGATTTAAAGAAATGGCGTAAGAGTTGAGGCAGTAAAACCCCAAGACTCGTAATCTTCCAGCAAGGCGGCCATGTATGACAAAAGGAGGAAGGAGAAAGCGAGGGGCCTTTGATTTATACCATGCCAACTGAAACCCTTACTTTTGCTCGAAGGAATTCAACAAGAGGAAGATCCATCGCCTTCTAACAAATCTTTAAATAAAAATTGATACTTTATGGTCTCCGTCATTTTCCCTGTTCGTTCGCATTCCCAATTTTGCACCTACCGTGCCAAATCTCGCACGATTCCCTCTAGGTGATAACTCCATTCTCCAATTATTTTATTGATCTAATGTTTTCTATTTTTCTGTTTCTCGGGCTTATCTTATATTAGAGGTCTCCAGTCGTGAAAGGACACGCTTGAATTGTGGAGGTTTTAAGAAGGAATGCGAATTTATTGCTTTTGATTAGTAAGAGTTTTTCGTGCGCACGGTTGCCTCGTGAAGGAATAAAGCTTCATTTATTGTTTCTGGTAAGGTGCGGGAAGCCGTGCGAGGACATCCTGAGGTGCAGGTTTTTTCTAAATATTTGTGAAATTGAAGTTTTTTTGGTGCTTTTGTCGAGGATCGAATGTTGACCAGTTCTTTTACGCGTGTTCATGGTTTTGCAGTGATGGAATCCAAAATTGGAGAGGTCAGAAAGGTTCACGTTGTCTATTTCTTGAGCAGAGGTGGACAAATTGAGCATCCACATATGATCAAAGTTCATCCCGCGGTTCGAAACGGCGTGCGCCTGAAAGGTAGGATTCTCAATTTTTAGGTTTCTGCTTTTATTTTCCCCCTTTTGCAGTAAAGAGATTTTTAATAGTTTGAAAATTTATGGCGTGCTGTAGATGTTAAGCGATGGTTGTCGAATTTGAGAGGAAAAGACATGCCGAATTCATTCGCCTGGTCGTACAAGCGGTATGGATGAATTATGGATTTTTAATTTCTTGATGTCTTCAATTTAGTAATGTAAACTTTGTTCTGACGAAGAAGTGTGCTGTTTTTTTTGTTTAAAGGAGGTACAAAGGTGGCTATGTTTGGCAAGATTTGTGCGACAACGATCTCATCACGCCTATTTGTGACAGTGAATACATTCTTAAAGGCTGCGAGATCTTGCCGGGTAATCAAGGCAGGATTCTTTGAACTTGTTGCTTATTTAATTTTCTTTTTCCATCTCCGCAAGATTCGATCGTTTTCCATGAGATCGGGTGTTTTACAATATAATTGAACACAATATTTAAAGCAACTTTAGGAGAGTATCTTCCATGAGATCAAAAGGCTTTAGAGCGAAATTGAAAAACAATAGGTGGAGCAGAGGTTAATAATTCATATTCGCTCGAACTTTTCAATAGCATAATGATCGCTGCCAATAACGAATAATGTTATGCATATTTAAATTCTAGACGCTGCTATGAATGATCGGCTACAATTTTAGTGACATATGAAAGAGTACAATGTTGTGATGCATTTTTAGTTCAATTGATTTAAAACAGAGTCTGTAAGGTATCAATTAAGGTTTTCTTGTTTAATTTTCGGAAAACATTTTCTAACAATCTTTATATTCCTACAGATGCCTGTAAATGTGGCGCCAAATCGGCGACACAGGATGTTCTGGTGGAAGAGGTCCAGAGCAAGAGCAACTTCTCAGATGCCTCACAGCCGATGTTAAAAATCGAGCTACCTGAATGCCAGATAAATTACCCCGAGGATTTAATACAGAATTACTCCGAAGTGGAGTCGTACAGAGCAAGGCAACGTCTGAACAACGGCAATGATATCCGTCAGAATTCTGGCGAATCTGAAGACAGCCAGACGTTAGCTGAAATTTTGACCAAAACAACTGGCAACAGCCCTTCCAAATCCGTCAAAACATACATAGCCGTCAGATCGGCGACGACGGACATGAAATTCGACGCTGCAACACAGACGGGAGAAAGTCGAAGGCACACTTACGACAAGGAAGAATCTCCTCCATTGTCAACAACGGACAATTCTTTCGAAAAGAGCGTTTCCTTCGAAACCTCGGAGGAGTTCAGCCGTATTTCATCGTATTCGAAGCTTTCCTGTATGAGCAATGATGTCGTGAAGTCTCACAATATCAAAACTCCGTCAAAAGTTCCCCGTCATGGAAAAGCCAAGCCCGGAGGTGCTTCTAACGTTCTTCGTCAGCTCTTCACTTGCGGAGGCCTTGATACCAGGGACTCGAGAATTCTTGCGGTCAAAGCCATAACGTTCAACCGTGTGCCAAATGAAGAAAACCGATCTCCAGCGGCCGTCAATAAGCCCGCGTCAAGCACGGCGCCTACAAAGTCCGACTCTGGGCCAGATTCGACGGCAAATTCAGAAGTAAAACACAACAAATCTGACTATTCTAAACGGTAAGTTTTAACTAGTCTTAAAAACTTCTAGTGCAGCCCGGGTTCGAATCCCGCTAACCGGGAGACCTGACAATTTATTTTCTTTTCCTCCAATAGTTTTCTAATGCAGCCCGGTAATCGGTAGAACTGACAATTTATTTTATTTTTCTCAAAAACTTTTCTAATGCGGCGCGTGTTCGAATGTCGGTAATCGCTAGACCTGAATTTGTTTTCTTTTCATTTTAAGCAGAGATGCGCAGAACTCTCCAAATTTTTCTCCTGCAAACTCCTCTTCGCCGAGCTCCGGGGAATTCGCAGCAGCAAAGGTCGCCGATATTCCGCCGGCAGACATAAGTTCCGACAGTCAAAACAAAAAAGCAGAGGAAGGGACAGCGTTCGGTGTTAGTACCAATGTTTCCGATTCATTGAACAAATCGGTACAGTCCAAAGCATCTCAGAGTCCTGCTGTCCATTCGGACGATTTAAATACCAATCTGTCCAGCCGGAAAACTGACAGGTGAGGTCCATAAATTCTTCGCTTTTTAGCTAAATTAAGTCCGCAATTGTTGCGACCGCAATTCCTCGCTGTTTGTTGTAAATTTAGAGTTTGTTTTGTAAAATCGATGGATAATCTCAGTTAAGGAATTTCTGTATGTAGTATGAAATTGTTGATAATTTTTGTTTCTATTTTCAGTAATTCAATTCAGACATTCCTATTAATCAAGACTTGTATACCATAACACCATTGTAATACGAAATGATCAAATTGATCAGGCAATATTCTATCAAGTGATCAAAACAATTTTGTAACCTCATTTAATTGAATACTAAAATTTATCCGCCTTTGAGCATTTTTGAGCTTTTCTTTTGATTTCCTCATCAATTTGTCTTGACATAAAATTTTAACAGGAAAACCAGGCAAAAGGGCACCGGGGAGAGCAACTGCGTGTAAGCCACTGCAAATTATCTTCCCTAATTTTTAATCTGCACCTTCAATTCAAAATCGTATTGTGTTTGTTTTCAGAGTATAAATTTTCCACTGACATATTTATTTCCATGTGGTTTGTGAAGGCAATGCGGGAGAACAGTGAAGGCAGAGTATCTGAAAGCTCATACCAAATACTGTCGGGGACCCAAAAACTCTTTCAAACCCAGAAGAGCAATCGTTGCAAAATAAGACGACATTGACCTTGAAATTTCCCGTCGAAGGATGTCTGTTAGTATATACAGTTTTTACTGCATAGTGCATGGTGATTTCCGGGATTGGGCGGCATTCTGTCGTTAGCTATGGCTCGTGTAATTAGCTGTTTGTTCTCTATTTTAATGAAATTAGAATGTATTTGCTTTATGTTTCAATACCATCATATCTTCTCTGGGCCCGTAATACCCGTTTGCAAATATTTCAGATATTCCTTGATGTGATAAAAGGCTTACTGATTTGGAAAACATATCGGTGAAATCTCGCCTAAACAGAGCGAGAAGAAGAGAGCCAATTATATTAATGAAGGCGAATCGAAATTCTCCTCTAAACCAATTTGCACCAATGCTCCTCTAGTGATATGCGGGGATCTTTATTTTTATTCTTGATTTTATTTTATTTGGCTACAGCGTATTCCGTGGGCCGGGTTGGCCCCGTCAAGTTGGGAAATGACGAGATCAAATCGACTAAAAAAACTAGATCTGACAAAGAATTTAGAGTAGATTTGTATATGGGCAACCCTACTGACACCGGCTGGTATAGCGGGCCGGCCCGACCTCTTCAAATTTGACATTCTCTCCTATTAAAAAATATGATACAGATTTTGGGTAATGGAAATGGATATTATGGATTTTCATCTATTATAATAGAGTCAAACTATGGTACCATGAAGTGACAAGTGAATAAAATAATTTGGGTGAATGTTACAAATTTTATTAGATCATATTTCCGCCAAATTATGTAGGTGAACTAAACTAAACTATTTGTTAAAATATATTTTGTCCTTGTATTTAAGGAGGTTCAAGATAGAAAATTACACTTCAAATCATGCAGATTTTTATTAGAGAATTATATAATTTTAATAATTAAAAAAAATAAAATTATACATATAATAATAGCATGGCAAATTAAAATTTAATATCTTCTTAAACAAAAAATCTCTATATTGCTTAAAATATTAATAAGAGTCTTTCGACATGTAGGGTTGTGGTTTGAACAATTTATTTGTGAAACAACCATCAAAGTTCAAATCCTTGTTCGACCACTAAGGTTCTAAGTTCCTCTTTGTTCACTATGCTTACAACCATTATGCCTTCATTGGGTTATTGTATTTGTGGGTTTGAACAAGTGAAGTGCGAGGATCAATATTAAGATACTCACAACAACAACACAAAATAGGGTTGATGTAATCATACTTAAGGAATGTATTGGCACTACTAGGTAGAGTAGTGGCGTTGTGATGGCAAGTTCATGAGGTGGGGATTTTTTTCCCAACTTCAC
Source organism: Cupressus sempervirens (assembly GCA_028749045.1). Lineage (NCBI taxonomy): Eukaryota > Viridiplantae > Streptophyta > Pinopsida > Cupressales > Cupressaceae > Cupressus > Cupressus sempervirens. Next base: position 65,043,220 of record CM053783.1, read on the forward strand.
CAAAGAGGAGGTTGTGGGGTGTTAAAGATGATTGGGGGAGGAGGTGATCTTTAATGGTATCGGGTCCTATTTGTGGGTTGTGGCTTTGGTTTTTTGGCTCACTGGAAATCATGGTTTGGTTGGGGTTTTTTGGTTGGCTAGCTATCGGGGGGGGCGGTCATTTTAGAGTAGATTTAATATTTTTAAATATAATTATAGAGATAAAAAGTAGATTCGTGCCCAAATGTGACACATATTTTTTGGTATTTTTATTCCAAATAAATAATTAAATATGAATTCTCTATTATAACTTTTTGAGAACAAAAGAAATCCCGTGTTTGACCACCTTAACTAATTGAATTTTTTTTTTTTTTTTCTTATACAAGGCGAAGCATAGAATGTGACGCAATTTTTGGATTTCAAAAATCTTTACCATTTAAAAGTTATAGCCATTTTTCAATTATTATGTTAATCAGTAGTTCACTGACATCTTCATTAGAAATTAACTAATAAATACTTGTCGAACTCATAATTTGACAACAATTATATTGATGGAATCTTGAGTGTTCTCAAAAAACCCTTTTCATTTCATTGAATCCAGATGAAAAAGTATTGTTAGATGGCTAGTCGAAGTCTAAATGTTAGTGAAACATGAATCAAACACATTTTTTGAGTTGACCAAAGAGATTTGGTAAATACCAAGCCTAATTGCATACCCGATCCAAAATCGGGTACCCAAAATGTGGCGGCAAAATACTTTTTTTTAAATTTGAGATAGTGGGAACCAATTGTACATTTTAAACCAAAAGGCTAACAAATATATAATGATATTTGAATATTATTATTTTTTATTTTATTATTATATATTATATAATAAACTTTATTGTTATAATACTATGTATGATATTAAACATGATTAGATAGTATATTAGGTTCATAGTACTATATATTATTATATATTATCTATAATATTATCTATATATTATTATTATATATATAATATTAAAAATATTATTAAATATACTACTATAATATATATTTTAACATAGTACTAGGAATTATTACATAGTATTATATAGTTTATTAGATTACAATATGTCCAAAGGTGTCCTATGAACAATAGGGACATATGTTGTGATGATATGGGTTGAAGGGAGTTGTAGGTTACCTTCAACCATATGATCGATTACAATATGTCTCTAGGGGTCCTAGGACCCCTAGGGACACATCTCATGATGAAATGGGTCTAAGGGGGTCGTAGGCTTAAGGAGGTTGAAGGTTAGCCTACAACCCCCTTCGACCCATATGATCGATTACAATATGTCCCTACAGGTCCTAGAACCCCAAGGGACACCTATTATGATGAAATGGGTTGAAGGGGGTTGTAGGTTAGCCTACAACCCCATTCGATCTATATGATCAATACAATATGTCCCTAGGGGTCGTAGGTTAGCCATAAAACCCCATGCGGTCCATATGATCAATATAATATGTCCCTAGATGTCATGATGAGAAGGATCAAATGGACTCATAGGTTAGCCTATGACCCCATTCGACCCTTAAGATTGATTACGATATGTCCCTAGGGGTCCTAGGACATCTCTGGTGATGAAATGGGTTGAAGAGAGTCATAGGTTAGCTTATGACCCCCTTTGAATCTTAAGATTGATTATGATATGTCCTTAGATGTCTTAGGACTCCTAGAGACACATGTCATGACGAAATGGGTCAAAGGGGGTTGTACGTTAGCCTATGATCCCCTTCGACCCTTAAGATTTATTACAATATGTCCTTAAGGTCCTAGGACCCCTAGGGACACATGTCATGATGAAGTGGGTTGAAGGGGGTTGTAGGTTAGCCTACGACCCTGTTTGACCCATATGATCGACTACCACATGTCCTTAGGGGTCCTAGGACCCCTAGGGACACATGTCTTGATGAAATGGGTTGAAGGGGGTCATAGGTTACCTTATGAAACCATTCAACCCATACAATCGATTACGATATATCCTTAGGGATTCTAACACATGTCATTATGAAATGGGTCGAAGGGGGTCATAGGCTAACTTACGACCCCATTTGACCCATATAATTGATTACCATATATCCCTAAGGGTACTAGGACCCCTAGGGACACATGTCATAATGAAATGGGTCAAAGGGGATCGTAAGTTAGCATACAACCCCATTCACCCCATATGATCGATTACAATATCTCTCTACGAGTCTTAGGACCCCTAGGGACACATGTCACAATCAATGGGTTGAAGGGGCTCATAGGTTAGCCTATAAGTTCCTTTGACCCATATGATTGATTGCCATATGACCTTAGGGGTCCTAGGACCCCTAGAGACACATGTCAAAATGAAATGGGTCAAAGGGGATCGTGTGTTAGCCTATGACCCCCTTCAACCCTTAAGATTGATTACAATATGTCCCTTAGAGTCCTAAGAATCTTATGGATGTACGTTGTGATGATATATGATGAAGGGGGTTGTAGGTTACCTTCGACCCATATGATTGAATACAATGTGTCACTAATGTTAGTTTGTGGTGAGTAATCAAGGAAGTACTGTACATACTTCTTCTTTTTTCGTTATTATTTGCCAATTGGCCATTATTTTCCAATTTATGGCCAATAGGTTGAAACTAATTTTAACCTTAAAGCAAAAAAATACTTGTATAAAAGGGCTTAGGGTTAGGGATTGTTTCATAAGGCACTACTACATTTAACATCATTTTTCGACCAAAAATTTTGAACATCAACTAAATAAATTTAGGTTGGTCGAAATGTAAAGGCAAAAATTTCATTTTTTTACATATAAGACCCGTGTTGGTCAAAATTTCGACCAACACAGGGCTTACACATCTACAAAGTTCAAAAAACATTTTTCCAATTACATTTTTCGTGCCCGATTTCATTTGATGTTTTTGGAGCATTTTCGCATGGTTATCTCTGCATTTTCGCATGGTTTTCTCTGAGCCCAATTTCGTTTCAGGTTTTCTCCACCCACTTGATTAATGACGCCTGCTAGCCCTAGGAATAATATGAAAGGGGGCTCTACATTTGCATCAATATAGGGGGGGCGGAATAGTAGTTCGAAACTCTCGATATTGTCTTTCTTTCATTCTTCATGATGTACTCGACTTCAAAAGCTATTCCATTCACGACCTCCAATCACACCTGCATCTTCAGTGGTCGAGGAGAGGGATTTCTCTTTGAGCATATTTCCATAGGTACATGTGTATTTTTGTTGTAGGTTTTTATGATAATATTGAAGATGGAAGTGAATACTATTACTATCATTATTATTTTTTATGCCAAAGTTCAGCCATTATTGTGTAATATAAATGGGAGAGTCTCTGCTCAAGTGTTTTTTCTTAGTGATGTTTTGATGATAAGTGTTAAAAAGAGTCTAGTTGCAAAAAGAATGTAATGTACTTGTTGTTTCATTTTATTGAAAGTATGTAGATGCAGATTTATCATTTGGAATGTTGGTCTATTGTAACAACTATTATACTTTTTGTTATAGTAATGAAAGAAAAGAAACCAAATGTATATGCAGAAGCTGTAGTTGTAAAAGCTTAGAAGAAATAATAATGACAAATTTTAGTTTTTATAAATATAGTTGTGTTGGTATCATATTTTTCTTGTAATTTTGTTTTAATAATACATAATTTGTCATGTCCCCTATTCAAATAATTTAAAAAAAAAAAACTTTGTTAAGGCAGGCAGGCTCCAAAAAGGTGAAATTTTAGAAAAAGGGGCTAATCTTTGGAAACCAATGGACTAATAAATAAAAATTATTATTAAATTATATTTTATTAACCTCTCTTGGACGTGAGTTAGGGTTATGCCCTCTTTAAAAGGGGTTTGGAGGCATTTTGGGCTCATTCTACATCTTGATTCTTGCTAATTTTCTTGTTGTTCTTCAGAGGCTGCCAAACCTGTGGAGAAGGAGACCCAAGAACGGGAGTTTGCAAGTTTCCAGGAAGGCTAAGGATGGGAGTTTGAAGCCATTCCATGTGCATGCTCATACAGAGTTTTCCTTTGTGCTGAATAGTGCCGATTTGGGTGTTTTCGGGGTTGTTTTTGGTTTGAGTTTGGGTTTTCAGTTGAGTGTTTCATATCAGTTTGGGTTTTCAGTTGAGTGTTTCATATCAGTTTGGTTTGCTGCTGTATTTCAGACTTTATGATGTTAAAATAGAGCTGAATATATGTATTGGGTCGTGATTAAACTTCTGAGATAGTTTATGAGTGTTTTGTGGTGTTTCCGGGCATTTTTGTGTTAATTTCGGGAGCCCGATTGAGCATAGTTTTGCCCTACATTTGTGAGCTGTTGTGTAAAGGTTATACAAATCTGGAAATGTCATTTTGTAGGCTGTTATGCTGCTGAAATTTCTGTAAAAATGTCCATTTTCAGATTTATTAATAATTTGTGAAGTTATGAAGTTTTTGGCACTAATTTGGACATACCCGATTTGGGTTTTATTGAGAAATTGGCAGATCTTTGTAATATTGGTTGTTTGATTTTAAAGTTCTGATTTGAGGCTAGAAATATCATAAAAAATCAGTAAAGGGACATTCCAGTGGTATCAGAGCCGTGATCTTGCCAGCCTGAGGTTTTGTAGAAGTTGCATGTCAATTTTAACAACTACCCAGATCTTGCATGTCAAGTTTTGATAACTACCCAGATCTTGCATGTCATATTTTATGATTGCATGCAACTAAGTGAAAGAGAAAAAAGATATTTGCAGCGAGAAAAGAATAAAGAAATTTTGATCAAACTCCCAGTTGAAAGCAAAAGTACAAAATCCAAGGAAGAAAAAAGTATGGCTGATCCAGATGAGATGGCAAAGAAATTCTTCCAAGACATCCAAAATACTCAGAAGCAAACAGTGGATGGTTTGGCGGAAACTAGAGAGGCTTTGCGAATATTGACAGAAAAATTACAAGGAATTGCATCTATTAATGAGAAAGGGAGCACTTCAGAGGAGCCAAGAAATGGGAGATCCACACCATCTAAATCAACCAAATCTATTTTCTTGCCTGCAGATGAGCCACCAGTACCAAATCCAGCCATTAATCCAGTGGAAGAGGTTATAGGTAATTTGATTACATTAAGAGCTACTTACAATGGCTTAGATGATGACTTTCGTAGTTCAGTTCCTTTTAGAGAATATGTGGATATGATGAACGCTTTGATGCCCAAGAAAGTGAACAGGAGGGAGCATGACACAAGTGGAAGAGAGCTCAAAAATAAAATAAGCAAGTTTACAGCACCTACTTTTGATGGAACAAATAAAATTTCAGCTAGAGCATGGCTACAAAAATTAGAAACTTTCTTCACACTTAACCCCATGAAAGAGAGTGATGCTATTCAATTTGCAAGTCTACACTTGGAAGATGCAGCCTATGATTGGTGGTATCATGGAATGACTACTCAAGGTCATGATCAGGTAACTACATTTGAAGATTTCAGTCAAAGGGTGATAGATAGATTTGACCTCAAGGATGATGAAGAGTACTTTAAAGAATTGTCAAAGTTGAAGCAAACCAAATCAGTTAATGAGTATATAGAAGAATTTCAAAAAGTGGCTGTTATGGTACCTGATATGAGTGAAAAGAGGATCGTTTATCTTTTTCTTGATGGTTTAGAAGATTCTGTTAAGGGTTTGGTTAAGGCTTTCTCACCCTCAACCTTACAGGAAGCTATCAAAAGAAGCTTGCAACTTGAAACTTGTGTGCCTATGAAATCAATCACTAATCAAAAACCCCCAAATGTTTGGCAACATAAGGGAAATTTTCAGAAAAAGACTTTCCCAACACTACCACCAAAAGATGTGACAAATGTGGCAAAAAAAAAGGTAGATGAAGAGACTAGGAGTGAATTACGAAGGAAAAAGCTCTGTTTTACTTGTAGAGAACCATGGTTTCCAGGACACAGATGTTTGGGGAAAGGTCAAGTGCACTATATTGAAGTTGCTTCAGAATCTGATTCAGATGAGCATGAGGAATTTCATGATACTAAGGAGGAGATAGAAGAAGAGAAAGTAAAAGAAATCAGCAAGGATGGCACTTTAGCAGCATTATCAGGAGTCCCAAGATACCATCCCTTTCGAATTCGAGGGGTACTAGCAGGGCAAAGGTTGACTGTTCTTCTTGATAGTGGGGCAACTCACAATTTTATTGATGAGGGATTTGTCATGAAAAGAGGGCTTAAAGCAGAAGATTTTGAGGGATTCAATGTTACTGTAGCTGATGGATTCACTATGCCTTGCACACGGGTGGTGAAACAACTCAAGATGACCTTAGGAGATTATGAGTTATGTGATGACTTCTATGTGGTTGGTATTGGGGAGACATATCTTGTATTGGGTGTTCAATGGTTGCACTCTATCGGAGGCTATTACATGAACCATCAAACTATGGAGTTTAAATTTCATTCCAATGGGAAAGAAGTCATATTGAGAGGGTTATCGAATGGAGCACCTAAGGCGGTCTCTGCAAAGAGGATGGAGAGGACTTTTCGAAGAGGACAAGTAACATGGGCAGTAGGAGTCATAATCCAACCAACAAGCTCTCCAAAGAATCAAGGTAATTTCCATTTTGAAATTCAAAATATTCTTAATAAGCATAGTATAGTTTTCAATGATTTGCCTCCAGGATTACCACCAGATAGAGGTTTTGAGCATGTTATAGAGTTAGAACAGGGTGCCAAACCAGTTATAACAACCCCATACCGCCATCCAAGAGGTTATAAGGAAGAAATTGAAAAAACTATTAAAGAACTCCTGGACATGGGATTCATAAGGCCTAGCTCTAGTCCATTTGCATCATCTGTGGTACTTGTCAAGAAAAAGGATGGTACAATGAGAATGTGTATAGACTACAGGGCTCTAAACAAGAAGACCATAAAAAATAGGTATCCCATACCACGCATAGATGAACTCATTGATGAGTTACATGGTGCTGTATACTTCTCAAAAATTGAATTAAGATCAGGCTACCATCAAATCCGAATGAGGAGTGAAGATGTGGAAAAGACTGCTTTCAGATGTCACTATGGGCACTTTGAATTTCTTGTTATGCCATTTGGACTCACTAATGCACCTGCAACATTCCAATCTTGTATGAATAAGGTATTCAGTCAACATCTTCGAAAATTTGTTTTGGTATTTTTTGATGATATCTTGATATACAGTAAAACATGGGAAGAGCATCTAAAGCACATAGACACTGTTTTGGGAATCTTGGAGCAGCAATCCTTCTATGCTAAGCTATCTAAATGTAAGTTTGGTTTGATAGAGATCCTATATTTGGGACATATTATAAGCTCTAAAGGAGTACAGGTTGATCAACAAAAAATTTAGGCAATTTTGGATTGGCCTCCACCCACTAATCTTACACAGTTGAGAGGTTTCTTCGGGTTGTGTAGCTACTATAGGATATTTGCCAAGGGATTTTCTCAGCTTGCTGCCCCCTTGACTGATTTGACAAAGAAAGGAGCTTTTGTTTGGACAGAAGAGGCACAAAAAACATTTGATAAGCTTAAGGAGGTAATGAGTTCATGCCCTGTGATTGCAATTCCAGATTTCTCTTTACCTTTTGTTGTTGAATGTGATGCTTCGGGAGAAGGTATAGGGGCTGTCCTAACTCAAAGGGGACATCCAATAGCATTTGAGAGTCAAAAATTAAATCAATCAGAGAAAGGGTACTCCATCTATGATAAGGAAATGTTGGCAATCATGCATGCACTTCATAAGTTTAGACAATATTTGGTATGTGGGAGATTCATTGTAAAGACAGACCATAATAGCCTCAGGTTCTTCTTGAACAAAAGGGATTTGAATGATCGTCAACAAAAATGGGTAAGAAAATTGCAAGCTTATGATTTTGATATTGAATACATGAAAGGAAAGAATAATGTGGTTGCTAATGCTCTCTCAAGAAAGCCCACTTTGTGTTCCTTATCATCTATCTCTGCTGATTGGAAAGTCTCCATAATTTTAGAGTATGCTAAAGATTCATTTGCCACCAAGATTTTGGATAAGTTAGTGGATGATAACAGGTACAAGGTTGTTGATGAATTGATTTATTACAAGAACAGAATCTTCTTAGTGCTAGGGTCAAAAACTAAGGAGAGGATATTGAGGGCCTTTCATGACAACCTTTGGCTGGTCACCAGGGATACTTCAAGACATACAGGCAAATTCGAGAGCGGTTTTCATGGAGGGGTATGAAGGAGGATGTCCTTAAACACATTAAGGAATGTATGGTATGCCAACAAAGAAAGAGTGAGCAAAATTTTCCTGCAGGGTTGTTGCAGCCACTTCCTATTCTCGAACAAAAATGGGAAAGTATTTCCATGGATTTCATCACTGGGTTGCCCAAGGTTCAAGGTAAGGATTGCATATATGTGGTGGTAGATAGAATAACTAAGTATGCACATTTCTTTCCTATCACATCTGATTTGAAGGCATCACAAGTGGCCGAATCGTTCTTCAAGGAAATTTTTAGATTACATGGTTTGCCTAGAAACATTGTTAGTGACCGGGACAGTAGATTCCTCAGCTCTTTTTGGAAGGAGCTCTTTCATTTGGCAGGAACTGAACTCACTCCCAGTACTAGCTATCACCCTCAAATAGATGGACAAACAGAGATAGTTAATAAATGGATAGAAGGATATTTGAGGAACTATGTTTCAAATCAACAACATGCTTGGGTGAAATGGTTACACCTAGGGGAGTATTGTTACAATACATCTCATCACATGTCTATTGGTATGCCTCCTTTTCGTGCTCTTTATGGTTATGATGCCCTTTCCTTTGTTGATCTAATACTTTCCGATAGCAGAGTACCTGCAGCAAGTGATTTCATCAAGAAAAGCCAAGACATAATAAGGTCCCTCAAGGATAATCTACAACATGCACAAAACCAACAAAAGATATATGCTGACAGGAAAAGGATTGAAAGATCTTTTGAGGTGGGAGATTTGGTATTTGTTAGGTTGCAGCCATATAAGCAAAGCACCTTGAAGAGAAGTGGGGCAGAGAAACTCAAGCCAAGGTTCTATGGGCCTTATAAAATCATCAAGAAGGTACGAGAGGTAGCTTATGAATTGGAGCTCCCACCAAACAGAAAAATACATAATATTTTTCATGTATCTTGCTTAAAGAAGGTTCTAGGACAGCAAATCATAGTATCTACAGAATTACCACCTCTTGATGATGAAGGAAAATTAGTTTTGATACCAGAAGAGATTTTGGATACAAGAGAGAAAAGGTTGAGAAATAGAAGCATCATAGAGCATTTGGTCAAATGGAAAGGATTACCACTAGAGGATGAAACTTGGGAAGGAGCACATATTCTTGAGAATTCCAACCTTCATTTCTTGGGGACAAGCAATATTTGGGAGGGGAGGACTTGTCATGTCCCCTATTCAAATAATTAAAAAAAAATAAACTTTGTTAAGGCAGGCAGCTCCAAAAAGGTGAAATTTCGGAAAAAGGGGCTAATCTTTGGAAACCAATGGACTAATAAATAAAAATTATTATTAAATTATATTTTATTAACCCCTCTTGGATGTGAGTTAGGGTTATGCCCTCTTTAAAAGGGGTTTGGAGGCATTTTTGGGCTCATTCTACATCTTGATTGTTGCTAATTTTCTTGTTGTTCTTCAGACGCTGCCAAACCTGTGGAGAAGGAGACCCAAGAACGGGAGTTTGCAAGTTTCCAAGAAGGCTAAGGATGGGAGTTTGAAGCCATTCCATGTGCATGCTCATACAGAGTTTGCCTTTGTGCTGAATAGTGCCGATTTGGGTGTTTTTGGGGTTGTTTTTGGTTTGAGTTTGGGGTTTCAGTTGAGTGTTTCATATCAGTTTGGTTTGCTGCTGTATTTCAGACTTTATGATGTTAAAATAGAGTTGAATATATCTATTGGGTCATGATTAAACTTTTGAGATATTTTATGAGTGTTTTGTGGTGTTTTCGGGCATTTTTGTGTTAATTTCGGGAGCCCGATTGAGCATAGTTTTGCCCTACATTTGTGAGCTGTTGTGTAAAGGTTATACAAATATAGAAATGTAATTTTGTAGGCTGTTATGCTGCTGAAATTTTTGTAAAAATGTCCATTTTCAGATTTATTAATAATTTGTGAAGTTGTGAAGTTTTTGGCACTAATTTGGACATACCCGATTTGGGTTTTATTGGGAAATTGGCAAATCTTTGTAATATTGGTTGTTTGATTTTAAAGTTCTGATTTGAGGCTGGAAATATCATAAAAAATCAGTAAAGGGACATTTCATAATTATATTGTATCATTTAGACAATAGTTTCATATTCAAAAAAAGAACAAAAAGAAAAAAAAATTGAGTGTGTTTCTCTCTTCAACTCTAGAACATTCAACTTAAACATCAACACATAAAGATAATAATTTGAAATTTGGTGTGTTTAGTTCTTGGAGTTGTACCCTCTATACCTAGGCCATGTGGGCTATAAAACATGATATTCATGTGATTCTATGTTAGATGATGATGATGATAATGAATAATCACCATCTACTACTAGCTCATGTAGTGATAAAAGGTCTTCAATGCACCTCTAACTACAAGTATGCCATGGAAAACTTGTGATGGAGATGAATCCTCAAACTAATAGACTATCATGGAAATTTTTTGATGAAGATGACACCTACAAATACTGGACTATCTTCAAAAACTTATGATGAAGATGGCACCTAAATTTACTAGACTATAATTGAATTGATGTACTTTGGATCCTTCACTGAAAGTCTTTGTCATTTTGTTAGAAGATGATTTATCTTCTAGTTCAACCAAAAGAATCTCTCTCCTATATTTCAACATTACATTTCATTGTTGCATTGCAATTAGGTCTTCCTACAAGGGTTTCCATTTGGATGAATAACAAACTTGTTGGTGTTTTAAAACTACTAAGCAACAAAATGCTTAATACCAAGATGACAATACTCACACAGTCTAAAGACTAGCCAATTCTTATTATCAATTGTATGTGCACACCATTTGGGCAAAACTTCTACAAAACCAAGGGTGGTTTTCTACTCTTTTGGCTCTGCAAAACCAGGGTGGGTATACCCAGGGATGATACAAGACTGGAAAAACTGTATGAGAATTATCTTAGTTTCATTCTGATTCTCATCTCAAATTCTCCAATACATGTACAATTCTTGATACTTTAATAAACACATCCCATATAACAGATATGGCCAAAAATCTTCTATAGGTCTACAGATGTTCTCAGCAATAATGGCCAACTAAAGTTAAAACATTCCATGCAAACAAGTAGAGGCCAACTTTGAAGATCTATAGGAAATAAAAGTAAAGTTAATTATAATTCTGCATTTTGACAATCATGTGTGACACATTTCTCTTTCAGCTGGATTAAATTTGATTAGTGCCTAATCCATTGGGGTTCAGAGTCTACTACAAATCTCTAGATCTAATTTGTTGCCTTACAAAAAAATTTATCAGCAATTCTTATCAGAAATCGTCATTCAAAATCCTTTCTACTACTACAGAAACCTTATCAAATTCATCAAAGCTTTTACTTAATCCATTGAATTAAAAACCATGATAAACAAATATACAACCTAATTGAACTGCATTCAATTGCCCAAGCCTTATGGGCATATGCACCGAGTTGTGGTGCCAAAAAGGTGACAAGGAAATTTTTTTTCCTATTTTACAAAGCGCGTGCGCGCTTTAAAAAAATAAAAAGTATATATGATGGGCTGCAAACCCGCAGCCCATCATTTTCATTAGCATTTTCTTCTACTCCTATAGCGAGCAGCGCGTACGCGAGTTGAAGACTCAACATTTGCACCACCATTTGCCAAAATGCCTCCTCGTCGACGAAATCCAAGACCACAAGCGCACCCACGACGACGCCGTAAGTGATATAAACCTAACTTTGCATTGTTTGATATATTTTTCATATTGTTTTGTAAGTTTTTTATATTCTTTTGTAAGGTTTTTACAAATTTCATTTAGATTTGTTTATTTATTTGAATTTCAATTGATTTTTTATTAGGAAATGTTCACAATCAACCAGAAAATCCACAAGAACATCAAAACCCTCAAGAACCCCAAAACCAAAACCCTCCTCAAGAAGAAGAACAAATTCCACAACCCGAACCAATTGCAAGACCTCCACCAGGCACACAAGAAAATATAAGAAATGAAATAGAGAGAGGCAAAATTGAATTAGAAGGAATCATTGCTCAGTTGAAAGAATCCGAACAAACCAATCCAATGAGGGCTCAATTGGCATCATCCCTCAAATCCATTAACACTCAGATAGCCTTAGTTAGTGGTCAATTAGATATTTGGCGGGCTAAGAGGGATGAACAAAAAATATTTTATGCAAATAAATTGTCATATGAAGATGTTAGAAAAAAGGAAATACCAAAAGGTAGTATATGTGTATTATTTAGAAAACCCGGTGAGAAAAATACTATTAGAGAGGGTACTAAACGATTCCCCATCCATTGGTGCATACATGATGCTATTAGAAATAATTTTTGGGATAGATGGTGGATGGTTTTTGATGCCCCTCCTTGCAACAATCACGAGGTCCCCATGTATTTTTTGAAGAAATTATATTGTGAGTTTGTCCTTGGGGAGATCTCCAATTATTTTGATATGTTAGACTCCTAGGGTAGAGGTGGGGGGTCATCATTTGAGAGGCCAGGAGCACGTCGTGACCCTAATGTAGTTAGGGCAGCCGTGGTCCATCCACAACGCGAGCATGTGATTATTCCTTCAGTTATGAAGGAACATGTAGAGGCCATCACTCTAGGGACCATTAATGCTTTGACGTAGACCCTCATCAATTCCATGAGCCCATTAGTTGAGGGGGAGCCTTCTATACGTCGTGGTCACATGTGCACTTCATGCGGATCCCTATGCACATTTGGCACTCATGTCGAAGATGATGCAGATGATGGGCTTGTCACCGATCAGTTCCTGAATGAGACATTTGGCATTGAAACACAGGTAAATTACTAATTTGATCACATTTCATACGTATAGTGAATGATTAATTAATTAGGATTTATTGACATTGTTCAAAATTTAGGGTCAAAGTGTTCCTGGGCCTAGCAGCGATCCTTCAGGCCCATTTTTTGTCCCTTTGACGAGTCTTGAGGTATGTATCAATTTAATCATTATAATTAATACATATATTTATTACGTAATCATATTAAGGATTGACCAAAAAAATATGCATGTGCATCAGTTCTCCACAGGACCCTCAACCTTTACCACAGACGCAGAGTAGAGACATCATACGAGCTTCACATAGGTACAATTGTTTCATGTTAATTTAATTCATTTGATTATATTTATTCCATGTTTCATGTTAGATATAACATGTATTGTATGACATGCAGCTCATGATGTCGGACACACCTCCTCATCTGCGAGAGTCTGTTGATAGTGGAGTGGCTGTAGCTGTGGCTAGCTCACAGCCATTGACGGAGGTATGAAAGAATTTTCTTCGTTTTAGTTGTTGTTTATAATAGTTAATCTCAAAATTTCTAATGTTATTTATAAGTTATTATATTTATTGAATTTTTGTAGGGTCTTGTCATGCCTGATCATCCACGAGCATTTGAGGTGGACTTACAGAGTGACTATTTGTTGGCGGTAAGAAAATAATTGATTTTGTGAGTACATATATTTGATTTCAACGTATAATAAATATTGATTCATATCTACTTTCTTTGTATCAGTTGGACCTGGAGAAGAGCCTCAACAAGAGGTCAAGTGAGTGTGTCAGGAGGGCCCTGTCATCTCCACTGTCTCCCTCCACACGATGACAGAGGACGTCGAGAGACTTGTTTCCTTCCCCTCGTGGGAAGGAAAAGATGTAGTTGAGATATTTGATACATATATATAGAGACTTGTTTCCTTCCCCATGTATATATATAGGCATCTGAGAGACATATTCAATACACATTTGATGTACATATGACATTCTATATTTGATGTATGACATTATTGGTTAATATATGATATGTTTGTTCATATACGACATTATTGGTTATCATAATATATTATGTGTTTGTTAATGTATATGACATTATTGGTTATCATTTTATATTATATGTTTGTTCATGTATGACGTTAAATTAGATATGTTCGTGTATGACATTAAATTAGATATGTGCATGTATGAAATTAAATTCAATTGCTAGAGAGTTGCCATTATGTCTACCAACTAGTAGATGTTCTTTTTTGCTTTATTAGTATTTCTCAAAAACTGCAAAGAAGTTGTTTCTGGTGAATAGTTGTAAAAAATTGTGATCGTCGACTTCATGTACTCATGGCTTTGGCTACGAACACTTGTAACTTTGGCTATAAGCATCCATGGCTTTGGCTATGTGCACTAGTGGCTTTGGCTGTGAGCATTTATGGCTTTGGTTGTAGGCACAATATAGCCTTGGTTGTAGGTTGTCTTTCTTGCTGCATGTCGAAGTTACTTTCAAGAATATCATTAGTCTAAGATCATTACAATTAAAATACTATGACATAATACCTTGGAAATGATAGTCTTTAACCCATTACTTTATTTGTTAAAACATCATGTAGTATCTACTGTAGTCCTTCTACTCAAATATGTTTTCAAAAATACTTAGTATGGAAAAGAAATGTCTATGGAAAGCTTGTTAAATAGGATATTGAAGAACTAAATGTGGATAGTCATTAGTACCCATCAATAAGAACACGGACATCTTTCTCAAGCAAGCCATATGACATTAGCAAGTAATTTATAAATTTCCTTTGCAAATAACTAGAAGATGCTATGAATCTTAATACAGAGTTAATCATGAACTCATTATTCCATCCAAGAAGCATATATCACCCTAAGCCAATTAACCGACAGGATAAAAATTAATTCAATTTCAACAAAATTTTGAGTATAACAAGCATCTTAGGGATTCTTACAAGAATTAACACGATGTTCACAAGAGCATTACAAGTTCTTGTAATGCTATTTCACATATTGTAATCATATTCAGTTTTGAATGGCCATTTGTGTTACAAGCATAAATGTTCTTTAAGGTCTTTTAATTCTAGACATGAATTTTATTATGAAGCTTTTTTATGGCAACCCACTCAATGCATATATTGTTGTTCCACATTATGCTAATTTGACTTTCATTGGTTGATTTGGGTCTAGACATGACGTTATTCACTACCTTTTTTATATATTTTTTTTTGTAGTGAGGTTCCAGCCTGAATGAATGTATTAATCATCGAAGTTGTGAACCTTGGTCGAGATCCTTACAAATATATTTTCAAATTGGACCTCAAATAGTTTTCTCAGTCACCCCCTGTACACAAATACTGAAATTGTAGTTAATTACAAAATTAATACTGAATTAACACAAGTTTAATTGAGAAGTATTATGTTCCTCAATAGGCTAGATTATTATTGACCGGGAAGCTTTATCTTAGAGAAGTTGGTTTCCTAAATCTTTAGCGCAATGAAAGTCTTATGGAATGTGGAATTAGGTCTGCTAGCTAAGGAACATTCTTTAAAAGGTAGAGGAAACTCAAGACTCACATGTTTCCAATCAATATAAATGTTTAAATCACTTCTTTAATTTTTTCTATTTATGATCTTCTTAAAACTTAACTTTCTAAATGCATTGATGGGGAAATAAAGATCTTCTAGGAACTAAAGGCTAATCATGTTTAATACTTACAATTCTCTATTTTTATCTAATAATTTAAAAAATATTGTACAAGTGTTTTCAAAGAGCAACACTTGTCACTAACATCATAAGAAGGAATATCCAAGGAGACTTACCACTGATCCCCCACCACCAAATTCAAGAGAAAACAAAATTCCACTACTAAAGAGATAGTAACAATGATCATCCCTAGTCTCTCCCTTATCACAAAATGATTACCATCAAAATTTGCATTTCCAATTGCATCATGTGCGTTGAAGCGATAGTAACATTTTCACTCTCTTACCTAATGTCTCCCATTTCTGAAACTCTTGGGGAAGGGCAAGGCCATCTTCTTAGTACTTCAAAATACAACAAGTTCCATTTTTTCACATATTGATAATCGTTGACTTAAAGTATAGTCGAAGTATTGACAACCCATAGATATGCCCCGTCAAAGATCGCAGCCCTGTGGCATTTAGTGACCCTTAGGGACATTCTAGTTTAGCGTGCTTGAGAATGTTTGAGCACTGAAGGGGACAGGAAGAGGTTGGGGATAGGGTTTACCCAGCCACCCAGAGCTAATGGAGCAGACAGTTTGATCCCACGATGAAAGATGAGAGAGATTTGGCAGTTGGCAACTTTGTACTGGCCAACACTACAAGTTTCAGCATCACCCGAGATGGCATTGTAGAATGAAAATGGAATGTGATCTCCAAAAAGTGAGAGAGTTTATTGTAGGTCTCTGCAACACAGTCCTATAGGAATTGGAATCTCATCCATATCTCGCACGAGCTCCGAGATATGCCCCGTCAAAGATCACAGCCCTGTGGCATTTAGTGACCCTTAGGGACATTCTGGTTCGGCGTGCCTGAGAACGTTCGAGCACTGAAGGGGACAAGACAAGGTTGGGGATAGGGTTTACCTGGCCACTCGGAGCTAATGGAGCAGACAGTTTGATCCCACGATGAAAGATGAGAGAGATTTGGCAGTTGGCAACTTTGTACTGGCCAACACTACAAGTTTCAGCATCACCCGAGATGGCATTGTAAAATGAAAACGGAATGTGATCTCCAAAAAGTGAGAGAGGCTATTGTAGGTCTCTGCAACACGGTCCTGTAGGAACTAGAATCGCATCCATACCTCACACGAGGTCCGAGATATGCCCCATTAAAGATTGCAGCCCTATGGCATTTAGTGACCCTTAGGGACATTCTGGTTCAGCGTGCCTGAGAACGTTCGAGCACTGAAGGGGACAGGAAGAGGTTGGGGATAAGGTTTACCCGGCCACCCGGAGCTAATGGAGTAGACAGTTTGATCCCACGATGAAAGATGAGAGAGATTTGGCAGTTGGCAACTTTGTACTGGCCAACACTACAAGTTTCAGCATCACCCAAGATGGCATTGTAGAATGAAAATGGAATGTGATCTCCAAAAAGAGAGAGAGGTTATTGTAGGTCTCTGCAACATAGTCCTATAGGAATTGGAATCTCATCCATATCTCACACGAGCTGCGAGAAATGCCTCGTCAAAGATCGCATCCCTGTGGCATTTAGTGACCCTTAGGGACATTCGGGTTTGGCGCGCCTGAGAATGTTCAAGCATTGAAGGGGACAATACAAGTTTGGGGATAGGGTTTACCCAGCCACCCGGAGCTAATGGAGCAGACAGTTTGATCCCACGATGAAGGATGAGAGAGATTTGGTAGTTGGCAACTTTGTACTGGCCAACACTACAAGTTTCAGCATCACCCGAGATGGCGTTGTAAAATGAAAATGGAATGTGATCTCCAAAAAGTGAGAGAGGTTATTGTAGGTCTCTGCAACACGGTCCTGTAGGAACTAGAATCGCATCCATAGCTCGTACGAGCTCCGAGATATACCCCATCAAAGATCGCAACCCTATGGCATTTAGTGACCCTTAGGGACATTCTGGTTCAGCGTGCCTGAGAATGTTCAAGCACTGAAGGGGACAGGAAGAGGTTGGGGATAGGGTTTACTCGGCCACCCAAAGCTAATGGAGTAGACAGTTTGATCCCACGACGAAAGATGAGAGAGATTTGGCAATTGGCAACTTTGTACTGGCCAACACTACAAGTTTCAGCATCACCCGAGATGGCATTGTAGAATGAAAATGGAATGTGATCTCCAAAAAGTGAGAGAGGTTATTGTAGGTCTCTGTAACATAGTCCTATAGGAATTGGAATCTCATCCATATCTTGCACGATCTCCGAGATATGCCCTGTCAAAGATCGCAGCCCTGTGGCATTTAGTGACCCTTAGGGACATTTGGGTTCGGCATGCCTGAGAATGTTCGAGCACTAAAGGGGACAAGAAAAGGTTGGGGATAGGGTTTAACCGGCCACCGAAGCTAATGGAGTAGACAGTTTGATCCCACGACGAAAGATGAGAGAGATTTGGCAGTTGGCAACTTTGTATTGGCCAACACTACAAGTTTCAGCATCTCCCGAGATGGCGTTGTAAAATGAAAACGGAATGTAATCTCCAAAAAGTGAGAGAGGTTATTGTAGGTCTCTGTAAAAAGGTCTTGTAGGAATTGGAATCACATCCATACCTCGCACGAGCTCCGAGATATGCCCCATAAAAGATTGCAGCCCTATGGCATTTAGTGACCCTTAAGGACATTCTGGTTCAGCGTGCCTGAGAACGTTCGAGCACTGAAGGGGATAGGAAGAGGTTGGGGATAGGGTTTACCCGGCCATCCGGAGCTAATGGAGTAGACAGTTTGATCCCACGATGAATGATGAGAGAGATTTGGCAGTTGGCAACTTTGTACTGGCCCACATTGCAAGTTCCAGCATCACCCGAGATGGCATTGTAGAATGAAAACAGAATCTGATCTCCAAAAAGTGAGAGAGGTTATTGTAGGTCTCTGCAACATGGTCCTGTAGGAATTGGAATCTCATCCATATCTCACACAAGCTCTGAGATATATCCCGTCAAAGATCATAGCCCTGTGGCATTTAGTGACCCTTAGGGACATTCGGGTTCGACGTGCCTGAGAACGTTCAAGCATTGAAGGGGACAAGACAAGGTTGGGGATAGGTTTTACCCGGCCACCTGGAGCTAATGGAGTAGACAGTTTGATCCCACGACGAAAGATGAGAGAGATTTGGCAGTTGGCAACTTTGTACTGGCCAACACTACAAGTTTCAGCATCACCCGAGATGGCGTTGTAAAATGAAAATAGAATGTGATCTCCAAAAAGTGAGATAGGTTATTGTAGGTCTCCACAATATGGTCTTGTAGGAACTAGAATCGCATCCATACCTTGCACAAGCTCCGAGATATGCCCCGTCAAAGATCGCAGCCCTATGGCATTTAGTGACCCTTGGGGACATTTCGGATTGGCGTGCCTGAGAACGTTTGAGAAATGAAGGGGATAGGATGAGGTTGGGGATAGGGTTTACTCGACCACCTGGAGCTAATGGAGTAGATAGTTTGATCCCACGACAAAAGGTGAGAGAAATTTGGCAGTTGGCAACTTTGTACTGGCCCACACTGCAAGTTTCAGCATCACCCGAGATGGCATTGTAAAAAAAAAATGGAGTGTGATCTCCAAAAAGTGAGAGAGGTTATTGTAGGTCTCTGCAACATGGTCCTGTAGGAACTAGAATCTCATCCATACGTCGCACAAGCTCCGAGATATGCCCCGTCAAAGATTGTAGCCCTATGGCATTTAGTGACCCTTGGGGACATTCTGGATTGGCGTGCTTGAGAACGTTTGAGCATTGAAGGGGATAGGATGAGGTTGGGGATAGGGTTTACCCAGCCACGCAGAGCTAACAGAGCAGACAGTTTGATCCCACGAGGAAGGATGAGAGAGATTTGGCAGTTGGCAACTTTGTACTAGCCAACATTGCAAGTTTCAGCATCACCCGAGATGGCGTCGTAAAATGAAAACAGAGTGTGATCTCCAAAAAGTGAGAGAAGTTATTGTAGGTCTCCAAAAAGACTGTTTAAAAATGCAAAAACAGCAGGGGGTCCTTTGTATGGTTTGGGAGTTTGACCGTTAAAACTAGAAATTGTCCTAGTAGTAAGTGCTGGTAACAGTTTTGAAATTTGATTGTTGAGTGTTGAGAAACCTCAAGTTTGGGATTTTTCTTGTTGGTTTGAGTCTATAATAACCATTTCCATCTGAAAAATTGAGTGTTGAAACTATTTAAGAAGTATTTGCATAGTTTTCCCTAAAATTTGAGTGCATAAAAAGGGGTATGTGATTGCTCCCAAGGTGGATTTAGTGTTTTCTCCAAAAAAGAGTTGCATTTTATGTTTTAAGTCATCTAATATAACCAAAGTGAAGGTGTTTGAACCATTTTGGGGTTCTAGAGACGTTGCAAAGTAAGAGTTCTAGAAAGCCCTAGGGTAAAGGGGCTAAAAAGGAGGGTTTTGTAAAAACCATTGTAAAGTTGATCATGAGACCAAAAAAATAGAAGAATCCTTGCATTTGAGTCGTGTCTTAAGACTTTTTTGGGTCATGGGAGTTCCAAAAGTCAAGGGATTGTGAGTTGCTTTGTTAATGGCCTCAAACTAGGCCTAGTTGGTAGACTGAAATAGCCAGTTTTCAGTGATATTTTACAAAACAAGTGTAGTTGGTTTTCGAGTATATTTTAGAGTGAGGAAAAGGGTATTTTAATCACTCAATATTTTAGGAAGTTCTGTGGAAAATTTTGGAGAAAACAACAAATTAGTGACTGGCAAGGGCTAGTTGGAACAAGCCTAGAAGAGGCAAAATTGAGAAAGTGTAAGAGATGAGTTGCTAAGAGTGTGCAAGGAGTTGGAACATGTTAGATGAGATGTTTTGAGATGATCCAAGGTGTTGAGGCCATGATATGATGCCAAGGACAAGTTTTGGTACTTGCATAGGGTGTTCCAACCAAGCTACAAATGCATAGGATAGGACCTTATAAGGTACTTGCAAATTATGGTTCTAATGCAGACAAAATAGAACTCCCACCAAACTTGGAAATTTACCTTATCTTTAATGTCAAGGACTAAGTTCAATATAAAGGGCCTACATTCATAGAAGGACAAACAAAATCAAAGGTTGAAGAAGTCACTATCCCATTATAATCTCAGCCAAAAGCTGAAAAGGTTATGGATTCAAGAATCAAGAAGAAGACTTGTCATGGCACCTATATGGAGCATCTTATCAAATGGAAGGATCAACCAGAATCTAAAGTAACATGGATAGATGAGAGTGATTTTGGAAAGAAAGGTATTCCTACAAAATTCCTTCAGATTTATCCACCATGAGTTCTTTGTCACATGGGGAGAATGGTGCAAGAGCACCTATTGAGTTTGAAAATTTTGGCCTAATTGGGGCTCTAGACCTAGTAGGTCAAGTAAGAAAGAAAAGGACATCTATGATTTGGGTTGGTGAGTGGAGTCTTGTGATGATTAGGAGAGTTTGGAAATATCAAGTTGAGGACCATATAATAAACCTAGATATTGCATTAGGGTTTGTGCCCAATTTTTCCTAGTAGAGAGAAAATGCCTTCATTTGAATATTTGGGTGATTGAAGTTGACATAGTCAATTGGTGTGCATAGATCCTAGGGAAGGGGATAGTTGGGAGATATCCTCTTGGGAATAGGGTCAGGAAGAAACCCTATAGGATCAGAAGAAGTCATTGGTTAGTTTGGGCATAGTGGCCTAAACTAGCAAGGTGGGTCTCCTTACAATACTATTGGTTAGAGAATTCCAATTTTTATTTGTTCAAGGCTAAGAGACATATAGAAAACTACATTTTCAATTATGATCTCAAGGCCTGCATGGCAGTCCAAGTACATGGATGGATGATGAAATAATTATTCTTGAATTGGCTAGACCACTTTGTAAGAAAAATTCCATGTGGGGTGTTTCTCTCAAAAAGGTGTCTTCTAGTATTTGATGATCATGGAATCCATATGACATGGAAAATAATTGATAAAGCAAAGAAGTTGGGCATAGATTGTGCGTCACTTGTAGCGTATACCATCTATAGGTTTCAATCATTGGATGTTAGTTTTTTCTCACCATTAAAATCTTACTTAAAAACATATTTGGAATGTGTGGTTGGCTAGGAACCCTAAAATCAATAATGAGTGAGGAGTTAGGAATGTTATCCAACAAAGCCTCCAATTTGGCACTTACACCCGATAATATAATGAGTGGTTTCCATAGGATAGGGATATGGTCTTTGAATAGGGAGGTTTTAGTGAATGATATAGGCCCAAGAAAGTGATTCATTGTTGATGAGGATGCAAAATAGGGATCTAAACCACAACCCACAAGTAGTGGATCAGAAGAAACAACTACTGTAGATGATGCAAATATTGATGAGTTGTAAAGCAAGGGGGAGGAAATCACTATTGAATCCTTCCTAAAAATCAATGGCTTATTAGATGAACCAATTAACACTTTGTTGAGGAGTTATGGACAAAATATGAAGGGACTAGGTACAATTACACCTAAAAATACCCAACCAGAAAACCTGAACCAGCCAGTGGACTATTATAGGAGATAAAACCTTGAGCATACAACAAACATTGATATTAGATTAAGCTTGCTAATGCAAGATTCATAACCAGATTGGTTGTAGGAGGTTGTCACAAACCTTGGGTAACCAAATACTTGTGGGGATGAAAATGTTTCCCTTTTAATTCCATCCCCACCACATGTTGACCCCAAGGACGTCATCTAATGCTTTGCAAATGGTGGCAACCATGATGAAATAAATAGTTAACAATTTTTTGATACCCAGGCCCAAAATGACTATGATGGAGATGTTGATTTTATACGTTACATGCCACTAGACAGAAAACAACATAGTGGTTTACCTAGTAGATTCCTATAGCTACCAAAGAAAAGGATACAAAATTCTAAGGAACAAGAGAGACTAAGAATTTATTTGAGGCTAATGCACTTTACATGAAGGAAATATTCTGATATACCTTTACATGAAGAAATATTTGAGGCTAATGCCCAACATACCTCTTCTCCCATAGCATAAATCACATTCTGATATGTTCAATGCTCTAATCCCTAGATTAGGAAATATTCTTACTTAATAAGTGTAACCCCAAGCATTGTCACCATAGTTGGCAACAAATGGTGAGAGTCCCAATCAACTAGTGAAAAAAATGACTAAGTTGATGGAGCTGAATCCTACATTACACACATCTCCTAGTAGTGGACAGGAGGATGTTGGGATTGGGAGCATAGCACCTATTCCCTTTCCCAGTTTTATGGACAATTGATGGGAACTCAAGTAGATGGGAGAAATTCCAATTTTTTTGAAGCAATAAAGTTTTGTGATGTATTTAGAATATCTAAGATAGACTTATTTTTTATGTGAACTAAACCATTCTTACATTACTATTTAAATGTATTTGTATTGTTATAATAGTTTGATTGTTGGTCATGGTGTACTACTAGCATACCTAAAATTTTAATTAATTTTTTTGGTAAATTAAGTCGAGAGATATCTAATTTAAAATATGTAAAGTTTAGAAATATAAATAGTTCATCATAGAGATATTATAGAATTAATTTATTTTAAATAATAGAAATCATCATAACAAATAGATAGAAATAAAAAATAATAATTTTATACAAAAAGTTTTAATTTATTTTAAATAATTAAATAATAGAAACATCATAGAATTAATAATTCAGTATAATCATAACAAATAGACACTAAACAATCCCAAATTCAAATATACGAAGGTCCAACTAGAATAATGACTTTAAATAACCAAATACTAAAGCCAAACAAAGGAAATGGGACTTTTACCTTAAATGAATAAATTACATGAAGAAGGGTGGCTGGCTGTTTGGAAATCTACTTATTTTTCTTGTCTCCCTCCTGTCATCCAAGAGAACATGCAATGAAAGAAAAATATCGTCACAATAAGAAAATATGAAAAATATTGTTCTAGCTTTAAAAAAATTGGAGACATCAAAACATAAAATCTAGATTCTAAACAAATCAAAACATAAAATCTATGATTTAAACTAAATCTCATCACTTACGCATCATAACAATATGGTCCACCTTAGCATGTGGATAGTCTTGGGGAAGAGGTTGCAACAATGTATTTGGATCCAGTTGATCACTCTTTCTCTCTCTCCCTCTCTCTATATTCAATCTAATGAGCCAACTGGATCTGCTCGACATTTTAATGTCTCAAGTATTGCCTCGTGGTCTGACTCACGAACTTTCCAAAGATTCTTATTATGTGGTTTTCCACCATATTTTATCAAGTGGACATTTGATGCGACAACAAGATTTGAATAATGAAGAATCTTCCTCTCTGTTTGCCAATCCTCGAATAACCACAAGTTAGGGTGCTTCATAGAATATCGTCTAAGCCATGTGCCGGTTACAACCACCGCACCGACATGGTACTCTAAGCCTTCACCATCTATAACTGAGTGATCCAATTTTTGTTTGGCTTGAACACAACGACACAAATAATAATCTGTCCCTTCTTCATTGTCTTCAGGTGCAATAACAGCAAAAACATGGCCTGCAGTGACAAATGTACAAAATGCGGTCATTAATTCAAAAAATACTTGCGTAAAAGTTATAAAGTTACATATTGAAATTACAAAGATATATAAATATATATATTACTAGGTTGCACTAGATCAGACAAGCAGTCAAAGTCAATAGATGATTCCATCTGTACCATTTCCAATGCTTGTGGGGGACGATAGGTGTCAATTGGGTCCAAAACCCGTATATCCCATTTGTCCACCCATTCAGTCGACTCACAGTCATCCCAATTTTCCTCTATACATGATGGACAATATCATGCCATTTTTCGTGTGTGGATAATCCATGAACCTGCATCAGAGCTTCTAAAAGAGTGCAACTCACTGGATCCTATTAGTGTGCAACAATCCTGATATGGTGCAATGTTAGTATTATCTATCAACCAAAAATATCTATGAACCGTAGACTCACCTTCCTTACTTGGACCCGTTGTAGCGTTACACCACTGGACGATGGATTTTGCATCTGTCAATATTGCTCCATCTTTGTACTTTAGTTCTTCACAAGCTAAGACTCTTTTGATGCATGCACCTGCACCATCATGCTCTCCCTTTCCATGACCAACCTCTGTGAAATTCCACATGTATTGAATTCTACACAACTTGTGCATCCTGCTCAACCAATAGAACATCTGTGCATTCTTGAATTGAGATGCACAATTGTTTGACCAAATAATGTGCTGATGATATGTGATGCCCCTGTTAGCCAAATCTCCATAAAATAGTTGAAAAAAACCATGTACAAACTCCGTAGAATGTGATCGATCATCGCTGATGTAAAAATGGTACTCCCTCAAAATCTTCTTGTCATCCTCTATACTTGTAGGTGAATGCATGAATGTTATGTGAAAAAATATGGAAACCTATTGAGAAGTATGATACTTTGCTTGCACCTCATTTTGTGGTTGTAGTGTGTAGTTCTCTGCGAAATCCACAATCGAAACAATGGTATCTAGTGAAAACGTATCCTTGCACAACTTGAATTGCAAATCCAGCCATCGAGCTCTATGGGTATGCCTTGCATACTCGTAAATAATGTTTTCACAAAAAATCTTCATGAACTCATACACTGGAATCTTTTCAATGACTAAATTATATCTTTTACCATGTTTCCCATCTTTTAGAGCATATGTCACTGTCTTAAATTTTTTGTAATCTACTATTTCATTTCCAATTGCATGTGTACTATCCATATGTTGACAAGTTGATAAAAGTTGCAAAGAACCACAAAATAAGCATGTACCATCCAAGCATGATGTCTTGTAAAATTGTTGGCCATCCCTTGTTTCACATAAAATGTTGGATATGAATTCCCTTGAAGATCTTGGTGGCTCATTTATGTCACAATCCTGCAAAAAAAACTGAGAATGCAAAATTACGCATATATGCCTAAAAACATCAAAATGGTTAGAAAATTCAATATGTATCCTACAACAACAAGTTGTGCATGTGTGATTTATCTTCACATAAAAAAGTTTACCCATCTCAAAAAATCTGACTTATTCGAATTTGAGGATACATACCAATAATTTTTGCAAAAAATTGTGTCTGAGTTGTGTCCAAAAAATGTTTCGCATGTGGCTTGCGATTTTGGCTACGAATCCTCCTTCTTACAACATCTCTTTGATTAGGGGAAACATGTATGTTATTTTTCCAAAAATCTTCAATCAATAATTTCAAGGCTTCACTAATTTCTTTATCCTTTTGCGGTAGTCTACCGCTAAATGTCCATAACTCATTTTTTGTTGGATCTTCCAATCTCTCACGCCTTAGCATGGCTCTCCTTAGAGTACCTCTACCAATTTTTAATGTTTTTCTTGTCTTTCTCATGAGTTGAGCTTTCTTCATTTGGCTACTTACTATTGTCGATGTAAGTACTTGTCTTGCGATATTACTATCTTTGGTGCGTGATTTAGAACCCACTTTGTCATAAGCATTCATTAGATTCTTTACAATGTTTTTTCATTTGAATCATCCATCGTTCTTAGCCCAAGAATCTTCATGATAGGCCTAAATTTTAAATTCCTCATCATTTCAAAAAATAATTGGCATTGACCTGTAATATTTAATTCATCAAAAAATAATCTCCACATACGATTAACTTTTCTTTGACAAGTACGCTTGCTAATCTTGTCAGGCATTGATTTCAAAATGTTACTATCAATATCAATCAAATATTTTGGTCTTCTAAAACGAATTCTAGAAGGTGTTATAATCTCTTCAATTCTCTCAACATTTTGAACATCAACATAAGGTTGAGTGTATTGTGTACCTTGAACTGAAGATGATGTGCCTTGGCAATAAGATGCAAAAGATGGAATATCACCTACTTGATGTGTTGATGTTGTGCCTTCAACATGACATGATGGAGTGTGTATATCGTCGGATCTACAAATCGGTGTCTCTTCAACATGAGAGGACGATATGACTTCAACATTGGAAGATGGTGTAGCGGACGATATGACTCCAACATTAGAAGATGGTGTAGCTTCACAATTCAATTGTCTTCTTGAGCGTAACAATCTCATTCATTCTCTTTGTTTTTCCAATTCTTCCTCTTTGTTTCTTGGTACCGGTGGTTCTTGATCCTCTTCGAAAGTCAATTCTTCATTATTGCTTTACAATTTTCTTTGCTCACGTAGTAATTTCATTTTATCTCTTTTAATTGCCAAATCTCTCTCCCTATCTTCATTTGTTTGATTTTTTGATTTCTTCCTTGGCATGATGATGATTTCTACATGTCAAATTATTCAAACATTTGAATTACTTAAAATGTGTAAATTATAAATTATTCAAATACATATAAAAATTATAATTATTTGAATGAATACACAATATATATATAAAACGACTTGTCAAATTTCGAACCATTTTGAAATAACATTTCATTGAAACATACAAATTTCAATTAATTCACTATATATTAAACAACATGTCAAATTATAATCAAATTTGTATTTATATATCAACAAACAATATTTAAAATAGATTGCACTAACCTTTTCTATACAAAGAATATTCAAAAAGTCTTCAAATCGTGTATCCAATGATTGAATTTGGTGTTTGGTAGCTTCCAAAAGTGTTTTCCACCTTGAAATAGTGTTTGTTAGCTTGAAATAGTGTTTTCCACCTTGAAAGAGTGTTTGTTGTGTTGAAACCCGCAATTTTTGTCGAGATAACAGAGTGCAGAACAAAACAAAAGTAGAGAATGAATGAAACGGGCCCCAAAGTTTCTTTTTGACCATTTTTAGGTGATTTCAAATAGTGCGTACGCGCTATAGCGCGTACGCACTATGTGAGAACACATCACTCTCCACCCTCACTACTCTCTCTCTCTCTCCCTACTCTCTCTCTTCCTACTCTCTCTCCCCTCTCCCATCCCCTACACACACTCTCTCTCCCCTCTCCCATCCTTTACCCTCTCTCGCTCTCCCTCTCCCACCGCCTACTCTCTCTATCTCTCTCACCCTCTCTCCTCTCCCATCCCCTACTCTTTAGATCTCTCACACACACTCCCATCCTCCCTCTCCCACTTCTTACTCTCTCTCTCTCTCTCCCCCATCTCCCTACTCTCTCTTACACTCTCACATCTTCTACTCTCTCTCTCCCATCCCCTAAACTCTCTCTTTTACAAATACACACTCCCATCCCCCTCTCTCTCCTCTCCCATCCCCTACTCTCTACTCTCTCTCTCCCATCCCCTACTCTCTCTCACACACTCTCTCCCATCCCCTACTCTCACTCTCTCTCTCTCTCCCATCCCATTCTCTCTCTCACACTCTCTCCCATCCCCTACTCTCTCTTACACACACTCCCATCCGCCCCTCTCTCCCATCTACTACTCTCTCTCTCTTGGGCTGCTCTCTCTCTCTCTCTCCCCTCTCCCACCACCTACTATCTCTCTCTCTCTCCCTCTCTACTCTCTCTCTCCCATCCCCTACTCTTACTCTCTCTCTCTCTCTCTCCAATCCCCAACTCTCTCTCACACTCTCTCCCATCCCCAACTTTCTCTCATCCTTTCACTCTATCTCTCTCATCTTGTACTCTCTCTCTCTCTCTCTCTGCCACCTCCTACTCTCTCTCACACTCTTTCCCATCCTTTCACTCTGTCTCTCCCATCTCGTACTCTCTCTTTGCCACCCCCTACTCTCTCTCACACTCTCACACTCTCTCCCATCCCCTACTCTCTCTCTTTCATAGACACACACACACACACACACACACACACACCCATCCCCCCTCTCTCTTCTCTCCCATCCCCTACTCTCTAGATTTGTCACATGCACTCCTATCCCCCTCTCTCTATCTCCCTCTCCCTACTCTCTCACACTCTCTCCCATCCTCTACTCTCTCTCTCTCTCACTCTCTCCCATCCCCTACTCTCACTCTCTCTCTCTCCCCCATCCCATTCTCTCTCTCTGCCACCTCCTACTCTCTCTCACACTCTCGCCCATCCCCTACTCTCTCTTACACACACTCCCATCCGCCCCTCTCTCCCATCTGCTACTCTCTCTCTCTCTCTTGGGCTACTCTCTCTCTCCCCTCTCCCATCCCCTAAACTCTCTCTTTTGCAGATACACACTCCCATCCCCCTCTCTCTCTCCCCTCTCCCATCCCTTACTCTCTAGATCGCTCACACGCACTCCCATCCCTCTCTCTCCTCCTCTCCCACTCCCTCTCCCACCACCTACTATCTCTCTCTCTCTCAAGTTCTCTCTCTCCCTCTCTACTCTCTCTCTCTCCCATCCCCTACTCTTACTCTCTCTCTCTCCAATCCCCAACGCTCTCACACTCTCTCCCATCCCCTACTCTCTCTCATCCTTTCACTCTCTCTCTCTCATCTCATACTCTCTCTCTCTGCCACCTCCTACTCTCTCGCACACTCTTTCCCATCCTTTCACTCTGTCTCTCCCATCTTGTACTCTCTCTTTGCCACCCCCTACTCTCTCTCACACTCTCACACTCTCTCCTATCCCCTAATCTCTCTCTTTCATAGACACACACACACACACACTCACACTCCCATCCCCCCTCTCTCTTCTCTCCCATCCCCTACTCTCTAGATTTTTCACACGCACTCCCATCCCTCTCTCTCCTCCTCTCCCACTCCCTCTCCCAGGTCACCTACTATCTCTTTCTCAAGTTCTCTCTCTCCCTCTCTACTCTCTCTCTCACATCCCCTACTCTTACTCTCTCTCTCTCCCATTCCCAACTCTCTCTCACACTCTCTCCCATCCCCTACTCTCTCACACTCTCTCCCATCCTTTCACTCTGTCTCTCCCATCTCGTACTCTCTCTCTCTGCCGCCCCCTACTCTCTCTCTCACTCTCTCCCATCCTTTCACTCTATCTCTCCCATCCTTTCACTCTGTCTCTCCCATCTTGTACTCTCTCTTTGCCACCCCTTACTCTCTCACACACTCTCACACTCTCTCCCATCCCCTACTCTCTCTCTTTCACAAACACACACACTCTTATCCCCCCACTCTCTTCTCTCCCATCCCTACTCTCTACATCTGTCATGCACACTCCCATCCCCCTATCTCTCTTCCTCTCCCTCAAGTTCTCTCTCCCCCTCTCTACTCTCTCTCTCTCCCATCCCATCCCTTACTCTCACACTCTCTCTCTCCCATCCCCTACTCTCTCTCACACTCCCATCCCCTAATCTCACTCTCTCTCTCCCATCCCGTACGAGCTCTCTCCACCACCACCTACTCTCTCTCACACTCTCACACTCTCTCCCATCCCCTACTCTGTCTCTCTTACACACATTCCCATTCCCCCTCTCTCTCTCTCCCTCTCCCACTCCCTCTCCCACTGCCTACTTTCTCTCCCCCATCCCCTACTCTCTCTCTTTCATAGACACACACTCCCATCCCCCCCTCTCTCTCTCCTCTCCCATCCCCTACTCTCTAGATTTGTCACACACACTCCCATCCCCCCTCTCTCTCCCTCTCCCACTCCCTCTTGCACCACCTACTATCTCTCTCTCTCTCTCAAGTACTCTCTTTCCCTCTTTACTTTCTCTCTCCCATCCCCTACTCTCAATTTCTCTCTTCCATCCCCTACTCTCTCTCACACTCTCTCCCATCCCCTACTCTCTCTCTCTCTCTCTCTCTCTCTCTCTCACCCCCATCATGTACAAGCTCTCTCTACCACCCCCTACTCTCTCTCAAACTCTCACACTCTCTCCCATCCCCTACTCTATCTCTCTTATACACATTCCCATTCCCCCCCCCCCTCTCTCTCTCACACACTCCCTCTCCCATTGCCTACTCTCTCCCATCCCCAACTCTATCTCTCTTACACACTTCCATTCCCCCTCTCTCTCTCTCCCTCCCACTCCCTCTCCCATCACCTAATATCTCTCTCTCTCTCTCACTCTCTCTCTCTCTTTGCCACCCCTACTCTCTCACACACTCTCACACTCTCTCCCATCCCCTACTTTCTCTCTTACACACACTTCCATCCCCCCTCTCTCTCCCTCTCCCACTCCCTCTGCCATTTCCTAATCTCTTTCTCTTCCATCCACCCTCTCTCTCCCTCTCCCACTCCCTCTGCCATTTCCTACTCTCTTTCTATCCCATCCCCTACTCTCTCTATCTCTCTCTCCCCTCTCTCATTCCCTACTCTCTCTCTTTCACACACACCCATCCCCCCTCTCTCCTCTCCCATCCTCTACTTTTTCTCTCACTCGCTCTCCCTCTCCCACTACCTACTCTCACTCTCTCTCTCTCTCTCACTCTCACTCTCTCCCTCTCTACTCTCTCTTTGCTACCGCCTACCCTCTCTCACATTTTCACTCTCTCTCTTTCTCTCTTACACACATTTCCATCCCCCCTCTCTCTCTCCCTCTCCCATTCCCTCTCCCATCGCCTACTCTCTCTTCCATCCCCTACTCTCTCTCAAGCTACTCTATCTTCCCCCTCTCCCATTCCCTACTCTCTCTCTTTCACACACATGCACTCCCATCCTCCTCTCTCTCGCTCTTCCTCTCCCACTCCGTCTCCCACCACCTACTCTCTCTCTCTCCCCCATCCCCTACTCTCAATCTCTCTCTCCCAACTTGTACTCTCTCTCACACTTCCTCTCTCTCCCATCCCCTACTTCCAATCTCTCTCCCCCATCCTGTACTCTCTCTTTGCCACCTCTACTCTCTCTCTCTCACTTCCTCTCTCTTGCATCTTATACTCTGTTTGCCACCCCTACTCTCTCACATTTCCTCTATCTCTCATCCTATACTCTCTCTTCCACCCCTACTCTTTCTCACTTCCTCTCTCCCCTCTCCCATCCCCTACTTTCTCTCTATCTCTCTCTCACACACAAATAGCCATTCTCTCGCCCCACCCCCCCAACTCTCTCTTGGTTTTGGTTTGCAATTTAGGTCTCAATAGTGTGTGCGCACTATAGCGCATGCACACTATAGGGCGCACGCGCTATAGGGCGCACATGCTATTCAAAGCTTTGCATTAAAACCAAGCCTAAGGCTTGGTTTTTCCTTGGAGATCCAACCCAAAGGTTTGGAGTTTATAAACAGGTCTGAGACATGTTTTCCAGCAAACATACGAAAAATGATTGATTTTTCTTGTGTGCTCCCCTTCAAGATTCCTCGTGGTTGGGTATCGATAAGATCAAGTTACATAACATTATAGGTCTCTGTGTTAGCTATCTAACCATATAATTTATTTTTAATTTTAACTATTTTAAGTCTTTCATCTATAATTTCTTTTGAATGTATGTTCATTTTTTGTCAAAAACCACCATGTACTAATTGGGCTGTAGATTTTAGCTCATTCATCGAATTTTGTAACAACTTAGTTTTTTAGAAACTAGACTCCATTCTACACACTTTTAAAAAAAGAAGTTTTGATTTTAGATTAGTTTTCAATCATTTCTAGGGGAGCACACAGATATTTCACATTTTTGGGATGGGTCTAATTAAAAAATTCATTAAAAAAAAAAATACACATTATAAAATTACCCAAAAAATCTGTGATAAACTACATAGTGTTAGGTAACTTTTGACTAGAGCGATTAAAGAATTTCAAAAAAAAAGTTAAAATTTTAGGGGGGGCACACTTTGTACTATGTTATGTTTTTTTGGAATAAATAGTACCACTTTCTGTGGCCCCCTTTTTTGAGGACCTAAAACTAAACCATTTTGAAAAAAATTAGTAGTTTAGAAACTAGATTCAAAGGACTACGACTTTTGTTTTTGTCATATCTTAAAATTTTGAGCGTAACTATCTTCAAATTCTTGTTGAAGTCCAGAATTTGTTGATTTCAGGAAAAAGGTGTCCACTTATACCCCCTTTTGGCACCACAACTTTGTGCACTTACCCTTATACAACATCAAGATAACCAAGTAATCAAAATGAGACAAAGTTCAGACAGAACTGATATGGGGACAGTTCATAATTTGTATTTGTTTTCCTTGAAAATTGTATACAATTTACAATAGACTCAAAATGATCTTCAGAAAGAAACACAGGTCATTCTATATTCATGTATTCTCAAGATCTAACAGAGAAAATACATCACGAATTTTTGCTCAAAAATGGTGGACCAAAAATAGACTAAGTGTATCACTGAGCAAATAGAATACGGACCTTTTCTCTTGCCTTGGAATTTCACTTATATAGTGTGAAATGCAACAAGCTTCAGGCTAAGAGAAACTGACAGGTGTCTTTTACAAGGAATATCTACATACACCTATCACAAAATGACAAAACTATGGGTAACAGAAGATATCAAAATCAAATCATTCCTTTTGGTGGGTCAGCTTCTGTTACATGTTCTAATGTTGCTGAGTTGGCTTTGATCTAATTTATCTTCATATGTAACTGCTAAATTAGCCAACGATGAAGCTTGTTCTGACGAGGGCACATTAACTTCCACCTGTAGGCTTCCACCACCTTCACTCTGCATGGTAACGACAACTTCTACCTTTTCCTTTTCTTTAATTGTATTGGCATCTTGTGGTCCCGGTTCTGCAACTGAAAGTGATAGGTTTTTCTTGTCTTCTTCTTTTGATTGGGTTTGAGTAGTGATGGTATCAATAATTTGGACTTCCTCACCTTGCACCTGATCACTGTCAGTTTCATCTACATCAAACTGTTCACTAGAAGCCATTTCTGCCATCCACCTGTCAAATAATGTGTCATTTGGCCAATTGAATTGCAAAATATCCTTCTGTTTCTTTATTATATAATTAGCCTCATTATCAATATCAACAAATTCCTGTTTTAAAGAATCAAAGAATATTTTGGCTTTCACCATTTCTTTTGTTGTGGTGGCCCACTGTGCATGCCCTATTTCATTTATGACTTGATTCATTCTTAAACAGAATAAATCATCAAGTTCCTTCGCCCATTCCTCTTTTCTTTTCAAACTATTTTTCTTATCTAGGGCATGAGGAAATAAATTGAATTTTTGGCTCTTATATTTGTCTAAGTAGCCTATTATTATCTTCTGTAAATGTATCCTTTTGCTATCAAAATCAGCAAGATCAAAAATAATTTCAAAGGTTTTATCAATCTGATCACGAGAATTATTTATAACAGATAGAGACAATAAGGTTAATGCTTTCTCCCTTCTCACCCATTTGTTCACAGTAGGCTTTAGAGCATCATCATCTTCTTTTAACTCCTCCCAGATGTTAATCACCTTGGCCAATTGATCATGGATTAGTGGCCATTCAACCTTGTCTCCTAGATATGTAAGATTTGTTCTTAGTTTATCTTCATATTTAGATTCCAGCTCTACATGTAAGGCCCACAGTTTACTCTTTTCTTCTTCAAAATCCTCAGCAATGTAATACTATGGCCCTTGGGGTGTGTTTGGTATTTCAATGAGGGGGGTAGATTTGAAAGGTTCAACAGGGGGGTGAGGGTATGTTATTTTAGGCCTGGTGGATTTTTCCAGTAGCTTGTTCTCAAGCTCAACTCTCCTTTTTACCTCTTTATTGTAGGCATCCACAACTGCCTCATATTTACTTTGTAATTCAAACATTTCCTTTTCCTCCCTTTTAGCAATAGCCAAGGAAAACTAAGAATAATCCACATTCATGTGGGCTACCTGTACATGTGAGGTATCAACAACTCTCCTAACAATAATATTCCCTATCAGTCCTGAACCATCATGCTGTGTTGATACAATCCTGGATCCTCTTCTTAATGACCACATAACAAGAGCAGCTTGATCATCACTAAAAGTAGTCCCTACAAATTCCTTTTTATTTGGGTCTTGTAACTCCAGTCTATTAGAAACAGAGTTGAAAATCAATGCATCTGCAATATCCCAATCAGGCAACAATAGTATGTTAGAATTTTTTACCATTTGCCTTCCCTCCTTAGGGGTAATGTTCTGGGATTCTTGCATCATTTGCTTCTCTATTTGGTTTTGGATGGAGGCTTCATCCATTTTTGGATGCTCTGTTTTCATGTTCTTACATCTTTCCTCAAAATTGTGGATGTTTGCCCTCCAAGCAAATTGATGGAAAGCCCTAGACCTTACAAAACTGTCATCTAACAAAAATTGTTGGCTGGCTTGTTCCAAAATAGGGTCCAATTCCCTTCCCTTAAAATCAGCTACAGTCAGCTCAAGGCTTGTCACACAAGGTTCCTGGGGGTTCCCTTCATTGATCTCTACTTGAGTGACAAAAACTCCCCCTTGTGATCCAATTTGTTCAATTTTCTCAATAGTGAGCTGCTCCTCCTTGGTTTTCAAAGGGGTCTGTGAAGGTGAATACTCCTCAACATGAGAATCCTCCTCTCTTTTTATTTTCCTCCTCTTAGGGGAGGGCTCAATAGGCCTCTCTTCCAAAACCCTACTAGTGGACTCAATTATTTGTTTTCCTTTATCCACTGTATTCTTTTTATTTTGAACAATAGTATATCCTGACCTTTTTTGGACAGTTAATTGACCTGCCCTTATATTGGGAGTAAAATCGAATCTTCCCATTACTTCCCTAGCCTTATCTGGGTAGAATCTAATAAAGAATTGCTTCTTTTCATTCATTGCCTCTATTATTTCAGGAAAATTATTCATAAGTTTTCTCATCTTATCTACATTTGTAACTGCATTGTCCAAAGGACTATAATCTGGATCAAAACAATGAATGAAATCCAAAATTTTAGAAAAGACTTTCCACTTTTCTTTCCTAGTCTCTTGCTCCTGCAAGGAGTACTCATTCCTTATTAAGTCTTCAGGAAAATAAAATTCATGCTCAATTTTACCAAGCTTAATTCTTTGCCTCAGAGCCAAATGATAAAATCCTTTAGAATCACAAAAATGAGGATGGGAAGTGGCCATCTTATAAGGATTCAAAATCTTATGCAGAGAAAGCCAACCTCCTTTTGTGATTACAAAATGATGAGCCACTATGCAAGTAGGAAAAATTGACCCTTTTTGTCTTTTCAATAGAAGGGCTTCCTCCACTCCTCCTAGCTGCCACAATATCTCAGCAACTCCTACCTTCAAAGGCACTTGGTAGGGTAGTACGTGAGGGCTTCCTTTAAAACCATATATTCTAAATACAGTAGAAAAAAAATATGGAATGACATCTCCCCAACTATGTGAAACTTTCAAACCACTTGGGTTGTCCATAGGCCTAACGAGATTCATTAATGCTTTGGGGATTTTTGGATTGTCCCTTAATAGGAGGCATCTCAGCTTTGAAGCGAAATACCTATCAAACCTGACAAAACTGGCATTCTTTGCATCCCAAGTCATCTGCACTCCACAATTGAACTAGTAATGCTTCCCCACTCTCTTCTCTATCTAATTCCATTTCTTTACTAAAATATGTTACTCCCTTGAATAAGAAAATGTGCATTAATAGAGAATAATGGCCAAAAGTTTTTTCCACCTTACCCTTAGCAATTCCAATCAGTCCAATGTGAATCTCCTCAGCTAAGTAAGAAGCAAAATCAAAAATTATATCCACACCAAAAGAGGAAATCTGAGTAACCATATACATAAAATTCATAGGCATGAACTCTTCTTCATCTCTCCCAAAAAATTTACACAATGACCTATATATTTCTATAGCCCTAGAATTGAAGTATGACCTTTTGAAAGGCTCCCTAGAGGATGCTGTTATTGCTGGCAGTGTTCCAATTCTACCTATGTGTGCGCTCAGCACTCCTTGCCTAACTACATCTCTCTTAGACATATACTCATTTTCTAACCCTTTCAAATCAATGAGCACATGATAATCAGTGACAGGCCCTAAACTGAAAACTTCCCTAATCTCCTCTATGTTGATTGTAATTAAGATTTCACCATCAGTTCTCCTCACTACCCTAAGGGCTTGGTTGTAATTCTTAGCTACAACTTCCAAAAGATCATAATCCATGAAAACATTGGGAACCACCAATTTCCCTAGACCAAAATTCCAGATGTTGGCATTGGGGGCAAAAAGGTTCCTCTCTAAAAACCATTTTTTGAATAAAACAAGACCAGTCTGTGAAGTTGTTGCATCCCTAACCCAGTTTCCTTTATCATACAACCCATCTGCTAGTTTCAGCCTAGGGTTTAATGAAGTTAGCCTCTTAACTTCTACAGTTTCAATAGTGGAAGAAGGGAGCAGTTCAAGAAAATCATCGTGGACATTCCTATCCAAATAGTTCTCTTGACCAGAAAATGCTTTCTATTTTGGAGCCATTTTAATTAACTCTCAAAGGAATTGAAATAGCAGAAGGATTATAATGCAAGTACTTACTTTGAATTTCTCTCTAGTTCTTCTCAGTGTTACTGCAATCTTTCTGCAAACAAACTGCTTCACAATCTTACTAAATCGAGCATGGTCTTCTCAACAATTGTTTCTGCTTAGAAATGCTCTGAATCTTTGTTCGAGTACGATGAAATTAAGAAAATATTCTATGTTATACTCTATTTTTCTTCACACGTGAAGCTTTCATCTCTCATAAATGCACAGGGTGGCATCACCTTCTATATTCAAATTTACACCGTGGATTTACGAAAAATCCTACGATCCAGGGATGCAAGCAAAGACGACTCATGTTCCTCTTGACAAGCTAGCAGTCAACCTAATGAAAATTTTCCATGTGTACCTTTCCTTCATTGTTGGCACCTCTGAACTGGACCCACAAAAATCTAAGGACACGTGTCACTTAGGTGCTATCTCGCTATAAATAAAGAGTGAGCACCTTTCATAGTGAGATAGCGCCCATCGTTGATCCTGATTTGATCATGCAGATGACATTTGATGCATTGCTCAAAAGAAATATGGTGGGCCCCTTGTTGCCATGTCGCTATTCATAACCTTCGTACAACTCACCATAGCAAGATAGCAATGATCATGGATCTGAGATAGATCTAACAATTAGAGTCTTTCATATATTTTGTGAATAGGGCGTGGGTCCAATCATTGATGACATGATGAAATCTTAGCTATATTACCTGCTACTTGGGGCCCATATTTTTTTATTTCTCGGTCGGGTGCTATGTCACTAACGACAAGAAGAACAAGTTCTCGATAGCGACATAGTGAATCTCAGTGTCTTTGCTTTTCCCGGCGTATACGTGTAGCCCATTAGATGCCACTGTGTTCCAAAGATTTATAATTGATATCTGATGGAGTACTTTTTGGGACCCACTTACTCTAAAAATTTTCCACAGTACTACTTTCCGTCTGGGTGCTATGTCGCTAACAACGAGAGACACCAATTCTCCAATAGCGACATAGCGATTTTTGGTGACTCATCAAAATTCAGGGTCAGAAAGATAAAGGCGAGTGAAGTCATAACTACCCTTGTTAATGCATCTGACACATAATAAAATAGCACGTGCACCACATAGCCTGAAAAAACTTAAAATCATCAAAAAATTTAAAAGTGACTGCCAACCATTTTTTTTGGTGAAGGTGTCATGTTGCTAACAGTGAAGTGCCCAATTTCTTTGATAGCGACAAAGTGACTAATTGGAAAAGCTAAGATTTCTGTTGACGCCTCTTGTACCTCAATGTTGTAATTCCTTTTCAGGTTTTGACATGTCTATTATAAATATGATAAAATATCTTTGAAACAATACAATCTTCGGTCACCATATTCCCACTTGACGATACCGCTTTTCAACTTAGTGGTGGTCGCTATGTCGCTAAGGGTAAAATACTTGTATCTTTTCATAGGGAGATAGCAATTGTTGTAGATCTTTTAGGGATCGGGCGGTCAAAAACACAAAAGAAAAGATGTGACTCAGGGCACGAAAAGTTTGAAAAGGATGGGAATCTTCCCATATTTTTAGTTTCACGCTCGAAAAATTTAAAAGAAAACAAGACCTAGGGTTTTGACAAAAATTTGCTTCAAAGACCCACAAAATATGATTTGGCTAGAAATCCTATTCACCATAGGTGGATCCCAATCTAAATTCTTCTATACCTTGGACAAAGGAACTCAATTATGCAAAAATTCAGACCAACAAAACTATCATGGAAAAATTGTAACGAAGATGCCACCTGCAACTATTAGACTATCATACAAAAATTGTGATGAAGATGACATTAAAAACTATTGGACTATCATGTGTACAAGTCACAAAATGATTCCAACATATGAAATTAAGTGTACTACATAGGATAGTGATGACTAAATTTCCATGCCCTCCAAATTTGGTGGTTGTAACATTTATACCAATTTCATTTGTGGGATACACACTCTTGATAAGTTAGTTAGCCTTGCGACTAAGGTCGATGGGGAATGTTGACACATGCAACCTGAGCATGATTTTGAATTTGGTATTTCCTTGGAGATATTTACTTATTTGAAAAATAGAAGGTATCATCTCCATTTTGTCTGTCATGATAAGTTGTCACAGGTTTTTTGAATGAATTTATTTTCTTATGTGTATTTCTTCTCATAGAATGAACAAAACTTATTAATGCTCCACCAAAAGCCATAGAAGGAACAACAATCTAAAGTTTGGGCTTGCCACTACCAGGATCTCCTCCCTTTCCAAAGAACCCCAAATAACAAAATAAAACAAACAAATTCAAGACCGTTTAAGCTTTACCCAATAATAATATCCCAGGAGTCCAAGAACAACATTTGACTACAAGGGTGGTGACGAGAAGTGTGGGGTAGCATCCCTTCAAACCATATAAATTCTTCTATAGTTCATGTTTTGAATGCCATAAAAACCTAGAATTAACATTAGAATCCATGGTTTGAACAATATACAATCTTAGAATCAATCAATACAAAATCCATGGTTTGATTGCTATGAAAATTTAGGACCAGTACTAAATTTCATGCTTTGAATGCAATAAAGACTCAGAGTAGTCATATAATGTTTTGTAACTCAACATTGCACTCTTCCCTGGAACATCCAATATAAAAGTCAAAACTCATAAACAAAAAATCAATAAATTTCATTTCTAGGGCTTTTATAATTCCTCAATAAAGTTTGAATCATGAGGCTTCACCAATATGTCACTTTAATGACTTATATAACTATTTTTTGTGTTTGAATTAAGTTATGTCATTATTAAAGGCATACTTTTCCATTAAATATAATGGCTCCTCAATAATACTTTATGAAGATAAGTAATAAATTTACAATATAACCATTATAAATAGCTTTATTACTGTTACTATAATTTTAATATCTCATTGATTACTCATCATCTCTTTGTCTCATCTAAACCAGTTGGTCAACCATTACTTCCATCGCACAACCAACTACCTTACTAAAAATATTAATGGTTCTCTCTATTAACTCCTAACCTACTATAACTAGTAATTCCCTAAATATTTGATAAAATCAGTAGTTCCAAGGGTCGTCACTGCGTTGAGATCAGTCCAGGTTCCTTGCCAAATGTAGAAATGTTGGATACATAACTTACTATAAATTGTAAGTGTACCTAACTAAAACAAACGAGGAGCAATCATAAACACTTTTGTACTATAAAAGGGAAAGATCCTCTTGTTTTTCCAGATGGGGCCCTCTAGCCATCAACCTTAACCTACGAGAGCCAATAATAGGTCAATCCAAACATAAACCATGGTGAGCTAAAATGAGGACATTACACTTTATAACCAATCCTACTTGTCAAAAAACACATAGGACACTTCAACAAACACTTTGACAAGCCCTCTTAACTTCAACGAGCTCTATTCATCTTTAGAGATCCCATTTTTCATCACCAAATCTCCATTAAATGATCTCTAGCTTCTCATGGAGTTCCTATATTAGAAGCTGCATACATAGTATCACTTCCATCATCTGCAATAGCTGGTGATAATCCAGATGTAACCAATGCACGATTGCTAACTAAAGAAATACTGGAGCCAATGTTGAGATCTAACTCCACAATAATAGCTAATGAGTTTCCATGTTTTTTTATCAATGGGTTAATCTATTGAATTATTAGAAAATTTATGAGTCAATAAAAAAAACTCATCAAATCAAGCTTGGTGTTATTCTCAATTATAACAACAACCATTTAGGCCAACTGTTCGTAAACTACATATTGATATTGGGTTGAAACTCAATAGTTTGGATGGTGAATCGGATAATGTTTTTATGGTTGTAGAAGAAAAACTCATTTTTAGCATATCCTTGCTCAAAATAGTTTCCACAAAAATTAAGATCCACCAAATATTCTACACCTCAAAATAGAAAACAATCAAATGATGCTAGTTGTGCACACCATGTTTACTTTGGTTCTAATTATCTTCCTACCAAATAATAGTATAGAGCTTTTCTATAAATAATGCTACTAGCTGCCACATTTCTAAAATGGTCAACTGCATGCCACTATCGACTATACTCTTGCACCTATTCTTGGTGCAAGTACTAGTATATAGTACTTAAGATACCACTGAATATCTAAATAATTGTTTTTCAAAGAAGCTGTAAGGCATAATTCGAGTGAATTTAAATACTCCAGGAAATTCTTGAGTGCGGATGTTTCAATTCCTTAGTGTCAAAACTTGAATATATTTCATGCTTATCATTTCCTCTAGCAATTCTTACGTAAAACATCATTAAAATAATTGTTCCCTTTGACAGCGTCAAAGAGTGTATATATACAATTTTTTAAAGTTGTTTTGTACTAAATGAACCTTTTGTGATCAAGTCTTGTAAATATCTTGGTTGGTACAACTACAGATTTCTTACTGGCTTTGTACTAGTACCCAAGATTAACATTGATGACATTAGTAGAATTCCAAGTTTTGCTCTTGTATTCCTATTAATTGTACTTGATTTTCGAATATGTTAAAGAAGAAACAAATGCCAGTTAATTTACAGACTGTAATTGACTTAAATTGCTTGTTGTATTTTTTAAATGTTGAGATGCATATACTAAGAATTTTTTGTTGTTGCAGGCCAAGCCACAGCTGACAGACAGGTCAAAGCTTCCAACTATTGTGAATCCTGTGATTAAAGAGTTGCTGAACTTGAAATATCTTCAGCAAGTAAGTTGCATGCAAAATATTTCTTTTGAAGGGAATTGATATTATTTTAAAAAATACATTCAATTTATACAATTTTACTCATGTTTTGGTGGATAAAAACTTAATGTTCTTCCACATTTCTTGCCCATTTTATTGCATATCTGAAATAAGCCATAATCTTGCCATTTTCCAATAGCTAAATGTCTTTAACTGTGATTGGAATTTGGCATAAAATGTATTTTTTAGGTTAGATTGTCAGCTAGTTCTGGTTGATCGCCATTTGAAAATTAGAGGTGCTTACAATTTGAATTCATAACAACCATTTCTCATCAAATTAAATTGTTTGTTTAGTACCCATTGCATTGACGTGACACTTACAA
Organism: Cupressus sempervirens; assembly: GCA_028749045.1. Classification (NCBI taxonomy): domain Eukaryota; kingdom Viridiplantae; phylum Streptophyta; class Pinopsida; order Cupressales; family Cupressaceae; genus Cupressus; species Cupressus sempervirens. The sequence continues at coordinate 65,085,277 of CM053783.1, forward strand.
GGTTGAAGTATTGCAACTTCCTAGAAGGTCTGCATCTCAATTCCATGATGATCCAACTTTCCTTGATCCTTGGGAGAATGATGCAGGAGCACCAATGTCAAGGTTGAAGGCATGAGAAGACATTAAGGTCTCAAGATAACCAACATGACCATGTTAGAATAGTTGATGTAATAAGAGCCCGTAAAGGTCCTTTTTAATATGTTTGTAATCATTTTAGTTACATTTGAAAATAGTAATTAACAAAAACCATATGTGCAGATATAAACATTAATCACAACATGTCCAATTTATTTGTAGGTATATTTTCCTGTGAAGAAATACCATGCCTGACAATATGAATCTAGAAGAAAATAATGAGACAATGGCTGCATTATGGGCTCAATTCTGAAGAAAACCTAATAAATGTTATTGTCCTTGCAAAAAGTGTAAGGGTTTAAAGAATCAAAGAATTCTAATCACAACAACCCAGAGTCATTGTAGGCAATATGGTCATGTTGAAGGGGGCCACAATTTTCGTCCATTGCTGAATGTGGATTTCCTACTGGAGGAACATGGAGGTGTGAATATCCAAGCTGACGATAACACTCCCATGGAAGAAGATGATAATGTGCCAGAGGACATGATTGAAGAAGATGGTATTGGGGCAAGTGATGAAGAGGCTCACAATGATGGTACTAGCGAATCTAATAATAATGATGAAGATGGTCTTGATATAACTTTACTTGAGAAGGGACATGAGCCCTTATACCTAGGCTCCCAAACAACTCTACTGTCGGCTATAGTGTTGTTGGTGAACTTAAAGGTTATGAATAGCATATCCAATGTAGCAATGTCACGTATGCTAAGGTATGTCATTTTTGTCATCTTCAATGTTAGCATACAATTACTATTCATTATATTAACAATGCATATTTGTTGTTGTAGGTTGATTAGTGAGTTTTTGTTACCACCATCAAACATTTTGCCTTGTTCATACCGAGAATTATCTAACATTATGGATCAGATTGGAATGAAGTATCAGACAATACATGCATGTCCCAATGATCATATTCTATATCATAAACAACATGAATTTGCAACAGAATGTCCTGATTATCATGTTAGTAGATATTGGTCAGATCAAATAACAAAAAAAGTGCCTCACAAGGTTCTTCGGTACATTCCCATTATTCCACGTCTGGAACGGTTATTCAGGTGCACTAGCTTGGCACAATTTATGGATTACCATGCATGCAATAGAAGTCAGGATGACATTATTCAAATACCTGCCGATGGTTCTGCATTTAAAGAGATAGAAGAAACATGGTCACACTTTAAAAAAGAACCTCGTAATCTAAAACTTTCATTGGCGGCGGATGGTGTCAATCCATATGGAGATATGAGATCTATCTACTCAGTATGGCCTATTTTTGTTATTAACAATAACATTCCTCTTTGGATGTCCATAAAGAGGGAGCACATAATGTTGTCAATGATTGTGCCATGTATTTTTTTTTTTAGAGTTATCTAAATTAATTTGTAAATAGTGCATGAAAATGGTTATAATAATTATGTAATGTTTATGTTCATTCAATTTCTAGGTAAATACCAAGTTAAAGATATGAACGTGTATATTGAGCCCCTAATTGACGAGTTGTTGAAGTTATGGAATGGCATCACTATGTATGACATCTCTAGACCGATAGGACATCGACAATTTCAATTCCATGCAATGCTTGTATGGACAATACATGATGCCCCTGGGCTAACTCATTTTTGTGGTATGTTATATTGTTAAGATCACATATTTTTGGTTTGTTATAGTGCTTACACATTACTATCAAATGCTTAAGTTGCACATGATAATTGTACATGATCCAATTATACATGATCTTTTAGGTCTTCAGACAAAGGAAAAATTTGCATGTCCAATTTGTGGTCCAAAGCTGAAATGTCATCATTTGAGAAGTTTAGGAAAGCAGGTGTTTGATGAGTTTAGACACTTTCTCCACAATAATCATAGGTGTTGAATTGTCGAAAAACATCTTTTCAATGAGAAAGAAGAGACATCATCAAGGCCACGAAGAATGACACCTCATTTATGGAAGTTGGAATATGATCAACTAAATTGTCGAGGTACTGTCCAATTTGTCATCTAAAATTTACAATTTATATTTTGATATTGTCTTATATTTACTAATGCTATAACTGATGCTCATGAAGGTCATCAAGGCATCAATGACCAACTTCCTAGAGGAATGAAAAGTTATCCTACTCAATTTAGTAGGTTACCATACTACAAGGATCTCCCAATCATGCATTTGTTTGATGTTATACATATTGGAAAGAATGTAACAGAGACACTATGGAAAATGTTGGATGGAAGGTGTGGTAGAGAAAAAATTGCTAAAATTTGTATTGACATTCATGAATCTAATCATGCACTAAAAGTTTTCATTGAATCAAAAAGGAATGGAGATCGCATAAATACAAGTGCCCTTCCTTGGTTATTAATGGAGAAACAAAGTGATGCATTAAAAGAAGTCATAAAAAAAACAAAATTTCCAATAGGATTTGCTACAAATATAAGCACTCTTCTATCAAAGAAAGGTGATTTTGGGCTAGGGTTGAAGACACATGATTGGCATACCTTCCTTAAGGTAAGTCATGTTTTCTATTTACAGTATATTTGTAAGATTGAATGTAGTACCAGTTGCATTATTTAATAATATATTAAAATGATCATTTTTTAATGATTGCAGTTCGTCCTACCTCTATCCCTTCCACAACAGTTTGACAATAGTATTAAACAAGTTATATATGATCTTGGAAAATACATGAGGTTAGAAGAGTGTTTTTTCTTAGATTTGTAGCTTTTTATCTGAAATCTATTGTATAATTTTATTTGAAATCTCCTCTATGTGTTTTTGCGTATTGAATCTCATTTAGGTGGTTATCATCTAAACAAATTGATAAAAAAGATATAAAATATTGGAAGAGAAAAATTCCACAGCTTATGTGTGAAATGCAAAAGTGTTTACCTCCAACATTTTTCAATGCTCAAGAACACTACCTCATACATCAAGTTGAGGAGATTGAATTGTGTGGACCTGTACAAGCTAGATCAATGTGGATGGTTGAGAGGCATTTGAAATTTATGAAGGGCTTGGGTCGACAAAGAGCACGTCCTGAGGGTTCTATGATAGAGGGATATATGATATACCAGACCATGGTGTATATCAGTGAATATCTTCCAAATTTTGCAGTAGGTATCCATCTAAATCGCATTTGGGATCCCAACTATAATGACAAATTCAAAGGGGAGTACCTGACGGGGAAAGGTAGATTGAGGAGGGTGAGAGGTAATTATAAGTTTTTTTTTTTTGTAATTTAACAATTCTTATCCATCATCAATATATATAAGTTGTTTCTAACTGGTGTAATTGTCTTCTTTATAGTTGGTCATGAGTGGGATGCACTACACTTGTATATTGCAAACAATCTTGATTGGATGATAGTGTGGATTGAACAGTCTCAAGAAAATGGTCACTCATTAACATGGGATTGTGTTGCATCGTTGGTTAAAGAAGCTCATCATAATGGAGATCCCAATATTATGCCAATGGTACTTAATCTAATATATGGCTTAAGAGATACAAAGGTATGCATAAGATTACTAATGATGAGACATAAGTTTAATATCAACTCACAGATCAATGAGAAGATTCTTGACATGTTTGAATAATTGCAGGTCAAACAACACAAAGCTATGTACTACCATGGCTATAAATTTCGCACAAAAAAGTTAGATGAAACGAAGAAAATGTGTGATTCTGAGATAAGTGTTATCTTCGTGGTCACCAATATTTCATCTAGAACTGACATACATCCTCAACAATCTAAAAATTGATACTATGGCATTTTGGATGATATACTTCAGTGCGACTTTAATTCATTCAAAATAGTTCTATTTATCATCAAATGGTTTAGGTTACGACCGAATCAAAATGATCCTGATAGGACTGTTATTGAACACGACAGTGGATTTACTATGATTAATACAAGGTCATTTGAGCCAGTCGAAGCTGAGCCCTATGTTCTTCCAAGTCAATGCGAGCAAGTGTTTTACTTTGGTGTTCCAAACAAACTAGGTTGGTCATTTTTTGTTAGACATGACCCAAGAGGAAGGCTGGTAAAGTATAATGTGATCGAAGAAGAAGATATTGAAGAAGCACAAGAGGAAGTAAATGATTATCAAGAACAACAGCTACCCAATAATGAAGAAGAAGAAGATGGTGATGATTTTGGTCATGGTAACGATAATGGTGATAATGATGATGATGATGCTGATGACGATCATGATCATGGTGATGAAGATGGTGATGATCATGGCAATGATGGTCATGATGATGATAGTGATCAAGAGGATGATGATGGTGATGAAGATGGTGGTGGTGATGATGACGATCAAAGTGACAAGTACGATGATGGTGATGATGATGATGATGATGACATGGATGACTATCATGATGATCAATGAAATCTTTAGGTATGATCAATGTCAACTATGATAGGGTCTTGTATGACCAAATATTTCTTTCTAAACCATATGTGCACATATAAACATTAAGTAGAACATGCCAAATATTTTTTCAGATATAAACATTAGTTGTGCTGAATTTTTAACTTAAGACAAATGATTTACATATACAATCTACTTTATTATTAATATTTTTTTTGGTAAGTCTATTACTTTAATTTCACTGCTGATTTCTAAGACTTAATAATTTTTTTCACAGGGTGATATGGATGCACCATGTCAGACACCTTCAATAGAGGTAAACATGAATTATTGTAAATTTTAATGTTAATATAGAAACAAATGTCCTATTATTATGTTCTTTTCTTTATGGCTTTGGAGTTATTTTGATGAAAGTATACAAATATTTGATGTCACAAATGATAGGAAAAAGCTACAATGATCGCTGATCAAATGCAATCTGAAATATGGGCATCATATCTACATCACATTGGCCTTAGTACTGACCCTGTATTCATCACCCAACAGATTACACAAAGATACACTGATGAGCTTGTTCAAATTATCATCAAGGGTGACAGAAGTGAGGAGAAAGAGGCACTAAGAATAGAATTGGACCATAGAATCCAGTCTTTGAAAGTAAGCAGTAATTTGACTAAAGCAGTAATAGAAGTTCAACAGATATTAATATTTTATAGTATCTTATGGATCATGATCTCTGATTTTATGTGTTCTTGTATAGACATATGTGCCAGTTGCGACATCACATGCTAAACATGGTCAGGGTTGTTTCATAGTACCTTCATGTAAGTAACACTTTGTTTGTTTTGATCAACATTATAACACTTACCTTTTTTTTTGTCGACATTTCTCGCTAGTATCCCATTTGATCTTTGTCCATTGCAAATTTCTTTGCTAACAATATTCTATTCTTCAACTCATGATGAAGTGAGAACTCCTCCTTCGGTTGGCAGTCCACTATTGTCTGTTGCATTGTCGGCAACAAGGACCATGCAAACATCATTGTCTATGCCCAGTAGAACTGGTAAAACCTTGTTTTGCTATATTTTGTAATGTGCTATATTTTGTGATGTCTTTCTACAAGTTGATGAACAATGAAGTAGCACATTAGTGCTTAAATGATGTCTACAGAAGCTTGCATACACACAGACACATGCATACACACACCATGCATACATACATACATACATACATACATACATACATACATACATAAATACATACATACATACATACATACATACATACATACATACATACATACATACATACATACATACATACATACATACATACATACATACATACATACATATATATATATATATATATATATATATATATATATATATATATATATATATATATATATATATATATATATATATATATATATAGCCACACATAGAGAGACATGGACATAGGCAGGGAGGTAGACCAACAGAGAGCAGTACTAAAATTGTCATTTAATTGTTATGATGTTTTAGTTGATAGAGCAACATAGAGCAGTACTATTGAAGCTGATCCATTTCTTAGAGCAGTTCATGTGATTAGTACTGGTTCGTATGAAGGCACATTGTTGCTAAATAAGAAAACTATGTTTTCATTAAGAGAACGAAAGCTTCCAGGTGCTTTAAAATTGATATTTTTTAAAGTGTAAATTTAGTTTATTTTTACATTACTCATTTTGGACTGATAAATCCTTTATGTTTTTGTAGGTAATAATGCTTTCTTTGAACACCTTTTTCATATGACATTGAGACTGTTTGGACCCACCATACGTAAAAGGTATGTAGTTTCGTATCATTGCTACATAATTTTTATTTTCTTCTATTTATTGTAATATATTAAAGTTATTAATCTAACAATCTATTTGTTTTTAAAAAAGTGGAATTTACAAGCTGGGGAATTAAAAAATCAGCTGATTGCATCCATTGAGGAGAAATTTGGGAAAAACATTTTTGACACTGGTCTACTTCTAAAAAGAGCAGCAAAGCATATAAAGACTGTGAGGGATCAATATAGAAGGGGTCTTAAGGATAACCCAAAGTACGACCATCCTCATATGATTCCACCAATGGAGTGGAATGAAATAATAGAAGATGCAAAGGAGAAAAGGCTATGCGAAGATAGAGATAATGAAGCAGCACAGGGGAAAAAAAAGTATGTCATTATAGTATTAAGTACATTGTAATCATGCTCTAATTATTGATATTTGTAAATATATAATCTAAGATGTTTGAAATTGTTCATAGATTGCAGGACACATCTGTGGCTACAAAAGTGAGAATAGAAAAGGTTGGCCAACACAAACTTGGCTCTGGTGGGTATATGAATCTGCAGTCTCGACTTGTAAGTAGAGCAATGAATTTTGTTTTTTTTTTTAATATAATGTTGTAAACAGTTTTGTTTAATGAAACCATACATGGAAAACTGACATTATAGAGCAAAAACCATAGGGCACAGATTTCAATGTGGAGGTCACAGATGAAGATAGAAAAATTGCCTTGAAGGAAGGCTATAAAGTTGTGGTTGCACACCTACGTGAAGAATTTGTAAGCCTAGCCCAAGAATCTAGTGCACCAAATGATATCTCATGGGTAAATTGGTCAGATGAAAAGTAAATGAAATTAAATAGTTGAGAAGATTCTTTTTTGGTATTAGTTTTAAACGCAAATTGACTACATAAAAATGTGCATAAAATTTTACTGCAGCCTTCATATCCTACCATAGAACCTGCTCCTAACGAAGGCCGTGATGTGCATTATAGTGGTGGAGATATTAATTTTCTATTGGAAATTAATTATGCAATTATGAATACAATTTAACATCTTCAATTGGAATTTGACGTGTATCCTTTTTTTGAATATTTCAGAGCATGTTGAACATCATGCCGAAGGACTGGACCATGTTCCAAGTGTTCAACATGTTGATGTAGTGGTAGATCAAAATGTTAATGTACATGATGTGGCATTTTTAGGTAAGAAAAATGCATTTTATGTCGTACTCGTACTTAATTACAAACTTGTAACAGTTAGACAAAGAAAAAGAGTATGCCAATTTATCGCATTCACTTGTTCTTGCAATAGAGCCCCCTTTAGTGCAGCAACCTCTTACTCCTCCAAAGAGAAGGAGCCATCATAATTTGACATTACACATGCCAAAAGAGGAGGAGAATGAAGTAGATATGGATGTCCCTATGAGCACTTTTCTTAAGAGAGCTCAGAAAAACAAAAAAAAGAAATGATGTTTTAAAAATCTTCTTTGATAAACCTTGTTGGATAATGAAAGAACTTTGTTTTAAGTAATTATGTATGAATGATGCGTATTAATATAGATTTTTATTTTATGTTAATGAATATTGTTATGTGTTACTGAATTTTTTATTAGTATTGTGTATTAATGATTTTTATATCATATTAATGAATGTTATAGTTCATAAATGGATGAATGAATGAATGAAGTATGTAATTAGATGATAATGGGTACTTTAGATTGATGTTAGGGGGAGGGGGGTGAGGCCAGATGAGCTTCCACCTTCACGTGGTTTGCCTTGTTAAGTAGAGAATATTATAGTATTCTTGAAACCAAGTGAAGCTCAAATTTGTTAAGTCTTCAAACACACATCCCAATTCTCTTTAACAAGACTGAAGTTTTTTCACTTGTAATAGTCTCATTGCAGTCATCTTTTGGTTCCTTGAACATATAGTTCTTGCTTAGTTTAAATCCCAATTATTAGATATTTTTCCACATTGAAGTTAGTTTGGCATAGAAACCTGCATTTTTTTAATATATATTTAGTCAACTAAAAGCAATGTAGAAAGCATTCACATAGTTGATGTCTAACAAAAGAAGACAAGATGCATATACTATTTAGCATGGAAATCCTTGTAGGTGAATTGTGTGTGTATACACACACACACACACACACACACACACACACACATATGTATGTATGTATATAACTTCAAACAAATGTGTAGACTCAATTAGCAAGAGACACCAACCTCAAATCTTGCAATGCAGAAGGAACTAACCTTTGAAATGCAAAGTGTTTATAATGTAGGTAGATTTTCCTTAGATCTCCTTCAAGGTCTTCAACAAATCTGCCTTGTACTTATGAATAATCCACCAAGATTTGAAATAGTGTTTTTCAATAAATGCTCTAAACTTGGAATATACCTTCATAAAAATTTTGCCTTAGATCTGCTCATCATATTCAAAATAAGCCTTCACATGTCTGTTCACTTAGGTCTTATTTAGGTCTTCCACAAATTTGGCTTATAATTATGCTCTTGAATCTCTTAAAATCTTCTTGAATATGTACTCTTCTTGAAAGAAACAAAAAATTGCACAAGTCTCGGACCATCACAATGCCTTGAAAACTCATTTATATAGCATGAGTTGCAACAAGAAAAGGGCAATTGTCATCTGACAAGTGTCCAAGGAACAAAGCATCATAAAAAAGAAGAAAACAATCACAACAGAATGCCAGGCATACCAAATATTCCTTCAGGTAGGCCTATTCTAGTTTCTATTGTGAATAATCAACTTTTGATTTGTCTCTTATTATTCTAGCTCCTCAGAATACGTGGCTTCCAAGCTGGCCAAAGAAGGATGATCTTGTGATACCTCCAAATCGGTTTTCTCCTACAGGTTCTCATTGCTTTCACCCTGAGTAGGCATTATTACCTTTTCCCCTTCTTCTTTTTTTAGTTCTAGTGCAGAGGTGTCAATAACCTGTACCTCGCCTTCTTGTTTCTCATCATCATCTAAACTGTCCTCCTCTAACTGCTTGTCCAATAGAAGATCTGCCATCCAAGTGTCAAATTGTATATCATCCGGCTAGCTAAACTGTAGGATATCATTTTTCTTTTTTAAAATATAACTAGCCTCCTTTTCAAAACCAACAAATTCTTGCTTCAAAGAATCAAAAAATAATTGGACTTTAACCAATTCCTCTGTCGTGGTGGCCCACTAGCCATGCCCCTTTTCATTAATAACTTTATTTATCCTTATGTAGAAAAGGTCATCCAATTCTTTACTCCACTCTTCCTTATTTTTCAATTTCTTCTTTCTATTCAAGGCACAAGGAAAAAGATCAAATTTTTTATTCTTGTACTTATTCAAATAAGAAACAATTTTCAGTTGCAGAGAAACTCTCCTTTATCAAAATTTGATAGGTCATTAGCAATATCATACAATTTTTCAACATGGTCATTGGAAGTCTTTATAACTAAATAACATAGAAGGGTGATTTCCTTTTCCCTTCTTCCCCATTTATTAACAATAGACTTTAGGGTATCATCATGAGTTTTCAATTCCTCCCATATATCTATTACTTTTACCAACTAATCAAAGAATAAGGGCCACTCAATTTTGTCTACTAAAAAAATTAGAGCCTTTCTAAGATTATCCTCATACTGTGTATTTAACTCTACATGTAAGGCCCATAGTTTGCTCTTCTCTTCTTCAAATTCCTTAGCTGTATAATATTGAGGCCTTTGAGGTGTGTCTGGTATCTCTACAAGGGGGGTGGATTTAAAAGGTTCCACTAGAGGATGGGGGTATGTTATTCTTGGCCTTGTGGATTTGCCCATTGCCTTGTTTTCAAGTTCAATTCTCCTTTTTACCTCCCTATTATAGGCCTCAAGAAGTGTTTCATATTTATTCTATAACTCAAACATAACCTATTCCTCCTTCTTAGTAGTGGCCAACACAAACTTAGAAGAATCCACATTCCAATATGTGGCATGTACATGTGAAGCGTCAGCAACCCTTCTTACAAGTATATTTCCCATCAACCCAGACTCATCTGATTGTGATGGTGTGGCTCTAGATCCCTTTCTCAATGACCAACTAACCAATGCAGCTCGATCTTCAATGAATGAAGTGCCTTGGAAGTCTCTTCTATTTGGGTCTTGCAACTCCAATCTACTTGAAACAAAATTGAAGATTAATGAATCTGCAATATCCCAATTGGACAATAATAAAATGTTAGATGCCTTTATCATTTTCCTCCCCTCCTCAGGGCTTATATTCTACAATTCCTTCATCATTTCTTCTTTAATTTGGTTTTGCATGGAAGTTTCATCCATTTCTGGATGCTCTATTTTCATCTTTTTACATTTCTCCTCGAAAACGTTCATGTTTGTCCTCCATGCAAACTATTGAAAAGCCCTTGATTTCACAAAACTGTCATCAGTCAAAAATTGATGACTTGCCTGCTCTAATAGAGGGTCCAACTCCCTACCTCTATAATCAGCTATGGTTAGATCCAAACTTGGGAGAGGAAGTTCTGGAGGGATACCCTCATCTAATTTTGCTTGAGTAATAAAAATATCTCCCTGTGATCCCATTTGTTCAACTTGTTCACAAGTGAGCTGCTCTTCTCCAATCCTCAAAGGGGACTGGGTGGGTGAATATTCCTCATCTTGAGGCCTTTCTTCTATCATTACCTTTTGTCTCTTAGGACTACGCTCTTCAAGTCTCTCCTCTTGGGCTATACTGGTAGATCCTATTATTTGTTTGCCCTTGTCTATAGGAACCCTTTTATTCGGAATTATAGTATATCCGGGCCTCTTTTGTACAATTATTTTATCAGTTTTCACATTTGGAGGGAAAGCCAACCTCCTCATGACCTCTCTGGCCTTATCAGGATATGAATCAATAAAAAATTGTTTCTTTTCATTCATGACCTCCATTATTTCAAGGAAGGTATTCATGAGCTTACTTATTTTGTCAGCCTCTGTAATAGCATTATCGAAAGGATCATATTTATTATCAAAACAATGAATGAATTCTAAGACCTGGGAATAAACTCTCCATTTTTCCTTTTTAGTTTCCTGCTCCTACAATGAGAATTCATTCCTTATAATATCCTCTAGATAATAAGAATCGTAATTGACCGGTCCCAACTTGATTCTATGCCTCAACATCTGATTGAAAAATCCCTCAGAATCACAAAAATGGGGATGAGAGATAGCCATCATATACTGCTCCAAAATTTTATGCAAAAATATCCATCCCCCTTTTGTAATCACAAACTAATGGGCCACTGTGTAGGTAGGGAAAATTGACCCTAATTGCCTTTTCAAAAAAAACATTTCTTCCACTCCCCCTAACTGCCATAAAACTTCGGCCATTCCCACCTTCAAAGGAACTTGGTAAGGAAAAACATGAGGGTTCCCCTTGAAACCATAGATTCTAAAAATAGTAGAAACAGGGTAGGGGATGATATCTCCCCAATTATGTGAAACTTTCAAGTCATGGGGGTTATCCATAGGCCTGACGAGACTCATTAGTACCCTAGGGATTCTAGGATTGTCACTCAATATGAGGCATCTAATTTAGCAGCAAAATATCTATCAAATCTGACAAAACTAGCATTACTTGCATCCTAGGTCATATCTACACTCCACAACTAGACTAGCAGTATTTCCCCATTCTCCTATCTGTTTAGTTCCATCTCATTACCAAAATATGTCACTCCTTTGAACAAAAACATATGCATTAATAGAGAGTAGTGACCAAAAGTTTTTTCCACCTTGCCCTTTGCAATCCCAACTAAACCAATGTGAATTTCTTCAGCCAAAAAGGAAGCAAAATCAAAAGTAACATCTACACTGAAGGAAGCAATCTGAACCATCATGTACAGGAAACCAATGGGCATAAATTCTTGCTCATCTTCACCAAAAACTCGGCATAAGGTCCTATATATCTCTACAGCCTAGGAAGTGAAAAGACTCTTCTTAAAAGGTTGTAGTAACTACTGACAAAGTTCCTATTGTACCAATATGTGCCCTTAGTGCAGCTCCCCTAATTACATCCTTCTTTGCTTTATATTCATTCTCTAATTCTAGTAGATTGATTTGCACATGGTAGTCTAATAATGGTTCCAGGTGAAAAACCTCTCTAATTTCTTCAGGAGTAATCGAGACCAGAGGCACACCATTGTTTCTTCTTACAACCCTAATGGCTTGGTCATAATTCTTAGCAATGGCTTCAAGCAAATCATAATCCATGAAAACACTTGGGACTACTAACTTTCCCAAATCAAAATTCCAGACATTAGCATGCGGGGCAAACAACTTTCTTTCCGAAAACCACTTTTTAAACAAGATAAGGCCAGTTTGAGTAGTTGTTGCATCCCTAACCCAGTTCCCCTTGTCATATAGGCCATCACCAATTTTAAGCCTAGGGTTTAAGGAAATTAACATTTTAACTTGTGCAGGCTGTACAGTAGATTCTGGGAGTAATTTTAATAAATCATCATGGACATTCCTATCCATATAATTAATTTTCCCAGAGAATGGTTTCTTAGGAGGCATTTTGACAGTATTGAGAGAATTGGAATGCCACAGAGGTTATAATATGAGTACTTACTTGACTTGTTGAACTTGTTCTTCTCTGAACTTCTAAAATTTCTCTCGAATGACAAAAGAATAGTTTCACGTCTTTACCAAGCTTAACACGACACAATCAATCAAGCTCTTGTGCTGAAAAAATTTGCAATCTCTGTTCGCATGGGATTGGAATTAATGAAAATCTTTCTGTTATACTTTGTTTCTCCCACACGCGAAGCTTTCACTTAACATAAATGCACAAAACAGAAAAACAGAGTGGCATCACACTTTCTTTTTTAAACTTGTGCCGTTGATCCTTGAAAAATCCTACGATCTAGGAATGACAACTAAGTTGACTCAGCTTTCTTCTTAACACATTGGTAGTCAAGCCAATAAAACACCTCCACCTCTACCTTTCCTTCAAGGCTGGTGCTTCAAACTGGGCCCATGGATGACTACAAACACGTGTCATCAACTCACTAACTCGTTATACATAATTCTCGAGCACCTTTCCACAGCGAGCTAGCGATGATCACTGATCTTACTTTAATCGTGTGGTAGACAATTGAAACAACCTTTAAGAACACGATGGTGGGTCCATTGCTCATTAACTAGCTATACCTAATTTTTGCACATCTCTTTATAGCGATTCAATGAGCGTCATCGATCTAGACTTGATCTTGTGGATAGCAATTTTACTTCAACAGTGGTGGGCCACACTTGCTAACTCGCTATACTTAACTTTCAAGCACTTCTTCATAGCGAGTCAATGCCACCCTTTGATCTCGGCTCGATCTCATGATTAGAAATCTTTGTACCTAGTACATAGGAAGTTGGTCCATAATATCTATGTCCATGATATGGGTCCTGCAGATTTGTACCAAGCATTGGTCGAAAGTTTGACCAATGAATGGTAGAAAATGTGTTGACAATGCCAACATTTTTTGACCACCATATTGGTTGAAGTTTTGACCAACCTACTAGATGGTCAAATTTTTGACCAAAAAGTTTTCAACCAATGCCACCTAGTTTTCTACCATGCATTGGTCAAAATTTTGACCAATGTCCCGCAGATTTCTACCAAGCATTGGTCGAAAGTTTGACCAATGAATGGCTGAAAATGGCTCAACAACTTGAACATTTTTTGACCAACGTATTGGTCAAAATTTTGACCATCTAGTAGGTTCATCAAATTTTTGACCAAAAAATTATCAACCAATTCGTTGGTCAAATTTGGTCGAAGATTGGTCAAAAAATGGCTCAAAATTTTGACCAATAAAGGTTGAAAAATGAGCCCAAATGTACTAGTGAGGTGTGTTGCAAAAATTGCTTCTTGCAGTGGTATTGAGCTATAAGGGATTATAGATTGTAATTAGGTTATAATCACTAGATTATAATAATATTAGACTTGCTATTTGGTGGACGTAGCCCAAGGTTTGGGTGAACTGCATCAAATCTTGGTGTCTTGTGTTCTCTTTTGTGTGATCTATTATTTTCTAATATTGTTTATATTTGCATGTAATTTTTATTTCTATCTGTGATTTAATCATAACAAGTGGTATTAGAGTGATGTTGTTTTTTCAGTTATCCTCTTTAGGAAAGTCTCACGGTTGAGTGGGAGTGATGGTAGTTGAGAGTAACTTGAGGGTTGACAAGTTTAATGGGCAAAACTTTTTGTTATAGAAGATGCAAATAGAGGACTATTTTTATTAGAAGGGTTTATGGAAGCCGTTGGAAGGAAAAACTAAGAACCAGAGAACTATGACAAATGAGGACTAAGAGATTTTAGATAGAAAAGCACTTGGAATCATTTGATTATGCCTAACACCATCGGTGACATTTAACATTACAAAAGCGAAGACTATGGAAGAGTTGATGAAAACACTAGCAATATTGTATGAAAAGCCCTCTGCTTCAAATAAGGTATTTCTCATGAAGCATTTATTTAATATGAAGATGGAAGAAGGTACATCTATTGCAGATCATTTAAAATAGTTTAATACTATTACTAGTGAATTATCTTCTGTGAGTATTAATTTTGATGAAGAAATTAGGTCTCTCTTGATTTTGTGTTCTTTTCTTGAAAGTTGGAATGACTTGGTAATGGCTATGAGTAATTTCATTTTTGGATCTAATACTCTAAAATATGATGATGAGATCGATGTTATTTTGAGTGAGGAAACTCATAGGAAAACCTTAGGTGGATCTACATCTAGAAGTGCTTTGAATGCACAAAGTTGAGGTAGAAAGACTAAGAGAGGAAGTAATTCCTGAAATCATAAAAAATTAAGAGAAAAATCAAAAGGGAAGAGGTCTCAATTGAGAGGACCAAACAACTGTTGGTACTATGGGAAACTAGAACATAAGAAGAAATATTATTGGACTTGAAAGAAAATAAAGGAGATAAACCAAAAGGAAATAAGGAGAAAAATGTGGTAAGTAACAAATCCAAAGAGGATGCTTTGGTTCTATCTTTAGAAAGTGTTATGGTTCATGGGTTTTAGATTCTGGTGCTTCATTTCATTCTACACCTCATAGAGATTATTTCACTAACTATGTCCAAGGGGATTTTGAGCTTGTTTATTTGGAGGATAATGAACCCTATCAGATTTTTGGAAAGGGAAAAGTTAAGATTAAGTTGTAGAGTGGGAATCATTGGCTACTACATGAGGTAAGACATGTTCCAAGGCTAAGTAGGAATTTAATAGCACGACAACTCAATGATGAGGGTTGTGTAGTTACTTTTAATGATAAAAATTGGAAGCTCTCAAAAGGTTCTTTTGTAGTAGCAAAAGGTATGAAAGTAGGCACCTTATATCTTTGTACAGGTCATATTGTTCCTTCTACTTTGATTGTTTTAGAGAAAAATGAATGTTCAGGAATAGTTGCTACAATTGAGTAGGGAGAACAAATTGCTGCTATAGATTCTGACACAATGTCATGACACAAAAGACTTGGGAACATGAGTGAGAAAGGTATGAAATTACTTCATTCAAAGCAAGTTCTACCAGGTCTAAAATGTGTTAATATGAATTTCTATGAAATTTGTGTGTATGGAAAAAAAAAGAGAGTGAGTTATGTGAAAAGTGGGAAGGAAAATGCAGCTGAGAAATTAGAGCTTCTGGATACAAATGTATGGGGACCAGCTCAAGTATCTTCCCTTGGTGGCTCTCATTATTATGAAAATACATTTATTGATGATGCAACTAGAAAAGTATGGATTTATTTTCCTAGATAGAAATCTGATGTATTTCAAACTTTTAAGAAATGTAAATGCTTGGTTGAAAATGAGACTGGTAAGAAATTAAAATGTGTCAGATCTAATAATGATGGTGAGTATTGCAGTCATGAATTTGATGATTATTGCTCCACTAATGGTATTCGTAGACTAAAAATTGTTCCAAGAAGTCCATAGGAAAATGGAGTGGCTAAACACATGAACAAGACTATAATAGAGTGTGCAAGAAGCATGAGATTGCATATTGGATTTCCCTTAAACATGTGGGTAGAGGCTATCAATACTACTGTATATTTGATTAATGCAGGCTCCTCTACTCTTTTGGGCTATGGTATTCTAGAGGAAGCATGGATTGGTAAGAAGGCAAGTTATTCTTTTCTCAAAACCTTCAATTGTGAAGCATTTGCTCATATAGATTATAAAAATAGAACCAAGCTAGAAGCTAAGTTGAAGAAATGTGTATTTGTTAGATATGGCATTGATGAATTTGGTTATAGAATTTATGATTTTGAAAAATGTAAAATTGTAAGTAGGGATGTCATATTCAATGAGAAAGTGTTGTACAAAGATCTTTTGCAGCAACATGAGAAGAAAGAAGATGATTATTGTAGTGTTGTATGATACTACAAAAGATGATGTTCTAGTAATTTCTCATGATGTGTAACAATTGCAACAAAAAATACCACACACCCTAGTGAATGTTATATAGTCAACAAGGCTAAGGAGACCTCCAAAAAGAGTTTCTCCCTCTTTGTTCTCTATTTTAATAACAAATATTGGTGAATCTAAATGTTATGATGAAGTTGTGTAGGTGGATACTAAGATTTAGTGGGAGTCTATAATGAAAGATGAAATGAACTCTTTGCTGAAAAATAAGACATGGGCTTTATGCAAGTTACCTATAGGTAAAAGGACTTTACAAAATAAATAGGTTTACATATTGAAAGAAGAGGATGAAGGGAAGAAAAGATTTAAAGCCAAGTTAGTTGTAAAAGGATTTGCACAGAAAAAAGGGCATTGGTTTTGAGGAGATATTCTCTTTTATTGTTAAAATGACTTCTATCTGTACTATTTTAAGTATTGTGGCTACTGAAAATTTGCATTTGGAGCAGCTTGATGTTAAAACAACATTTCTTCATGGTGATTTGGATGAAAAGATATATATGGCTTAGCCACAGGGATTTGAGGTCAAAGGTAAGGAGTGTAGACACCTAAAAATCCTTTAGAAAATAATATTTTTATTTTCTGAAAAAAATCTCTAATGATATCATCATTTATTAATTAATTAATTAATTAATTTTTATGCCATTAAATCCCTTTATCTTAATTAAAAATATTTAATTAAGGAATCCCTCCCAAAAATGTTTAAATCTTATTTAAACATTATTTCCTTATTTATTAATTATTTAATTAATAAATTGACCAAAAATCCTAAAATAAATAAAAAATTTATTTTTTGCCCAAAACTTGGCCAATTTCCTTAAGACCACTAATCTCTTCCAAAATCTTCTAATCCTTCTTTAGTTTTGATTAAAGGCTAATCCAATCATTTTCTACCCCTAATCCCAACTCAAAATATTTAATCAAGATTAAATATTAATCCTCATGTTTATTAAAAATATTTTAATAAATATCTCCTCAACCCAAACCCTTGAAATAAATAAAACTTTATTTATTTCATAAAATCTTATCTTAGGAAGTTCTAGACTCTTCTAGAAAGTCTTCATCCTCATCCAAAGCCTAGACTCTTCTAGAAGATGTCTTTAACCCTAATCCTAATCCCCTCCTAACCTTGTCACATTACCTAAACATGGGTTAAGACTTGCTAACTCAAGCCAAAGTTAACAAATATCTCCTCCTTCACCTACCCTCATTAATTGCAATTCACTTGCCTAGTCCTAAGCCATCTCTAACCCTTCCTCTAATCATTTTTACAACCCTAAGCAAGCTTAAAACCCCCCTAAACCCTCAAATTCAAATTTTATGGTATCTCTCACAAATATCTTCAACCACAAAACTTTATAAAGCTCACAAAGTCATAAATGTTCTTACAAAGCACTTATGAAGGGTCTTTATGAAGATTTTATCTCTTGAGCCTCCTTTGTTGACTCATCCTTGCCCTTTCCTTCATCCTCTCACCCTATGACATGTGTCACTCTCTGATTGGTTGTAAGGAAGCACAATCCATGTGCTCTCCTCTCATGCAATCTAAGCCCTCCATGAGCTTTTTCCCATCCTTGCATCCTAGCCCTTGATCCCTCAAGCCCTTTGCCTATTTAAGAAATCCTCTCCCAAGCCATTTTAACACAATCCATGAAGTAAAGTTATAATGCTATTTTGAGAGCCAAATCCATACTAAAGCCATCTATCCACACCAAAAATTCACAATCATCCATTGAAGCCTTTGGAAGCATATTGAGCATACATCCTATCCATTTAGATAAAGCTACTCAACAAGAGAGCTTCTTATTGAGAGAGTCCATTAATGGCTCATATTCTCAATTGAGAGCTCATCTTAGTCTATCTTGAAGTTTATGAATTTTGTTTAGTTTGTAGAAGCTTTATTTAAATTTGGTTTCTATTAGCATACTAACATTGCTCATATACATTTTGGCACGCCCGGTGGGACATCGCATGGGTCATCTTCATTAGCTCTTTTAGTCAAGTTTGGTATGTCATTTTCTGATTTTGGCTAATTTTGCTTATTTTTGTGATTGGTAGGATTGTATAAATTGGTTTTTTAGGTCCACATGAGCATGAAGAAGACAAAGGAACTCATAGTCTATCTCATAGTATTTGCAGATTTTTCAAGCTTATAGGTGGACAAAGCACTTGGAATTCTTCTTCCTCTTCTTGTCTATATTCTTCTTATTCCATTTACTTCTTCTTCTTCTTCTTGTGGGAGATCTTGGCCATTTTTTTTTTTAAGGAAGCAAAATCATACACACTTCTTTTTAGTGCTTAAAATGAACCCCCAAATCATACTTAAATCCATTAAAAAATTATAAATTTGCAAAAAAGAAAAAATCTTTTAACAAGTGAAACTAAACCAATCTAATCATTTGCATCCTTGCAACATCAAGGTTTTAGATGCATTCATGCAAAGTTAGGAACACTTAATTTTTGGGAATTTAAAAAGAACTTCAAGTTTCCATTTCAAAAGGTTCAAAATCAACACTAAGTGCACACTAAAATCTAAATCAAACTCAAAAGCATCAATCAAGGATAAAATGAACCTCATTTGCAAATATGTTAAAGTTCTTTTAAAAATCTCATGAAAACTAAGAGTCCTAAATGGTTGCCAAAATTGTCCTAAAAAGCTTTGTTATTTGTTCCAAACAAATGTCTTGTTGCAAAATCTTGAATGTTTCTTAGGTTTTTCATGCATCAAAACAATCTAGGAATATCATTTTTGGGCTTAAAACATGCAAACTAGAACACAAAATCTTGAATGAAAAGCAAAGTCCAAAGATTCATTTTCACTTTTGAGTCCAAAAACAATCTTGAATGATCTAAGGTTAAAACAAAGCACTTCAAAGTTCTTAAAACAACACACAAAATCTCAATCTTGAATGCTCAAAGGAAAAAACTTGAATGTTTAATCACTTGTCTTTGAATGCATGTTGCTAAAATCACTCTTGAGTGTCATGGATTAAAATCAAAGTTTATTTTTTTTATGAATGCATGATTAAAAAAACAAATCCAATCTTGAATGCCATAGATCAAATAATCATCTTTTGGAGCATAAAAAGAATCTACATTTTTGTAATCTTTTAAGTTATAAAAACAAATAAAAATGCTTTGAGTGAGTTTGTCATTGGACTCACCC
Source organism: Cupressus sempervirens (assembly GCA_028749045.1). NCBI lineage: Eukaryota > Viridiplantae > Streptophyta > Pinopsida > Cupressales > Cupressaceae > Cupressus > Cupressus sempervirens. The sequence goes on from CM053783.1 coordinate 65,105,229, forward strand.
TCTTTAATCACCCATCAATTTAACCATTGGTTGCAATCTCAGTGCCATCTATGGGGATGGGTCCACCTAAGAGGGTGTTAAGTGCTCCACGCAAATCAAACTCCACTCACTTGGGTTTTTAGTGGTTTTTCTAAGTTAGAAAATTCCTTGAATGCGCATTAATCTCACTCACACTTCATTTGGGCATAAAAATTGGACAAATCTTGACATGGAGGGCCTTCGGGCGCGTGCTTGAAATCAAATCTCACACACCTTTGTTTTGGGCTTAAAATAAACTCACACTCAATATTGAATGCCTTAAAGAAAAATCAATCGATACTTGACGCGGAGGGCCTCCGGGCGCACGGGTTTACCTTCTTGTTGACCCTAACTCTTCTTCTTGTTCACATTCTTCGATCAATTTTATTTTTGTCGACGCTTCAAAGTTGGAATAAACATTGTATCTTAAACATGAGTGCTTGCAAAGTCTAGATCAGAAAACTTAAGCGTCAGTTGGTAAAAGAACAAGTGTGTTTTTTAGCCTAAGATCATCCAAGTCTTCTCTCCCCTTGTCGTCTTTCGAGGCCATCTTGGGTACATAAGATTAGGATCCAAAATCTTGTCTTAGATTTTTAGGAGGCCTACTTGAGGATTTCATCACCCCTTGGGACGACCTCAACTCCAGCGTTTCGGCAGAGTATAAAGATCAGTAGGTGAATCCAAAGACACCTCTCTTGGGATCAAAATTTTGTCACTCAAGCTAAGCCTCAAGGAACTTTATACCCTTGAGAAGTGAAAGAGGAGAAGTGGGTTACCGCTCCTCTCGGCTGTGTGACATCTTTTTGGTTTCATCTATGGATTTGCACCTCACGTACCTTGCGTATATCAAGGACTCCCTAGCTAAACCAAATTTCATCCTTGTAGAAAGCTTCCTAGGATGTTGGTGTGTTTGACATGCTTGCTGAAAACTTTTGTCTGCTTGTTTGTTCATAGATTTTGAATGAATGTTTGCCAATTTTGGTCAAAATCCCAGAAAAGTAGAAATCTCCCAGCTCAAGGCATACTTAGTGTAGTCACTACCTTATCAGAAAATTATCCAAGCTCCCCCGCTGCAACCGAATCTATCTAGTTCTTTACCTTAGAACAATCCCAAATCCAAAGTCCATCCAAATCATCCCCCTAGCCAGCTAGCAACCCAATCCAAAATCACCCAAGCCTTTAAAGAGTTGTTGTCACTTTGCCAAAATTTGCTATCCAATCCATCTATCCTACCAATCAACCAATCTCACCAAGGTTATCCCTCTGATAGAGCATTGTCTAGGGTAATCTAGCTTTGTCACTTGCATCCCTCATCACCTTGGGCTAAAGGTTGGGATCCACAAGTGGTCAATCTCATGTCATGCCCATAGGATCATTAGTCTATCCTCAAGTTGACACAGCCACCACTAAATCTAGCGCATAGGAAAGCAAAACTCTCACCTTTTGACAACATGCCCTTGAAGTCTTCCATCCACAAGAAAGCCAAAAATCTCCAACCAATCCTCCTTAGGTCTGTCATGCAGCTTTGACTCTCCCTAGAAAATCTTTCATCAGCCAATCCAAAATCTGTGCTTAATCCAAATCCAACCATGAGCTTTCGTGTTCATCCATATGCAAGACCCCATCCCCATCAAACTCACCATCAAAGCATGAAGTACCAATCCTATCATGATGTGTTTGGTCACATTGTCCTTGCTCCCGCCACCTCCTATTCCAATGATGATGAAAATCTTGTTCACTAGGACGGGTATATTGAAAGCCTTAGAAACATTCCCCCAAGCATCCCCCAAAATCCAAGAGTTATTCCAAACTATCTAGTCATGCCATCTGATATTCCACCTTCCCCTCCATCACCCCATCAACCAAGCTTCCAATCTTCCACCCCCATCACACTAGCTATTCCTGTCAATCCACCTCCACCTTCGACACATGAGTCTCCAAGGAATCTCCTAGAGGAAATACAAGAAAATTTGCCTCCAACAGTCGATAAGCCATGTCATCTAATCCAACCATGTGAAGTAGTCAGTGATGAAGCTTCCTCATCTATAATATCACCTCCATCTCCCATAGCTATCATCCCCATACCATCCATCAAATTGCTTAAAATCCTTCCACTTCCTGCAAGCATCAAAATCCCACCACCTATAAAATCCCTCCAAATCCTATCCACATCACCTCCAAGCATTTCCCAAATCTCTCGTAATGACCCTTATGCATCCATCTTCTACTCACCCATCTCCACTACTGAATCTCCTATCTATCCATCCACTGCCTTTGAAGAATCCATCCCTTCACCTCCTATCGCACCATCCACTCCAAACCATTCCTATCAAGATCCTGCCCAAAAGCATGTTGACATCCCCCAAAGCATAAATGAAGATATCATCGTACCATGTCTTCCATCCATAGTACAGTCACCATCTCCTCCATCTCCAAAACCTCAAGCCATATCTCCTCCACTACAAGATATCTTGTCATCCCACCAGCTACATCAAGATCCTATCCTTCCATCTCCCCTGCTCCATGCTTCCATCTTACCACCTATCCAAGCTATTCCACCATCTATAATCTACCCTCTTGGTTCACTTACATTCATCCACGGTGGCCCTCTCTCAGAAGAAGAATTAAGAACAGTATCTCCCCATTGCAATACACCTAATAAATCACTTCTACCATTTTCTGCAAGCAAAAAGCTTCCTCAGCTTGTTCAAATGCTCAATCGATGGCATTATCAAGGTCAAGGTTTAGGACCACAAGAACAAGGAATCGGAGATCCTATTATTGCACAAAAAAATATAGGATTTCATGGTCTTGGATATGTATCCAAAGGCTCACCATCTAAAGGTGTTGGTACACCACACCCCTAAACCAAGCCTATCTCCAAGCCCACCATGCCAGCCTCCCATCACTCCTTCAAGAAATCTTATGTCATCCCCCCTCCACCATCTTTGCAACCCAAAAAAACCTACCATATCCCCCCTTTATCCGCTAAATCCATTTTGGGTCCCTATGTCCCAAAATCTACCATCCTCCATCCTCCTATTAGCCATCATAAAAATCCTATTCCATCCATTCCTATGCAAGATCAACAAAGGAACATATTAGGGCACATCATCCATCATTAGCCCCCTACATGCTCTTTCATATCCTCTCCATCTCACAAAGCTTCTCCTAACCATCTTCCCAAAGCTTACCACAATAATGTAAATGCCAACTTCAAAATGTATAAAGCTAAAAATCCACATCCTAGGCAATCATATGTCTATTCTAAAAGACATACTCCAAAAAGGAAAAATCCAATCAAAGAATGCAAAACAATGCAAAAGCCTATGAAAAGAAAATCCAAAACCATGTGGATCCCTAAGAAAAAAGTTGAAACCCAATGCATAATGGCATCCACCATTGCTAATCCCCCATCTAGTGACTCATGTCCCCCATCTCCTAACTCCATCTTGGGTGCCTATATCCCCAAGCACGCTTCCAAAAATCCTCCATCACACCCGCATCTACCATCTATCCCCCATATGCTCTTTTCACACCCATCCCAACATGTGCCAATGTTGCTCTTGCAAGCATCCCCATATCATGCTCCTTTCCAACCTTTTCATCCCTCCATCTCCTACCATCAATCCCATCTAATCCAATCTATTGCATAAATCACACATCCGGTGTACCAACAACTAGCAACAAAATTGAACATTCCAATAGCCAATGAAAAATCCCAAAATAACCAAAATAGCTGAAGAAAGCCAAAATCATTCCAGCTAAGTCCAAAAGTCAAAATGTCAAAAAAAAAAGTGTCCACTGGTGAAAACTTGGCAATTCAAGTGCCTTGGACAAGTACAATGATGAAAACTTGGCAAACAAGCATCATGCATAATCTAGCCATCCCCAGCTTAGCCTATCTTCCTCATGCTTTTGGTCACATCTTTCCATCCAGCTCCATCTTCCAATTTATCCACCTATCTTTCATCCTCCAGCTTTTATCTATCACTATCCACCTATCTTTCATCCTTTAGCTTTTATCTATCACTATCCACTTATCTTCTGCAACCTCACCCCATCATCCTAGTTATCATCCATCTCCCTAGCGCCTTCAGCTTTTCCATCCTAGCTTCAATCCTATCACATCCATCGTAAGACCTCCTTTCGCATGTCATCTTCTAACTGGGGGCACTGTATTCCTTGGAGATCTTGTCTTGTCCATCCTCCCTTGTCATTGGTACCTCGCTCTAGGCTATCCTCATGCAAATCCAATGTCATCCTCTCATTAGCCATTCACTCTAGCACTATATATCAGCTCAGCTACCACCAACCTTAGCATTGTCCCCATCCTTGGTCGCACATCTATCATCATCATTGGATGCATCCTTCCAAATCCATATCTTATGCTATCACCTCATCCTTAGTTTCTGCATCTTACACAAAATCGAGCTATCCCACTATCCTCTCATCCTAAGCTTTTATCCATCTGTATCATACATATCATTGGTTTGTTAGCTTGTACCATATCTTGATTAGCCCGCTTGTAAATATCTTGGTCTGTCAGCTTGTACATCCTCTTTAGCTTAGTACCATTGTATCTATCCAGTGTTCGTGTCAGTTCGTCCTTGATCAGCATGTTGCACCCATCGCACATCTTGGTTAGCTATTCCAATGCATCCTTTAGCTAGATTTCCTGTCACCAAAGTGTTATCTTTCTTAGTTCAGCTTGCCAAACGCATCACTCATCCAAATCCACCAGCTTTCCTCATGTCTGATCTTGGTCCGTTAGTACCTTGTCCTACCCATTTCATTGGCAAATGGTTCTCTTTTGGATTTTCGCTTTCTTTTGATTTGGACTCTTCCCTATTGGGTCTTGAAATATCTTTTCCAAGAAATCTCCTTGTTCCCTCCTCAAGGTTTCCATGATCCTCCATATCATGGTATACTATGAATGGGGCAATCAGAGCGTAAGGTCTTGATCATGTCTTTTGCTTGTTTTCTTTTCTGCTTGTGGGTTACCCAGTGTCGTTTCCACACTGCTTCCTCTGGGATTCATGTGTGATACTGGGGCAATCCTTGCGTGTTTTTTTTGAGTCAGTCCATCAGTCCTCTGGATAGTTGGTGAAAAGGCTTTGATGTTCTTGGTAACCTTGGCAATTAACCAACAGTCCTATAGAAAATCTAGTGCTCAACTACATGGTGGTATTTCTCTTTGAAGTATCCCCCCGCTCAAAAAGCTTCAATGGTTTTCCTTCATCTCCATTATCCCCCATCCATATCTAGCATCCGTCTCTCCTACCCCAGCTTATGCATCAGTATCTCTTTGAATCACTCCTCACCTTTAGCTTTAGGGATCCACAATCCTAGTCTTAGGGATCCACCAATCCAAATCAATCCACCAAGCCTCATCTTTCGAGATCCACAATCCTAGTCCTAGGGATCTCCGAAACCCATCTTTCGCCAATCTGACTCTTTGAAATCCTGTTGCATCAGTTTTTTAATCCCCTCATCCATCTCCCCATCCTAGATTCCTTTTTATAGTGCTCCACTCCTTCATCCTCTTTAATTCTTGAGATCTTAAGCTTGCTTCCTCTTGTGCCTCTGATTCTCCCTTTATCCTTCTCCCGTAGTGAGAGTTTGAGCTAACTAAACCTCTTCTCTTAAGCCAATCTGAGTCTTCTTGCTCATCTCAGATTCTTGTCTTTCCTCAGGTGCTCTTCGATAGGTCCTTGTAGGATATAGCTTTCCTCATGTCTGATCTTGGTCCGTTAGTACCTTGTCCTACCCATTTCATTGGCAAATGGTTCTCTTTTGGATTTTCGCTTTCTTTTGATTTGGACTCTTCCCTATTGGGTCTTGAAATATCTTTTCCAAGAAATCTCCTTGTTCCCTCCTCAAGGTTTCCATGATCCTCCATATCATGGTATACTATGAATGGGGCAATCAGAGCGTAAGGTCTTGATCATGTCTTTTGCTTGTTTTCTTTTCTGCTTGTGGGTTACCCAGTGTCGTTTCCACACTGCTTCCTCTGGGATTCATGTGTGATACTGGGGCAATCCTTGCGTGTTTTTTTTGAGTCAGTCCATCAGTCCTCTGGATAGTTGGTGAAAAGGCTTTGATGTTCTTGGTAACCTTGGCAATTAACCAACAGTCCTATAGAAAATCTAGTGCTCAACTACATGGTGGTATTTCTCTTTGAAGTATCCCCCCGCTCAAAAAGCTTCAATGGTTTTCCTTCATCTCCATTATCCCCCATCCATATCTAGCATCCGTCTCTCCTACCCCAGCTTATGCATCAGTATCTCTTTGAATCACTCCTCACCTTTAGCTTTAGGGATCCACAATCCTAGTCTTAGGGATCCACCAATCCAAATCAATCCACCAAGCCTCATCTTTCGAGATCCACAATCCTAGTCCTAGGGATCTCCGAAACCCATCTTTCGCCAATCTGACTCTTTGAAATCCTGTTGCATCAGTTTTTTAATCCCCTCATCCATCTCCCCATCCTAGATTCCTTTTTATAGTGCTCCACTCCTTCATCCTCTTTAATTCTTGAGATCTTAAGCTTGCTTCCTCTTGTGCCTCTGATTCTCCCTTTATCCTTCTCCCGTAGTGAGAGTTTGAGCTAACTAAACCTCTTCTCTTAAGCCAATCTGAGTCTTCTTGCTCATCTCAGATTCTTGTCTTTCCTCAGGTGCTCTTCGATAGGTCCTTGTAGGATATAGCTTTCCTCATGTCTGATCTTGGTCCGTTAGTACCTTGTCCTACCCATTTCATTGGCAAATGGTTCTCTTTTGGATTTTCGCTTTCTTTTGATTTGGACTCTTCCCTATTGGGTCTTGAAATATCTTTTCCAAGAAATCTCCTTGTTCCCTCCTCAAGGTTTCCATGATCCTCCATATCATGGTATACTATGAATGGGGCAATCAGAGCGTAAGGTCTTGATCATGTCTTTTGCTTGTTTTCTTTTCTGCTTGTGGGTTACCCAGTGTCGTTTCCACACTGCTTCCTCTGGGATTCATGTGTGATACTGGGGCAATCCTTGCGTGTTTTTTTTGAGTCAGTCCATCAGTCCTCTGGATAGTTGGTGAAAAGGCTTTGATGTTCTTGGTAACCTTGGCAATTAACCAACAGTCCTATAGAAAATCTAGTGCTCAACTACATGGTGGTATTTCTCTTTGAAGTATCCCCCCGCTCAAAAAGCTTCAATGGTTTTCCTTCATCTCCATTATCCCCCATCCATATCTAGCATCCGTCTCTCCTACCCCAGCTTATGCATCAGTATCTCTTTGAATCACTCCTCACCTTTAGCTTTAGGGATCCACAATCCTAGTCTTAGGGATCCACCAATCCAAATCAATCCACCAAGCCTCATCTTTCGAGATCCACAATCCTAGTCCTAGGGATCTCCGAAACCCATCTTTCGCCAATCTGACTCTTTGAAATCCTGTTGCATCAGTTTTTTAATCCCCTCATCCATCTCCCCATCCTAGATTCCTTTTTATAGTGCTCCACTCCTTCATCCTCTTTAATTCTTGAGATCTTAAGCTTGCTTCCTCTTGTGCCTCTGATTCTCCCTTTATCCTTCTCCCGTAGTGAGAGTTTGAGCTAACTAAACCTCTTCTCTTAAGCCAATCTGAGTCTTCTTGCTCATCTCAGATTCTTGTCTTTCCTCAGGTGCTCTTCGATAGGTCCTTGTAGGATATAGCTTTCCTCATGTCTGATCTTGGTCCGTTAGTACCTTGTCCTACCCATTTCATTGGCAAATGGTTCTCTTTTGGATTTTCGCTTTCTTTTGATTTGGACTCTTCCCTATTGGGTCTTGAAATATCTTTTCCAAGAAATCTCCTTGTTCCCTCCTCAAGGTTTCCATGATCCTCCATATCATGGTATACTATGAATGGGGCAATCAGAGCGTAAGGTCTTGATCATGTCTTTTGCTTGTTTTCTTTTCTGCTTGTGGGTTACCCAGTGTCGTTTCCACACTGCTTCCTCTGGGATTCATGTGTGATACTGGGGCAATCCTTGCGTGTTTTTTTTGAGTCAGTCCATCAGTCCTCTGGATAGTTGGTGAAAAGGCTTTGATGTTCTTGGTAACCTTGGCAATTAACCAACAGTCCTATAGAAAATCTAGTGCTCAACTACATGGTGGTATTTCTCTTTGAAGTATCCCCCCGCTCAAAAAGCTTCAATGGTTTTCCTTCATCTCCATTATCCCCCATCCATATCTAGCATCCGTCTCTCCTACCCTAGCTTATGCATCAGTATCTCTTTGAATCACTCCTCACCTTTAGCTTTAGGGATCCACAATCCTAGTCTTAGGGATCCACCAATCCAAATCAATCCACCAAGCCTCATCTTTCGAGATCCACAATCCTAGTCCTAGGGATCTCCGAAACCCATCTTTCGCCAATCTGACTCTTTGAAATCCTGTTGCATCAGTTTTTTAATCCCCTCATCCATCTCCCCATCCTAGATTCCTTTTTATAGTGCTCCACTCCTTCATCCTCTTTAATTCTTGAGATCTTAAGCTTGCTTCCTCTTGTGCCTCTGATTCTCCCTTTATCCTTCTCCCGTAGTGAGAGTTTGAGCTAACTAAACCTCTTCTCTTAAGCCAATCTGAGTCTTCTTGCTCATCTCAGATTCTTGTACTTTTCAAGAAGTCGTCAAGCCTCACTTTCTCTCCCCGCTGCCTTCTTGAGGGGGCGTCTTGCAGTCCATTCTCTCCTCTTCTGCTCTAGCCTTGGGCATCTTATTTTCTTATCTTTGATGTCATGCCACTTGCGGCATCACATCAAAGAGGGGAAAAATGTAGACACCTAAAAATCCTTTAGAAAATAATATTTTTATTTTCTGAAAAAAATCCCTAATGACATCATCATTTATTAATTAATTAATTAATTTTTATGCCATTAAATCCCTTTATCTTAATTAAAAATATTTAATTAAGGAATCCCTCCCAAAAATGTTTAAATCTTATTTAAACATTATTTCCTTATTTATTAATTATTTAATTAATAAATTGACCAAAAATCCTAAAATAAATAAAAAAATTATTTTTTGCCCAAAACTTGGCCAATTTCCTTAAGACCACTAACCTCTTCCAAAATCTTCTAATCCTTCTTTAATTTTGATTAAAGGCTAATCCCATCATTTCCTACCCCTAATCCCAACTCAAAATATTTAATCAAGATTAAATATTAATCCTCATGTTTATTAAAAATATTTTAATAAATATCTCCTCAACCCAAACCCTTGAAATAAATAAAACTTTATTTATTTCATAAAATCTTATCCTAGGAAGTTCTAGACTCTTCTAGAAAGTCTTCATCCTCATCCAAAGCCTAGACTCTTCTAGAAGATGTCTTTAACCCTAATCCTAATCCCCTCCTAACCTTGTCACATTCCCTAAACATGGGTTAAGACTTGCTAACTCAAGCCAAAGTTAACAAATATCTCCTCCTTCACCCACCCTCATTAATTGCAATCCACTTGCCTAGTCCTAAGCCATCTCTAACCCTTCCTCTAATCATTTTTACAACCCTAAGCAAGCTTAAAACCCCCCTAAACCCTCAAATTCAAATTTCATGGTATCTCTCACAAATATCTTCAACCACGAAACTTTATAAAGTGCACAAAGTCATAAATGTTCTTACAAAGCACTTATGAAGGGTTTTTATGAAGATTTTATCTCTTGAGCCTCCTTTGTTGACTCATCCTTGCCCTTTCCTCCATCCTCTCACCCTATGACATGTGTCACTCCCTGATTGGTTGTAAGGAAGCACAATCCATGTGCTCTCCTCTCATGAAATCTAAGCCCTCCATGAGCTTTTTCGCATCCTTGCATCCTAGCCCTTGATCCCTCAAGCCCTTTGCCTATTTAAGAAATCCTCTCCCAAGCCATTTTAACACAATTCATGAAGTAAAGTTATAATGCTATTTTGAGAGCCAAATCCATACTAAAGCCATCTATCCACACCAAAAATTCACAATCATCCATTGAAGCCTTTGGAAGCATATTGAGCATACATCCTATCCATTTAGATAAAGCTACTCAACAAGAGAGCTTCTTATTGAGAGAGTCCATTAATGGCTCATATTATCGATTGAGAGCTCATCTTAGTCTATCTTGAAGTTTATGAATTTTGTTTAGTTTGTAGAAGCTTTATTTAAATTTGGTTTCTATTAGCATACTAACATTGCTCATATACAAGGAGAACTTAGTGTGCAGATTGAAGAAAAGTTTATATGGCTTGAAGCAAACACCTTGGCAATGGTATATGAAATTTGATAGTTTTATGCATGAGTATGGATATAGTAGGTGTCATTTAGATCATTGTGTTTATTTTAAGAGGTTGGATGATGATAGCTACATTATTTCATGTTTATATGTTGATGATATGCTTGTAGTTTGGTCTAAGATGGATCACATTAAGGAGCACATGCATTTGCTATGAAGGATTTGGGGGAAGCAAATAAAATCCTTGGTATGAAGATTTGAGGAGATAGGAAGAACATGAAATAGACTTTATCTCAGTCTAATTATATTGTGAAGGTGTTGCAACATTTCTCTATGGAGAATGCTAAAGATGTCAACACACCTTTACCTGGTCATTTGAAGTTGACTAAGGAGATGTGTCTAAAGACACAAGAAGAGGAGGATAAGATGTCCAAGGTACCTTATACTTCAGTTGTAGAAATATTGATGTATGCTATGGTATGTACAAGGCCAGATATTGTACATGCAGTGGGAGTCGTTAGTAGGTATATGAGTTATCTGGGAATTGAGCTTTGGAATGCAGTCAAATGGATTCTCAAATATTTGAGAGAAATATCTAATAAGTGTTTACACTTTGGGGGCTCTACTACTAACTTACAAGATTATGCTAAGTCAGATTTAGTAGGAGATATTGATACCAGGTGGAGTACTAAAGGTTATATATTTACTATTGGTGGGGTAGCAGTGAGTTGGGTTTCCAGGTTACAAAAGGTGAACACTTTATCCACTACAGAGGCAGAGTATGTTCCTACTACAAAGATAACCAAGGAGATGATATGGATTTAGTTTTCTTGGAAGAATTAGGACATCTATAGAAGTATGATTATTTGTTTACAGATAGTTAGAGTGTCATTTATCTTGCAAAGAATTTTTCTTTGTATTCAAAGACAAAAACACATCCAATTATGGTACCATTTTATTTGGTTAGTTTTGGATGATGGATAGTTAAAGTTGGACAAGATATATACAAATGAAAATCTAGCTGATATGTTTACAAAGGTAGTTGTTAGAAATGGAAAAAGAAATCTGCAAATAAGCAATACCAGGAAAGAATCTAAGTGAGTAAATGCATGAAAAGATATTACCATAAAATAGGAGAGAGAAAGCTTCAAGCTCCAACACAATGAGACAAGATATTTGGAAAGGGGAAAGAAAAGAAAACCCCTTGTGACATTATGAATGAGGCATGAAAAGCCTAAGAAGAAAGAGAGAGAGAGATAGAGAGCAATGCTCATACAATAATTGAGAAGAGGAAGAAACCTCATTGTTAAATGAGAGAAGAGGGTCATCTCTTAAATAGATATGAGAGAGAGGAGTTAGAATGTAACTCCCATGTCTATGAATTCCACCATTCATAAGTGTGTGAGGCCAAGTGTGAGATTCCTCTTAAGGAGGAATAATCTAAAATTAGAAATTACAATATATATTTGTCCTCACATATTCCACTAGATGACAAAATAAGATGTAGTGGAAAAAGGACAAAAAAGAAATATATTAGGATACCTTGGCTTATATCCTAATATATTACAACAATAAAGAAAGGAATTCTAACCTTGGTTTATAAATACACCAAGGAAAGATTACAACTTCTAACACCCCCCTTTAATCTTTACTTGGAGAAATTACATCAAAGGGTATTAAACCCATAATTTTTACAAAAATCTACAACATAATCTTCAATATGAAGTAATTTGATTGTCTTCAAGCCATATGGTACATTTGTAGATCCAAGAGAAGTGCATGAGTCCTTTGAATGTGGAAGCATAGACACATCTTCATATGTGGAAAACCAAGAAGGTTCCTTGATGGATCACCTGAAAAAAAGAACAACAAGACAAATATCCACAAGTAGAATGCCATCATATATGCAAATTGTTAGAAATGAAAATTCGAAATCCTTTTGAATAAGGATAATGAAAGTCTCATAGAGAAACAATGAGTAAAACATGTTACCACAAAACAATGGAGATAACCTGATATCAAGATAAAGTATATGCTCAAAAATTGTCAACAAGGACAAATTGAGTAAAAAGCTTGATCAATGCTCTCATGAAAAGAATATTATACTAATGCACAAATGACTACAGACAAGGCCAACTAATGATACTTGCATCAATCTTGCATCAATCACGTGGATATAGACAGTCCACTTAATGAATCATCCCACTGCAAGCTAATGGGGGCGTCCCTCCATAACATGCATGACTCATGATCTAAGCCATAAAGTATGCAGATCATTATCACATTAATATATGAAAATAACATAAAGGAGAGACATGCTGATCAAAGTAGAATTATCATGATTTGTTAAGATAATCAAAAGAATGGATTATGAGGATATAACAACATATTGCCTTCAAATTGGATCAAATCATTTGAATTTGGAGGGAAAACTCCAATAATAACATCCTCTTCATGGAGGAACAAAAATGGAACAACATGGAGGGAAAATCCATAAAAATATTATCTTATCAAAATGGAACAGATAGGATCAAATGGAGGGAAACTCCATATAAAATGAGTGCATACCAATATTGGATGGAGGGATACTCCATGGGCCAGATAAGGAAACTATGTATCAGTTATACTGAGGGGACCTACATAGTTAACCTTGAAAAAATATTAAGCTCCCTATGCAACTCAAAAAAAATATCATATAAATCGAGTATATCAATGGTATAATACCATAAAGTGCCAACATGGGCATAGAACAATGCTATAAAAGCATAAAAGTGCAACTATGGGCACATCAAAATATCAAAATGAAGGCAAATGTGTAAGATTACTCATAATCCAATCAGAATGAATTAAACTTTATTTTCAAAATGTAGAGATCTAAGGATGATCAAAATAAACAAAATATGTATATCAGGTATAAAACTCCATTGAGGGTAGACATGAGTATTTAATTCATTTTGCAAAGGTATATATTAATTTCTGAAATATTATAGTCATAAATTATATATTTATCTGGGCATATATGTGGGCCCCCATATATACTCAAATAAATATACGAAAATAGATTGGTTAAAGAAAATAATCACCTTTCCATACTTAATATTTTGGAAAGTCACAATATTTACCTTGGTTCAAAAATATAACCTCAAAGTAATAAGAACATAAAGTCATGGGGCAAGAAAAGATCTCCCCATTTTTCTCATACTATGCCTTCACGATGGAAAGTGATTCAAAAAGATTTTTTTTGAAATAAAACATTAAGAAAGATATAACTAAAAAAATTAGTAATTAATGATAGAGGTCAAATCTGGCAGATAAGAATATACTAAAAAGAGTTTAAAAACTTTTCTAAAAAAAGTTTGAATAAAAGCTTGTAATGAGTAAGAGAGATTTAAAATAGAATATTGCACTTGTCTGACAATGAAAGATTACCTGCCAAAAATAGGTTGACAAGAGGCAATAATAAAAGTAAATGATGCTTCTGTCAAGAGCTAAAAAAAAACTTGCATGAAAAGACAAGAAAAAGGTTACTAGGAATAGTAGAGATATGTCATAGCATACTGACAAAAGGTGAGTGAGCAGCAATCAGTCGGATTCTGCTTCTAAAAATTCTCACCATAATCCTAACCATAACAAGCAATCATCTAAAAAAAGAACCTGAAAATAAAAGACCAGCAACTTCAGATTGAGGGAAAAAAAAAAATTATATGAGGCTATACCAGGAAAAGGAAGAGTACTTCTTGTGTGCATGTTGTTAACCCAAGTGGAGGCATCAGATCCCGACCCACAATCAGATCTGGTGGAAACCCCCTGATTCACAGGCAGATTATTGAGTGCCTCCACAAACCATTGCTAGTGGGTAGCAGCGGGAACAACCTGGTCCATTCTTTCGTTGTTTCCACAGCCTCAGTTTCATTTGATTTCCAGTGCTTTGCAATATTCTCAGAGAGTGGGTCAATGAGATTTGGTGCACTCAACAATGCTTGTATGCTCAGAAGAACAGTTCGAATTTGAAGAGCAGGACTCCACTTATCCTTCAGAATATCCAGACATATGCGACGAAGCTTGTCAATGTTGGGGTGGTAAATCTTTGTTTCATATCCACGTTGGGGGGATATTGTTCAAATCTACAATGCAGACGAGGCTTGCAATATTCCTGATCATGCTGGTCATGGCATCTCCAACAGCAACTGCAAGTACATTTACATATTTCTCAACAGCCTCTACAGCACTCAGAAGCTTGAGAACAGTCTCTTCTCTACTTCACTCTCTTATGACCAGAGTGGCCTCTCTCAGGGCTTCACGAGGAGACTACACAGGGGCACAGAGAGCTAGACATATAGCAGAGGGATTTGAGAATAGTGTAAAATGGTGGAGAAAAGCAGGGTCAATGGGGAGTTGATGCAAGTGAGGTCTGAGGTAGAGAAAGTGCGATGGATTTCTCAGAATTATCAGAGGGTAACGAGAATCTACAAGCTACTTTTGAAGAAGCTCTTGGGTATTTTCACTCAGTCTGGTCCTCTTCGTGAAGGAATCTTAGCTATTCAGAGAGAAATTAGCGAAGGAGATTTGATAGGAGACCTATTACAACTTGGTGCAGCTAATGTCAAGGGTCTATTACAGATCGCTAAGGACATGATATCAAAGTTTTTGGCACCTTCTTCAGCAGAACGAGAATCTTCTCATGCAGAACTTTAATCATGATTCTGTGAGGCAGATTACTGTTTGACATATCTGCACAGGATCGTTAGTATGTATGCAAGTGGGGCCTGACATTTCAATGGACAATGAAGGAGCGAAACCGCAGTACGATGGACAATCCATGAACCCCTCTGAAACCCCCACACTCTCCACAAAATCCATGCATGCCATCACAGAGCCTACCATGGATCAAACCCCAAATGCTTGCTATTCTCTCAATTGCAATCTAAAATCTACACCCAAATGCCCAACTCCAAATTCAAACAAGAACACTCTTCAGACCATTGAGGAGGCCAATGTGTGGGGCTCTGGCCAGCAGTAAAATTAAAAAAAATGTGAAAAATATGGTCAACGTGAATGCTTTGACTACTGTTATAACCAATATAAAAAAATATCATAATGAATTAGATATAATGTATGTATTAATATAAAAATATAGTAGATATTATGGTACATGGCAATCTAAGAAGCCATGAGAGTTTTTAAAAAAATCTGCAATGATAAATGCCATCCTCATACAAAAAAAAAAAGGAGGATAGGCAAGACAGATATCAAGAGAGCACAGAGTGGCTTAAAAGGAAAACCCTTTGGCGAAAATCCTTCCAAAGGGGGTTAGATGAAAACTAAAAGAAAATAAGAAGTAACCTGCACAAATTAGAGCAAATAGAAGTTAATCAGGTTTGGCGGTAAACCAGCCAAACCCAAAAAAAAAAAAAAAAATTAATTTCTTCCAACTTAAGAAGATTAAAGAAGAAATTAGTGAAATCTCTCTCAAGAGTCTCCTTCAAATCGTTCCTTCATGAAAACACTCAAAACAAAGATTAAACTGCTCTAATACCATGTTAGAAATGGAAAAAGAAATTTGCAAATAAGCAATACCAGGAAAGAATCTAAGTGAGTAAATGCATGAAAAGATATTACCATAAAATAGGAGAGAGAAAGCTTGAAGCTCCAACACCATGAGACAAGATATTTGGAAAGGGGAAAGAAAAGAAAACCCCTTGTGACATTATGAATGAGGCATGAAAAGCCTAAGAAGAAAGAGAGAGAGAGATAGAGAGCAATGCTCATACAATAATTGAAAAGAGGAAGAAACCTCATTGTTAAATGAGAGAAGAGGGTCATCTCTTAAATAGAGATGAGAGAGAGGAGTTAGAATGTAACTCCCATGTTTATGAATGCCACCATTCATAAGTGTGTGAGGCCAAGTGTGAGATTCCTCTTAAGGAGGAATAATCTAAAATTAGAAATTACAATATATATTTGTCCTCACATATTCCACTAGATGACAAAATAAGATGTAGTGGAAAAAGGACAAAAAAGAAATATATTAGGATACCTTGGCTTATATCCTAATATATTACAACAATAAAGAAAGGAAGTCTAACCTTGGTTTATAAATACACCAAGGAAAGATTACAACTTCTAACAGTAGTAAATATGGAGAAGTTGAATTCCTCTTTAGCTTTAGTTGGTCTTATAGATTGAACAAAATAAAGAATAACATGATCTAGGGTGGTTTTGTCTAGTGGGCATCTCATGGGGTAGCAGCATAGCTATAGGATTAGTCTCTCAGTGGGAGATTGTTTTCTAGTGTGGAGTTTGATTAGTCCCCAAGTGAACAATTGTTATTTTGTGGTAACTGATTAGGGAAGTACTATACATACTTCATAAATTCTTTGGGTTTCCCCTGAATCTTTTTTGGCTATTATTCACTAATTTATGAATGATTATTTGCCAATTTATAACTGAAATGTTGTAACTAATTTTAACCCTAAAGCGAGAAAAATACTTGTATAAAAGGACTTAAGGTTAGGGATTGTTTCATAAGGTGTGATGCAAAAATTGCTTCTTGTGGTGGTATTGAGTTGTAAGGGATTACATATTGTAATAAGATTGTAATCACTAGATCATAATAATATTAGACTTACTATTTGGTGGATGTAGCCTAGGGTTTGGGTGAACCACGTTAAATCTTGGTGTCTTGTGTTCTCTTCTATGTGATCTATTATTTTTCTGATATTGTTTATATTTGCATGTAATTGTTATTTCTATCTGTGATTGAATCCTAACACCTATGTGTCCTATGACCTATAGGGACACATCTAGTGATGAATTGGGTTGAAGGTGGTCATAGGTTAGCCTATGAGCCCCTTCAACACTTAAGATTGATTAGAATATATCGCATGTTGTGATGGGTTGAAAGGGGTTGTAGATTAGCCTATGATCCTATTTGACCCATATGATCAATTATCACATGTCCCTAGGGGTCCTAAGACCCCTAGGGACACATGTCACAATGAAATTAGTTGAAGGTGGTAGTAGGTTAACCTACAACCCCATTCGACCCATACGATTGATTATGACATGTCCTTAGGGATCCTAGGACCCCTAGGACCCCTAGAGACACATGTCATGATGAAATAGGTTGAAGGGGGTCATAGGTTACCCTATGAACCCATTTGACCCATATGATCAACTAACATATGTGCCTAAGGGTCTTAGGACCATAGGGACACATGTCATAATGAAATGGGTCAAAGGACCCCATTCAACCCATATGATCGATTAGCATATGTCTCTAGGGGTCCTAAAATGCCTAGAGACACACATCATGATGAAATGAGTTGGAGGGAGTCATAGGTTAGCCTACGACCCCCTTCAACCCTTAAGATTGATTATGATATGTCGCTAGGGTTCCTAAACCCCTAGGGACATATGTTGTGATGATATGGGTTGAAAGGGGTCATCCTATGACCCTCTTCGACCCTTAAGATTGATTAAGATATGTCCCTAGGGGTCCTAGGACCCCTACAGACACATGCCATGATGAAATGGGTCAACAAGGGTCTTATGTTAGCTTAGGACCCCATTTGACCCATATAATCAATTACCATATGTCCCTAGTGGTCCTAGGACTAATAGGGACACATGTTGTGATGAAACTATTTGTAGATTAGCCTACGACCCCATCTGACCCATATGATTGATTATGATATGTCCCTATGGGTCCTAGAACCCCTAGGGACACATGTCACAATGAAATGGGTTGAAGGGGGTTATAGGTTAGCCTATGACCCCCTTCAACCCTTAAGATGGATTATGATATGTCCTTAGGGGTCTTAGGACCCCTAGAGACACATTTGGTGATGAAATGTGTCGAACAGGGTCTGTACATTAGCCTAAAACCCCCTTTAGCCCTTAAGATTGATTATGATATGTCCCTAGGGGTCCTAGGATTGCTAGGGACACATGTGATGATGAAATGGGTAGAAGGGGGTCGTAGGTTAGCCTACGACCTCTTTTAGCCCTTAAGATGGATGAGTGAATGCACTAAGTTGTGGTGCCAAAAAGATGACACACAACTCCAAATTTTAAAATTCTAAAAGTGTGCATGCACTATAACACACAAGAACTTGGGCTTGGGCTCAACAAGCCCAAGCCAAAGTGCATACACACTATAGTGCATGTGCACTTTTAAAACCTAAAACTTTTTATATGTGGGCTGCAAATGTGCAACCCATTTCATTTGATCTTATTTCCTTTTGTTGTTACCTTCTTTTCTCGTAACAACACACACACACAAAAAAATTGTAGAAGTTGAATAATTTGCTCACTCCCCTCCTCAAAATGCCTCCTCATCATTGGAGATCAAGATCAAGATCACATATTAAATGTTTTCTACTCTTGTTTTTGCATTATTTTGTATTTCTTTTAGTTTTGCTTCAAATTTGTTTATTTATTTAAGATGCAATTGGTTTCTTATAAGGAGATGTGAATAATCAACCACCACATCCCTAACCTAATCAAAAAAATCAAAATGAGAAGATTCCACAAGATCAAAATCAAAACCCTCTAGAAGATCAAATTGAACTTCAGCAACCTCCACCTATTCAAAGACCTCCTCCTACCACCCAAGATAATACAATGAATTAAATAGAAAGAGGGGAAAATGAATTAGAAGTAATAATTGCTAGGTTGAAAGCTTGCTAGAATACTAATCCAATGAGAGCACAATTGGCATCTTCTCTTGAGTTTATTATGAACCATGTGGCTTTTATTAGTGGTTAGTTGGATATTTGGCATATTAAGAGAGAAGAAAAAAGAATATATTATGCAAAAAAATAATCTTATAAAGATGTAAGAAAAAAGTAAATAGAAAAAGGTACCATATGTGCATTATTTAAAAAAATTGGAGAACAAGACACTATTAAACATACAACTAAAAAGTTTCCCATCCATTGGTGCATACATGATGATATTAGAAATAACTTTTGGAATAGATGGTAGATGGTATTTGATGCCCCTCCCTATAATAATCACAAGGTTCTAATGTATTTATTAAAGAAATTGTATTGTGAATTTATCCTTGAGGAGATCCCTAATTATTTTGATATGTTATGTTCTCAGGGTCAAGGGGGGGGGGGGGGGGGGGGTCATCATTTCAAAGGTCGAGGGTGCATGTGATTATTCCTTTAGTTGTGAAGGAACATGTAAAGACTAGAACTCTAGGGACTATCAATGCTTTGGCACAAACCCTCATTCATTGCACCAGTCCATCCATTAAGGATGAGCCTTCTTTGCATCATAGTCACATGTGCACATCATGTGGATCCTTATGCACATTTGGTAGTCATGTTGGAGACACTATGGATAATGGGCTAGTCATTGATGAGTTCTTGAGTGACACATTTGACATTGATACATAGGTAAACTACTATTATAATAAAATAATTTGATCACATTTCATATTTATAGTGAATGACTAATTAATTAGCATGTCTTGACATTGTCCAAAATTTAGGGTAAGAGTGTTGATGACCCTAATACAGATTCCCCAACCCCATTTTATGTCCCATCCACGAGTCAAGATGTATGTATAGATTTAATCATTTAAATTAATACATATATTTATTAAGTAATCATATGAAGGATTGACAATTTTTTTTATCCATGTGCATTAGTTCTTTATTGGATCATTGACATTTACATGGGACTCTGAGCCTAGGCATGATACGAGATTCATAGAGGTACATTTGTTTCATGTTTCATGTTATATGTAAATTGTATTATATGATTTGTAGTTATTGGCATCTGAGACTCCTCATCTTCATTAGTCCATCAATCATGGAGTTGTTACCATGATGGCTAGTATCGAGCCACTAACCAAGGTATGAAAAAGTTTTCATAGTTTTAGTTGTTATTTATAATACTTAGTGTTGAGATTTCAAATGGTATTTATATGTATGATCAATTGACTATATTGATTGAATTATCGTAGGGCCTTGTTACATTTGATCATTTGCGAGCCTTTGAGGTGGATGTATAGAGTGACTATTTGATGGCAGTAAGAAAATAATTAATTTTGTGTGTACATATATTTTATTTTAATGTATAATAATTATTGATTCATATCTATTTTTTTTGTATTAGTTCCATTTAGAGAAGAGCCTAAACAAGAGGATGAATAAACAAATATGTGAGGAAGTCCTCATCATCTCCATCATCTCCCTCCACACAATGACCAAAGACCTCTAGGGATTTGTTTCCTTCCCCTCATGGGAAGGACAAGATATAGGGATAGACACACATGTATAGGCATTAGTAGACTTATGTTAGTGGACATATTCGACATACATTTTATGTATTTATGATGTTTTATATTTGATGTATTGTTGAAAATTGGCTAATGAAGATATTTAATTGTTGTCATTTATGACAACACATGATGTACATGCTTACAAGAAACCTTGGAAATAAAGATACTTAGCTTTTGGTACTCAGAAAATTGTCTAAGTATAAATTTGGTTTACAACAGTGTATTATTTTGGATGTAACTTGCTATTGATGTCATATTATGACAAGTGAAGTTAGATGGAGATATTATACATGTTGATGATGACATTTATAACCTTGGACATCAATACAAACTGTATGTAAAAGAGATTCACATTTTACCAGTAAAAAAAGATAGCAAAATTAAAGGAAAGGAATTATTTTGTTTACAAAATAATTACTTGACCAATTAGGGCCGACATCCTAGATGTTTACTCTAAGTTGGGAAAGTAAATTGTTGTCTTAGCTGACCTAGCAACAATTTGTGAAAAGGCATGTTATTTATGCAAAGGACATCTTGCAAATTCAAATGTAGCAGAACTTTGTGATGTGTTGAGTAGTTGTATGTGAACTTCTGTGAAAGCAATATATGCAAAGTTTGATGATTGAGCTAAAAATTAGAGCTTAGTAAAGAAAGAAGTTACAATACCTATATACCAGAAGTCTAATTACTTGTTTGGGTAGTGAGCTCTTCTTGTAATTGGAAGTGCATGTTTGGGCAATGGGCTTATCTTGCATCTAATGTACTACAACTCCTAATAGGGTTGGAATCTCCTAACAGGGATTCAAAGTCTACTAATAGGGACTCTCTATACTAAATTTTCTCATTGACTCCTAATAGGGTCCATCCTCTAACAAGGAACATATATATCAGTATATTATCTAGTGGGTATCATCCCCACTAGGTTTTTCCTTTGGCTAGGGTTTTCCTAGTTAACAAAATATGGTGTTATGAGTTATCTATGTGCATGGTTACTATTATTGTTCAGCATTACTTTATTACTTTCTTATATATGGTTCAAAGTAATAAATAATATTCAATTGAAAAGTAAATTTTATAAATTATTGATTCACCTCCTTCCTCCCCTAGTAATTGTTATCTCTAACAATTGGTATCAGAGCCTAGTTACTTAGAAGAGGCTTAATGACTTGAGTAAAATCCATATGGATATGGAATAGTTGATGAAAAACTTTGAAGAGACACTTGAACAAATTGATCAACTTACTAAAGAAAGAAATAAGATGAAGGATAGTTATGAAGACTCCAAAGTATACACTAGACAATTGAAGGATAAGATTGGACCTCAAATCTAAGCTTGGATCTACTGAATTTGAAACTAGTTATGATGATTATTCAAAGCTGAAGACAGAGTACAAAATCTTAAAGCATGAATTGAAGATTACCAATTTAAACTTGACCTTGAAGAATGATCCTAGCAAAGTTGAATCTAAATTGAAGACTCAAAATACAGATCTTAGAGCAAGTCTAGCAAACAAGAAATTTGAATTTGAAACATTAAAAGAAGATCATAAAGAACTTCATAAATACAACACTATTGTCATAGGTGAACGAACTCAATGCAAGAAGCAACTTGAGAAGCTTTATTCTAGTAGAGTAAAACTTGATGATTATATGTCAATATAGAGACCTACCTATGATAAGACTAGTCTTGGTTATCTATTTAACACGTCTGCAAAAACACCTAAAAATAGACCAGATTTGAAAGAAAAACTTAAATCTAATCATAAGATTGAATCTAGTCAATCTTCTGATAACCTAAAGAAGTTGGACAAGACATGGAAGTTGAGATTTTGGATGAACCAAAGCAAGTGGAATCTCCTAAAGAAACTAGGTATGAATTTAGAGGTAAGTTTTTTTCATGTAATGAAATAGGTCATATGTAAAGAGATTGTACAAATAAGCCATTTAAACATGTTAAGGATTTTTATTTTTCATAATTGTCATGGTATGGGTCATAAAACAATTGATTGTAGGAAAACTAAATATGATAATGATAGAAAGAATAGTAGAATGTTTGGAAATACTAACCCTATACATAGAAGAAGATCTAATGAATGGACATCGAAAGAATGAAAACCTTATGAAGAAAGAAGATAGATTGTGTGTTATAAGTATAATAACTTTGGATACATAGCTCAGAATTGGCATGCACTAGTTGATGAACAAAATCTTAGAAGCAAAACTCTGGTATGTCAATTATGCAACAACTTTGGACATACAAAAAAGTATTGTAGAATGGACGAAAAATTCGGAGATAGAAGCAATAATGGAAAAAACTTCATAAATAGAAGGAACGATGGAAGAAACATCAGAAATGATGGAAAGAACCATGAAAGGAACTCCAGAACTAAGAAAGACAATGAGGAACAAATAAATGTATTCAGTGAACTTCGAAAAGAACTTAATGAGGCATTTGTAAAAGGATTAGACATCTCAAAAGAAAAGTTAGAAGATGATGAGATAGGAAGATCAAAGTTAGTAATCAAGTTTGATTCAATTAAGTTGAATTAAGCTTGTTTGCATCACTAGAATTCGAAGCTTCATTCAAAGGTCAAATTGTGTGTAGTGAAGTTGCAAAAAGATGTATTGAGATAAGTTTAGATAGTATCCAAGCTTGCTTAACATTTGGAGATTATCTGAACTTGTTATGAAGAAATTAAGAGTTACTATTATTATAGAGAAAGTTAAATCTATAGCAGAAGATGAAAACTATGTCTGGGTATGTGCAGGATCATGGTCAACCAAACTATGGCCTTAAGTGGCAGTGAAAAATTAACAAATCAGGGTTATGTCAACTTAACACATCATTTTAAAGTGGTTATGGACTTTATATCAAAAAGTTGTAAGAAAATAATCTATAGAAAATTGAATGCAGTTTCTAAACTACTAGGCCTTATCAGGAGAAATTAATAATTGATTGGTCAAAAGTTTGAATTTTAATGCAGTACTACAAAAATTTCAGGGCAAAAATAAAAAGTAGGTGTATTTCTGACCACCTTAATCAAAATCAAATGATAATATTTTTTTAATATAATTAGAGATATAAAAAGTAGACTCATGCCTGGATGTGATGCATATTTTTTGGTATTTTTATTCCAAATAAATAATTAAATATGAATTTTCTACAAAAACTTTTTCGAAAAAAAAAAATCCCATGTCTAACCATCTCAACTAATAGAAAATTTTACCAAATTTAATTATTATTTTTTTCTTATACTAGGCGAAGCATAGAATGTGACACAACTTTTAGATTTAAAAAATGTTATACCGTTTAAAAATTATAGCTATTTTTCAATCAGTATGTCAATCAACACTTTACAATAATCTTCATTGATAATTAACTAATAAATACTTATCGATCTCAGAATTTGACAGATATTATATTAATGAAATTTCGAGAGCGATATTTAAAAACCCTTTTCGTTTCATTCAATTTCGATCAAAATAACATTGTCAGACGACTACTCGAAGTCTGAGTATCACTAAAACCCTCTTCAAACACGTCTTTTGGGTTGATCGGGTAGGCTTGGTAAATACCAAGCCTAATCGGGTATCTGATATGCTTCGGTAGAATTTGGGTAAAAAATTTCAAATCCCAATCCATTTTGGAGGGAAAATTGCATTTAAAAGTTATAGCTTATGATTTATAAATTATTTCACTTATATTACTATGTAAAGACGTATTTTAGTATATTATATATATAATAATGTAATGTAAAGATATAAGATATAATCTATTAATATATAATAATATATTATGCTAATCTTATTACAATCTATAAATATAATTTATATTATTATTTTTACTAAATATAATAACGTAATATATATATATAATATGTATTATATATTATTATATTAATATGTATGTTATTAATATATATATAATAACGTAATATTTTTATTAAATATAATATGTATTATATATTATTATATTAGTATGTATTTTATTAATATATACATAGTAACGTAATATTTTCATTAACTATAATAACATAATATGTGTGTGTGTGTGTTATTAATATATATGTATATTATTAATATATATGAGTCAAAGGGGGTCATAGGTCACCCTATGACCCCCTTTGACCTATTAAATGATGACATATGTCCCTACGGGTCCTAGGACCCTTAGGGACATATTAAAATTATTCATATGGGTAAAAGGAGATCATAGGGTGACCTATGACCCCCTTTGACACATTAAATGATGACATATGTCCCTAGGAGTCCTAGGGACATATTAGAATTGTTCATATAGGTCAAAGGGGGTCATTGGGTGACCTATGAACTTCTTTGACCCATTAAATAACAACATATGTCCCTAGGGGTCCTAGGACCCATAGGGACATATTAGAATGGTTAATATGTGTCAAAGGAGGTCATAGGTTGACCTATGACCCCCTTTAACCCATTGAATAATGAGATATGTCCCTAGAAATTTTAAGACCCCTAAGGACATATTAGAATTGTTCATATAGGTCAAAAGGGGTCATATGGTGACCTATGAACCCATTTGACCCATTAAATGATGACATATGTCCCTAGGAGTCCTAAGACCCCTAAGGATATATTAGAATCATTCATATAGGTCAAAGGGGGTCATAGGGTCCTTTGACCCATTAAATGACGGCATATGTCCCTAAGGGTCCTAGTACCCCTAAGGACATATTAGAATAGTTAATATGGATCAAAGAGAGTCATAGGCTGGCCTATGACCCCCTTTGACCCATGGACATATTAGAAAAGTTAATATGGGTCAAAGAGGATCATAGGCTAACCTATGACCCCCTTTGACCCATGGACATATTAGAAAGGTTAATATGGGTCAAAGGGGGTCATAGGGTGACATATGACCCCCTTTGACCCATGGACATATTAGAATGGTTAATATGGGTCAAAGGGGGTCATAGAGTGACCTCTGACCCCCTTTGACCCATTAAATGATTACATATGTCCCTAGGGGTCCTAAGACCCCTAGGGACATATTAGAATGGTTAATATGTGTGAAAGGGGGTCATAGGTTGACCTATGACCCCCCACGACCCATTAAATGATGAGATATGTCCCTAGGGGTCCTAGGACCCCTAAAAAAAATTAGAATGGTATATATGGGTCAAAGGGGGTCATAAGGTTACCTATGACCCCCTTTGACCCATTAAATGATGAGATATGTCCCTAGGGGTTGTAGGACCCCTAGGGACATATTAGAATGGTTAATATGTGTGAAAGTGGGTCATAGGTTGATCTATGAACCCCCACAACCCATTAAATGACGAGATATGTATCTAGGGGTCCTAGGACCCCTAGGAACATATTAGAATGGTTAATATGGGTCAAAGGGGTTCATAGGTTGACCTATGACCCCCCATGACCTGTTAAATGATGAGATATGTCACTTGGGGTCCGAGGACCCCTAAAGACATATTAAAATGGTTAATATGGGTCAAATGGGGTCATATGTTGACCTACCTATGACCCCTTTGGACCCATTAAATGATGACATATGTCCCTAGGGATCTTAGGACCCCTAGGGACATATTATAATGATTAATATGTGTGAAAGGGGGTCATAGGGTGAACTATGACCACCCACGATCCATTAAATGATGACATATGTCCCTAGGGGTCCTAGGACCCCTAGACACATATTAGAATGATTAATATGGGTCAAAGGGGGTCATAGGGTGACCTGTGACCCCCTTTGACCCATTAAATGATGACATATGTCCCTAGGGGTCCTAAGACCCCTAGAGAAATATTATAATGGTATATATGAGTCAAAGGGGGTCATAGGGTGACCTATGACTCCCTTTGATCCATTAATTGATAACATATGCCCCTAGGGGTCTTAGGGCCCCTAGGGACATATTAGAATGGTTAATATGTGTGAAAGGGGGTCATAGGTTGACCTATGACTCTTTTTGACACATGAAATGATGACATATGTCCCTAGGGGTCCTAGGACCCTTAGGGACATATTAGAATGGTTAATATGGGTCAAAGAGTGTCATAGGTTGACCTATGAACCCCCATGACCCATTAAATGACGACATATGTCCCTCGGGGTCTTAGGACCCCTACGGACATATTAGAATGGTTAGTATGGGTCAAAAGGGGTCATAGGTTGACCTATGACCACCTTTGACCCATTAAATGATGACATATGTCTCTAGGGGTCATAGGACCCCTAGAGACATATTAGAATGGTTAAAATGTGTGAAAGGGGGTCATAAGTTGACCTATGAGCCCCCACGACGCATTAAATGACAAGATATGTCCCTACGGGTTTTAAGACCCCTAGAGACATATTAGAATCGTTCATATGGGTCACCCTATGACCCCCTTTGACCAATTAAATGATGACATATGTCCTCCTAGGGACATATTATAATGGTTAATATGTGTGGAAGGGGGACATAGGGTGACCTATGACCCCCTTTGACCCATAAAATGATGACATATGTTCCTAAGGGTCCTAGGACCCCTAGGGACATATTAGAATGGTTAATATGGGTTAGAGGGGTTCATAGGGTGACCTATGACCCCCTTTGACCCATTAAATGATGACATATGTCCCTAGGGGTCCTTGGACCCTTAGGGACATATTAGAATGGTTAATATGGGTCAAAGGGCGTCATAGGGTGACCTATGGCCCCCTTTGACCCATTAAATGATGACATATGTCCCTAGAGGTCCTAGACCCCTAAGGACATATTAGAATCATTCATATGGTTCAAAGGGGGTCATAGGGTGACCTATGACCCCCTTAGACCCATTAAATGACAATATATGTCCCTAGGGGTCCTAGGACCCCTAGGAACAAATTATAATGGTTAATATGTGTGAAAGGGGGTCATAGGGTGACCTATGACCCCCTTTGACCCATTAAATGATGACATATATCCCTAGGGGTCCTAGAACCCCTAAGGACATATTAGAATTATTCATATGGGTCAAAGGGGGTCATAGGGTGACCTACGACCCCCTTTGACCCATGAAATGATGACATATGTCCCTAGGGGTTCTAGGACCCCTAGGGATATATTAGAATGGTTAATATGGGTCAAAGGGGGTCATAGGTGACCCATGAAATGATGACATATGTCCCTAGGGGTCCTAGGACCTCTAAGGACATATTAGAATGGTTAATATGGGGGTCATAAGTTGACCTATGACCCTCCATGACCTATTAAATGATGACATATGTCCCTAGGAGTCCTAAGACCCCTAGGGACATATTAAAATGGTTAATATGGGTCAAAGGGGGTTCATAGGTTAACCTATGACCCCCTTTGATGTATTAACTGATGACATATGTCCCTAGGGGTCTTAGGACCCCTAGAGACATATTAGAATGGTTAATATGTGTGAAAGGGGATTATAGGTTGACCTATAACCTCCTACGACCCATTAAATGATGAGATATGTCTCTAGGGGTCCTAAGATGCCTAAGGACATATTAGAATCATTCATATGGGTCAAAGGGGGTCATAGGGTGACCTATGACCCCTTTTGACCAATTAAATGATGACATATGGATTCCTTAGGGGTCCTAGGAACATTACGGACATATTATAATGGTTAATATGTGTGAAAGGGGGTCATAGGGTGACCTATGACCCCCTTTGATTGATTAAATGATGAGATATGTCCCTAGGGGTCCAAGGACCCTTAGGGACATATTAGAATTGTTCATATGGGTCAAAGGGGGTCATAGGGTGACCTATGACACCCTTAGACCCACGAAATGATGACATATGTCCCTAGGAGTCCTAGGACCCCTAGGGACATATTAGAATGGTTAATATGGGTCAAAGGGGGCCATAGGGTGGCCTATGACCCCCTTTGACCCATTAAATGATTACATATATCCCTAGGAGAACATATTATAATGGTTAAGATGTGTGAAAGGGGGTCATAGGGTGACCTATGACCCCCTTTGATCTATTAAATGACGACATATGTCCCTAGGGGTCTTAGGACCCATAGGGACATATTTTGAATGGTTAATATGGGTCAAAAGGGGCCATAGGGTGACCTATGACCCCCTTTGACCCATTAAATGATGACATATGTCCCTAGGGGTCCTAGGACCACTAGGGACATATTAGAATGGTTAATATGGGTGAAAGGGTGTCATAGGGTCTATGACACCCTTCGACCCATTAAATGATGACATATGTCCCTAGGGGTGCTAGGACCCCTAAGGACATATTAGAATGGTTAATATGGGTCAAAGGGGTTCATAGGTCTTTGACCCATTAAATGATGACATATGTCCCTAGGGGTCCTAGGATGCCTAGGGACATATTAGAATCGTTCATATGAGTCCAAGGGTGACCTATGACCCCCTTCGACCCATTGAATGATGACATACGTCCCTAGAGGTCCTAGGACCCCTAGGTACATATTAAAATAGTTAATATGGGTCAAAGGGGTATCATATGGTGACCTATGACCCCCTTCAACCTATTAAATGATGACATATGTCTCTAGGGGTCTTAGGACTCCTAGGGACATATTAGAATGGTTAATATGGGTCAAAGGGGGTCATAGGTCACCCTATGACCCCCTTTGACCCATTAAATGATGACATATTAGAATCGTTCATATGCATTAAAGGGGGTCATAGGGTTACC
Organism: Cupressus sempervirens; assembly: GCA_028749045.1. Taxonomy (NCBI): domain Eukaryota; kingdom Viridiplantae; phylum Streptophyta; class Pinopsida; order Cupressales; family Cupressaceae; genus Cupressus; species Cupressus sempervirens. The sequence goes on from CM053783.1 coordinate 65,134,450, forward strand.
TATGACCCCCTTTGACCTATGAAATGATGACATATGTCCCTAGGGGTCTTAGGACCCCTAGGGACATATTAGAATGGTTAATATGGGTCAAAGGGGGTCATAGGTTGACCTATGAACCCCTACGACCCATTAAATGATGACATATGTTTGTAGGGGTCCAAGGACCCCTAGGGACATATTAGAATGGTTAATATGGATTAGAAGGGGTCATAGGTTGACCTATGACCCCTTTTGACTCATTAAATGATGACAATTGTCCCTAGGGGTCCTATGACCGCTTAGGACATATTAGAATGGTTAATATGTGTGAAAGGGTGACCTATTACCCCCCAAGACCCATTAAATGATGAGATATGTCCCTAGGGGTCCTAGGACCCCTAGGGACATATTAGAATAGTTAATATGGGTCAAAGGGGGTCATAGGGTGACCTATGACCCCCCATGGCCCGTTAAATGATGAGATATGTCCCTAGGGGTCCTTGGACCCCTAGGGACATATTAGAATGATTAATATGGGTCAAAGGGGATCATAGGTTTACCTATGACCCCCTTTGACCCATTAAATGATGACATATGTCCCTAGGAGTCTTACGACCCCTAAGGACATATTAGAATGGTTAATATGTGTCAAAGGGGGTCATAGGTTGAGCTATGACCCCCCACGACCCATGAAATGATGACATATGTCCCTAGGGATCCTAGGACCCCTAGGGACATATTAGAATGGTTAATATGGGTCAAAGGGGGTCATAGGTTGATCTATGACCCCCCCATGACCCGTTAAATGACAACTTATGTTCCTAGGGGTCCTAAGACCCCTAGGGACATATTAGAATGGTTAATATTACTCAAAGGGGGTCATAGGTTGACTTATGACCCCCTTTGACCCATTAAATGACGACAATTGTCCCTAGGGGTCCTAGGACCCCTAGAGACATATTAGAATGGTTAATATGTGTGAAAGGGGGTAATAGGTTGACCTATGACCCTCGCAAGACCCATTAAATGACGAGATATGTCCCTAGGGGTCCTAGGACCCCTAGGGACATATTAGAATGGTTAATATGGGTCAAAGGGTGTCATAGGTTGACCTTTGACCCCCTTTGACCCATTTAATGACGACATATTTATATACTATTAATACTATTGTAGCATAATAATAATAATAATATAAATAAACACTAAATATTAATATTATTATATCTATAGTAATAATAATAATACTATTATAGCTATAGTAATAATATATATATTAATACTATTATGGCATAATATTAATATATATATTAATACTATTGTAGGATAATAATAATAATAATATAAATAAACACTAAATATTAATACTATTATAGCAAAGGCTATTTTTCTTCCAAATGTCATTTGAGAAAATCAGAAGTCCAATTTCTCCTGGCACCAGTTTCAAACATATCCCTATACCTACAGACCCGACAACATCACTTTTTCAAAAAAAAATTACGAATTTTGCAAAGGTGTGTTTTGGGGCCCAACCAATCGAATTTTTTTTGAAAATATAACCTTAGGTGTTCAAATTTGTCATCTCAATGGGGAGCAGCAGTTGTCGAAAGGATAAATGCAAAAGGAAGATATCCAATGAAGACATTGCAGCATATAGAGAAAGAGACAAAATGGAACACCGAAGAAAAAGACAAGGTATGCTAAATATCAGTCAAGTTGACGATGAATTAGTCGAAGGTGAAATCATAGAGTCAGATAATGAATATATACAGTTGGAGAATGAAAATGTACCTATTGAAAATGATAATGCCGAAATTGAAAATTTAGAGAATGAAAATTTTGAAGATGAAATGCTACCAAGTCATAATCTAAATTGCATAATTGACCATGTCGAACATGACAATGCACATGAACCTAATGCACAAGAACATTACATATCTCCTAATTATAATCGACATGAAGGTTCTAAAACACCAAAATGGATAATTGAAATTGATGAAATGATTATTACTAGTTTGGAAGGGAAAAAATTAAAAAGAACCATTTGGTTATGGGCTTCAAGACTATATCAGATGTTTTTCGGCAACAAGACAGTGGTAGAGCAATGCCAGCTTTTCATGCACTTATTAAAGATGTAAAAGATGAGACCTATGCTTTTCAAATTGAAGATTCGTGTCAGTAAAAAGTTGGAAATAAATGCCATTATTGTGAAGAATCTTTTCAATGCTCTCAATAGCATTGAGAAAAATAACAAGGAGAAGGATAACAAAGATTCTTGAAGGGTTATTACAACCTCTTTGGTAAGTCATCATTTGAGAAAGGGTAGATATATGAGACAAACTTGTATTAATTTGAATCTAAATAGTACTACTTTGAGAAGAGCACTTAGTCGATGAGAGAAAATTGATGATCCTCTTCAAAATGAAACATGGGCATTTGGTGGGAGACTTCCACGTTTTGATAAGAAGCTATCCGGTGATGTGAAGGAAGAAATTACACAATTTTGGCACTCTAACTCACGAGTATCATCCAATGCTAAAGATGTGTTAAAGTTAAGAATTGGCATTAGAGACCGCACATCACATCCTAAACACTGTTTGGAGGTAAGTCAAACTATGTTGTTCAAACAATTTAGAGAGAGTCATCCAAGTCTTAATATATCACAAAGGGCTTTTGAATCTTTGAAGCCATTTTATTGTGTGCCACTCAAAATTCGAAATACATGTTGTTGCAAATATCATGTTGAGTTTTATATGCACTATGAACTATTACACTCCATCCGTTCTACTTTGCATAGTAAAGAAATGTTGGACGATTGTGGTGCTAGTGAGCTTCCAAAATTATCAAGAGACTTGCTAGATCAACTTTTATGTTGTAGAGTTGATGGTTGTTTCTTTTATAGAAATGCTTGCTTAAATGAGAAGTGTTCAGAATGTGGTAGCTTATCCAAGTTTGACACATGTTTCCATGAGGGGTGCGAACAGGATCTTGGAAAGAAAATAGTTAAAAAAAGGTATATGAAATGGTGAAATACACATTGAAGAGTGGAGGTGAGAGCTCTAGATGTGAATTGGTTGGAAAAAATATCAGTGTGGCCAGTTTTATTTCAGATTTCAAGACAAATCTTTTTTACAAGTATGCAAAACATAGTCACAGGTGTCAGTGGTTGGATGAACAATTTAGAATGTGCAAGGATACTTTTCCCATTGGCACTATTATATCAGTTGTTGATTTTGCTGAGAACTACATATTGCAACCTCAAAATGAGACACAATCTCAGTATTACAACTCTATTCAGATTGCTATTTTTGTTCACATAACCTATACACATGCCCCTGATAGTGTGGAAGATAATTAAAGAGTATCATTTTTATATGAGTGATGATAGATCTCACTCTCACGAGTTTGTGCAACATTGTTTCGAGAATTATTTTGATTTCTTACATGAGCATGCAATTGCTATGGATAGACATATCATTTGGTCAGATAACTGTACAAGTCAATTCAAGAATGCTCGCATGTTTTATTGGTTGTGTAGGATGCACGCAAAGAGAGGGGTGCCTCATAGTTGGAGTTTTTTTCAGTCCAGCCATGGAAAAGGGGAATATGATGGAGCATGGGCATGTGTGAAGAGAGCTCTAGACAAGGAGCAACTGAAGATTTTAGCAGCAGAGCTTCTTGATGCTCGTAGCATTGTTGATTGTTGTAGTTTAGCATTATCACAAAGGGGGACTCTTGATTCATTGGTATGCAGGTTATTTTGGTTGGTTGAGGAAGGGTCCATAGCTGATAGATTAGATTGTGCTATAGTGAGAGACTCATCAAAAATGCATTCATTCCGAAGCTCTGATTTTAGTACATGGACCATTTGGACAAGACAGCTAGCTTTCTTTTGTCCTAGTTGTTTTTAGTGTGATTGGGATCATTGTGAGTCAAGTGAGTGGGTGGACACATGGGCTCCACATTATCTTACTCCATTTTCTATCATATCCTCTATCAAAAATGATGACATGGAAAGTTCACTTGAGCATAACCATCTATCAGATCTACTTCAGCTAGGACATGTCTTTGCATTGGTTGCACCAAAAGGGAATGATGAGAAATCTGATTATTGGTTAGCACGTTGTGTAAGAGGTAAAAAAAACTTGCACAACCAATCACAGATGATGATGGATTCACATATCCTACTAGTTCAGTGGTTGTCGGTAGAACGTGGCTATGGACATACATGCTTAGAAGGAATGGAATTCCTGCATTTGAAGACTATTAGAAGCACAAAATAATTCTCATATATTCGCATCTTATTATAGAAACAAATGTCAAGTTCTTGAAGCATCAAGGAAGACCAAAAGTAAAAGAACTTTTTACTATTGCTAATGTTGATCATGAAGCCCTGTCGGAGACCCTAAAATAGAGAGAGGACCCTATTGGAACACTCGACTAGGTATATTTACTTCTTATGTTATTTTCTTTATAATGATTCAATGAATTGATGATTATCTTGTTTAATACAATAAGTTGCTAATTTTTTTATGATATTGGAATGTAGGTACATCATGAAGAGTTGGTGGGGTGGGGGGGGGAGGAGGGGGGATTGGGGAGAATTCCTAAGATTTATGATGTATTATGATGTAAAATGTGAACTTTTTTTGTATATGGTTTTTGTAATAATGAAAAAGACAGGTTAAATTAGTTGCACATTCTAATTTGTATTTTGGTAGGTTCTTTGTAAGGAATTATAAGAGGAAGATATTGAACAAGTTTTTTCAAATCATATTTGCATGTGGTACAAGGCTATAAGGACAATTTTAAGAACATTTATAACTATATGAAAGATAATTTCTTGCGGATATCTTATTACAAATTTGGTTTTTTCTTTATTTGACATAAAGCTAACATTATGATTGTTAAAACTATTTTTATCAAACTAATCAAATAAGAAAAATCTAGAAAGTACAGATGAACAATTAGAATACTTGATTTCTTCCATTTTGCAACCAATCATGGCATTTGAAAGCATAAAGAGTCATAATATTGTATAATGTTTTGAAAGACTTTCATATTGAAAAGTTGTAAAGGACCATGAGATTTGAACTTTAGTAATGTATAGGTTTGCATAGGGTAAATGAGTCATTACATAGGTCCTAATAAGGTCTCATAATAATCTCAAGTCATTTCATAAGTTGAAACATTCAATAAGTCACTTAAAATTTAGCTTATTGCTTTAGAAAATTCAAATCTTGAATGTAACAGCTACATGAGCATTTTGGAAGGAAACTCTATAGTTTAGATTTTATGAAATATTGGGAACACTAGTGCAAAGCACCTAATCATTTTTCTTTTCTTGATGTAATAAGGTCTAGGGATAGATCTAATGATCTCCCAGTGACCATCCACATTTGTAATGGACACAAGACCCCATGGTGCAACTATAAGCCTTGGCCATCAATTGGTCCAATAAAGTGAATTTTTGGTAAATTCCATGTTTTTTAGGTAAGTCTAGATTTTTAGAACATTATTAGGGTCCCTAAGAGCTTGTAGAGTCTATTTGCAATCAAATTTGCAATAAAACTTGTCTTAGCGCAAAAATTGCAAAAAGTTGCTTAGTAACTTTTACAAATTTCTTGACAACTTTTCAAAATCTAACTCCTAACAGCTAGAACTATTTGAATTGTCAGTGCCATTAGCTCTGGGTGGGTGGGTGAACCCTAGTGACACCCTTTTTCCAACCATGGAGACCATCTATCGTCCGTGGCCACCCCATACCGAGGAGTCCCCAAGGTTCTCTAAGTGTGTTTTGAGGTCAATCTTCTGAGGGTCCTAAATCGGAGCTCATGAGGGCTATTGATAAACTATCAAGTACTATAAGATGGTGATGTTGAGGCCTAAAATAACCTATCTCATTTTTGAGAGATCACATTTTATTTGGATTCGGCATAGCGATCTCACTCGATGCCAAAACTTGCAGTGTGCCTCAGTTCATAGGTGCACCACAACATAACTTTGAAACCGCTGATCGTGACATCAAATCATCAGCACCATTAGCTCTGGATGGGCGGGTGAACCCTAGTCACACCCTTTTTTTGGCCATGGAGACCATCCATCATTTGTGGCCACCCCGTATCTAGGAGTCTCCAAGGTGCTCTAAGTACATTTTGAGGTCAATCTTTCGAGGGTCATAACTCAAAGCTCATGAGGGCTATCGATGAACTATCAAATGCTACAAGATATTGATACTCAGGCCTAAAATACCTATCTCATTTTTGAGAGATCACATTCTGTTTGGATTCGGCACAACGATCTCACTCAATGCCAAAACTCACAATGTGCCTTAGTTCATAGGTGCACCACAACGTAACTTTGAAACCGCTGATCTTGGCATCGAATCGTCTGCGCCATTAGCTCCGGATGGGTGGGTGAATCCTAGTCACACCCTTGTTCTGACCACGGAGACCATCCATCATTTGTGGCCACCTCGTACTGAGGAGTCTCCAAGGTGCTCTAAGTGCATTTCAAGGTCGATCTTTTGAGGGTCATAACTCGAAGCTCGTGAGGGCTATTGATGAACTATCAAATGCTATCGGAAAATGATACTAAGGCCTAAAATAACTATCTCATTTTTGAGAGATCACATTTCATTTGGATTCAGCACAGCGATCTCACTCAATGCCACAACTCGTAGTGTGCCTTAGTTCATAGGTGCACCACAGCATAACTTTGAAACTGCTGATCGTGGCATCGAATCACCAGTGCCATTAGCTCTAGATGGGTGGGTGAACCCTAGTCACACCCTTTTTCTAGCCACAAAGACCATCCATCATTTGCGGCCACCCCGTACCGAGGAGTCTCCAAGGTGCTCTAAGTGCATTTTGAGGTTGATCTTTCGAGGGTCATAACTTGAAGTTTGTAAGGGCTATTGATAAACTGTCAAATGCTATAGGAAAATGATACTAAGGCCTAAAATAACCTATCTCATTTTCAAGAGATCACATTTCATTTGGATTCGGCACAACGATCTTGCTAGATGCCAAAACTTGCACTGTGCCTCAATTCATAGGTGCACGACAACATAACTTTGAAACCATTGATCTTGGCATCGAATTGTTAGCACCATGAGCTCTAGATGGGCGGGTGAACCCTAGTCACAACCTTGTTCTAGCCATGGAGACCATCCATCATTTGCGGCCACCCTATACTGAGGAGTCTCCAGGGTGCTCTAAGTGCATTTCAAGGTTGATCTTTCGAGGGTCATAACTTGGAACTCATGAGGGCTATCGATGAACTGTTGAATGCTATAGGATGGTGATGCTAATAACTAAAATAATCTATCTCATTTTTGAGAGATCACATTCTATTTGGATTCGGCACATCGATCTTGCTCGATGCCAAAACTCGCAATGTGCCTTAGTTCATAGGTGCACCACAACATGACTTTGAAACCACTGATCTTGGCATCAAATTGTTAGTGCCATTAACTCCAGGTGGGTAGGTGAACCTTAGTGACACCCTTTTTTTGGCCACAAAGACCATCCATCATCCACGGCCATCCCATACCGAGGAGTCTCCAAGCTGCTCTAAGTGCATTTTGAGGTCGATATTTTGAGGGTCATAACTTAGAGCTCGTGAGGGCTATCAATGAATCATTAGAGGAGACAAGTTTGTAAGAAGTAGTAGCTTAGTGTTTTTGCTAAAATAAGTTAGTGGGAAGGCTTTATTAGAGGGTCTTGGCCAAACTAGTGGGGTGTCTACCCACTCTCTAATTTTAGAGATAGTTAGGTTTTGGAAGGAGATTAGGGGAGCTCTACTACAACTATCCTTACCCTAGCTTGGACCAAGGTTGGTATCTCAAACTTGCTTCTTTTCCATTTCTTTCTTTTAGCATGGTTAAGCAAATATGCAAGTGTGGAGTTTATCAATGGAGTATGCATTGCATTGCATTGTGGAGTAGCATTCATGTGAGGCTTGAATGATGTTCATTTCATGTAGATTAGTGTGACACCATTGTGCATCTTGTTGTATTGTGTGGAGTATTGTGAGTATGAGTTTTGGATTTCCTCTATTTCCTTGTTGTATTATGGGTGTTGATATTGTGTTGTGAAAATGTGATGTGCTCTTGAAAATTTCTTGCTTTATTTCTACTTGGTTTTTTTTTCTTGTTTTGTGCTTGAGTGTTGTTATGGGCATGGGACTTACACTCACCCTTGTGGGAAGGGAAGAGAAGTCCAAGGTGAAGGGCTTAAGTTGGGTTCAACAAAAAATGTATTGAGAACCTTGGAGTATGGACTCCATTGTATTCCATAACCATTCATATCTTGCTGGGGGTGATAGGGAAAGTATGGTGTAGAAAGGAAGTTTGAGGAGTTACAACTGATGGTAGTTGTTTTGGAGGAGGAAATGTGGAGGCCCCGAGAGGGCATGAAAATTGTTTATTGCAGATATGGTTTGGTATGGAAAGTCTCCATTTTAGAACACACCCTCATCCTATGTTTATGGTTCCATCTGTGAAGCCATTGCGAAATAGCCTTGGGGGGAAATTGTTCAAGTTTGAAATGTAATGTTTATGCATTGAAAGATTATATGTGTATCCCAGTTTGAGCCTTGTTCCCTAGCACGGGGGTGGTCTCTTTAAGGCCTATGGTTGGGTAGAAAGCACCCATGGTCCTTGTTAGTTTTTTGTGTTGCATATGCATATTTGTGTCCAAGGGAGCAATGGAAATGGCTTGCAATGATCATCTTGCAAATTGATGTTGGATGAGAAAAATTGACATTGTGCCCTCATTTGTGAAGGAGGATTCACTAGTTTGTTCATGTTCTCAATGATCATGTTGGACAATGTTCATGCTACTCATTGTCCATATCTTTCAATGTTCATGTTCCTTATGATTTTGAAAAGTCCCTTATGTTGCCCCATTGTGATGGAAGGAGATTGTATCATTATTACCTAATGTACGTGTAGAGGAAATAATTGATAAGGTTGTATATACATGTTTCATTTGGAGTTTATATTGTTATGAAAGCATTGGTGTGAGTCACAAATTTACTTTGACATCATTGTTATCATTTGAAAATGTGAAAGAAAGTTTTCTCCTTGTGGTATTGTAAATGACTAGTTGATAATAACAATCCATAGATGTTATGTGATACCATTGATTGTATAAATTTAAAACTTAGTAGATTGCTTACAATCTTGTTGTGCACTCAATAATTTGGAAGGAAAATTTTATGTTCATATCACATGCATGGATAACATTAATTTTAATTACCAAGCTTAATGCAATTCTAAGCAAGGAAATCATCAAATTAATTTCATGATATAACAAAATGAAGTTTTTTGTAAGAGAAGACATAATAAAATCTATGAGATACATTGTTGTAGGCATGCATTTTCCTCTCTGGAAAATGTATGGTAAAGGCAAATAAATCCCTTCCTTAATACAGAGCAATAAAATATTAAAGAATATTCCTAGATTCTAGACTGCTATCTATAGAGACTAATGAGTGTCCTAGACTAATATATTTTTAAGTGACAGAATGGTACACATTACAATCTTGTGACCTCTAAGTCACATCCAACACTCAAATAATAAATTAGTAATTAAATAAATAAAGGCATATTAGTGTACATGTTAGAGAATATGACAAATTTAAATATTTAGCTCAAAAATAAAATAAAAGCCAAGATTGATCTTGACTGCCCTTCTAGAGTAGCCCCCAACATTTCCTAAGCTGTCATAATGCAAAAAGTTTTCTCCACTCCCCAAGGCATATTGTTAAATCTAGCATTCATTCTGACATGTGATGTCAAAACTTTTATCCTTGAGCTTGCCTCCTTGAAAAGGGGTTTCATCCCCATTAATATACTTGGGTGCATATGAGAAAGGGTTTATGTCACATCCTTGTCTTATGCACTAGTCGTCCCCTCCTTGCAGGAGTGGTCATGTGTTCCCAAGCATAGGTAGTCAACTTGAAATTAAGGGGGAGTGGGATAGCAATCCCAAGGGATTTGTACTTAGGAGAATGTCAAGTTGACATTTAATATGACTTGTTCACATTAGGATTTCTGATTGGAGGGATGGGAAAAAGATGTCCTAAGACTTGGATTAGTCAAAATTTTGCACATGACCCACGTGGGACCTTCTGGGGACCACGTGTAGGAAGAAATGTGGCCTTGGTAAGAGTTAGGGAATGATGAGGATTTAAGATAGATAGGAGATTCACCCTTTAGATTTGTTTTTATTTTTATCAAATAATTATTTAATCATTTCAAGTCTTGAGTAGAGAATAATGACACTTAGTGTATTTGAGATTAGTTTAAGGGTAATGTTTATATCAAGGGGTCCATTTAGAAAAATGTAACAATTAAACCATATGGTAATGGAAAAGCTCAATATAGGAAAATAAATTAAATGAAATAAATAAGTTTACGAGAATGCATATATAATTGAACAAGATGTTAAGTACGAAGGGTTTAATTAAATTAGTGTTAAGAATGTAAATTAGGATAGTTGGATATAGATATAATAAAGTTAATATGAAGTAAGTTGTCGAGATGATGGGATTGGAGAATAAAGGATAAGGATGGATGGTGGATTAAAATAATAACTCAAATCTAGTTTTATCTAGTCAATAAAGCACATTGATAGATAAGATTTACTAGATAGAATTGAATGCATGATAAACCTGTGTAGATGTTGGATTTAATGTCAAGTGAATTTTATATTTGGCTTGAGGGAATGTTAGTTAGATAATGAATTTTGTGGATTCGATTGAAGATATTAGTAGAATATCAAAGTCGATAGAATATATATACCAATTTGAAAATGTAGTGTAGGAATAAAGCATTAGTTAGCTAGTATGTAATAAGGGTCAATAGGCAAGTAATTAGAGGTAGCTCGTCAGCTCATGTGCCCTATGTACAATTAATGATAATATGATTCATGTACACCACATTTTACTATGTTAGTTGCATGAAATGTTGAATACATATATGTCAGAACGACAAGGAATGTTATATACAAACCTTATTTATACGCTTGCACCTAGTCCTTGCATAAACAATTCATCTAACAAATTTAAATTGACACACTCAATACGATGATGTAGCAGGATGTGTTTAAATAATGATCCTGAATTATTATTGAGTTAAGTACTTTGAATTGGCCCTTAGACTTACTAAGAGTTCCTCATTTTATGTGCTTACTAATTTGTACTATGAAACTACTTTGAATCTTAACATGCTTTGATAATAATAATATTGATAGTGAGAAAGTAAGCTTATGGTGAATAATTAGATGTAATAATGTAAAAAGTAAATGTAATAGTATAGTAATTATAGTAATTAAAATAGTAAATGTAAAAGAATGGCAATGTAGCTAGATTAGTTAGTAGTTGATGAGCTAGATAGTTAGTAATTGTCTTTTGTTAGAGTAAGTTTAATTTATGTATTGAAATAGTAATTTTTGTGTTTAGGAAACTATAGTGAGTGCTAGTTTGGTGAGGAAGCAATGTGGATAGAATGCATAAGCATGACTAAATAGAGTAAAAATGGAGAAAATGACTCAGTATTGGTCCAATCTTTGAGAGGACCTGTAACCAGTAAGATATGGATGCAAGCACATGATACACGTTTGGCACATAAAAAAAACTATTTATTCCTTAAGTTGTGTATAGTATGTGTTGAATGATGGATACTATCAATACAAGTGGCCCCTTCTCCATCATGTAGACTTTGAACCTACCTTTGGGGCATATCTTTTCTAATTTCCAATGGTTAGATCCGATATAGTATGGTAGATAAGTGTACATTTTCTTATTTGACTAAGGGTGCTCATGTGATGAGTACTAAATCTAAATTCTCTAGATACCTGTGTTTAATTTATTAAGATATACTAAACTTCCACACCATATAGTAATTGTCACATTAATATATATTGTAATGATTAATGAATGTGTGTACATTGGTAATGAGGATAATAAGTAATTCTGATCCCCTTCCCTTACATGCTAGAATCACGACCTAGTCGATATGATACAACCAACAGACCCTAATAGAATATTAGTATCAGAGGCTTGTTAGGATATGAATTACCTCACTAATTTATGACTGTTGTATCTCGAACTTGCTCTTTTGACTCGTGATGCTAACTTGAACTAGACTGTCATCCAATCTATTTGAAAACCACCTGTGATTAAAATGTTACAACCGGATGACACTATCTACATGAATCTTGAACTCCTATTCAATGATAACCTTTTTTTACAATATGTAATTTCTTATGCGACTTCATAAGCTACAAAAAAAAAAAAAAAAATTTGTTGTGTTTTTACTAGTAAAATTTAGGGCATGACACGTGATCCACAATAAATTGAACAATACTAGATACTAAATTAATATGTATATCATTGTGCACATAAATGACAAAAATATATATCAAAATACATGTATCCATAGACAAAATTTTACACAAATATATATCAAAGATCATGTATCCATAGACAAAGTACTCAAATATATATCAAAATACATATATCCATATACAAAATGTGGTTGATCATGCCATCGGAATGTGTATAATATCAATGTTTCTGTATACAATGTGGCATATGCCATCTCAAAATGTTTCATGATGCATCCTACAACAACTATACTATCCTAGGGTGCTGGTGGATGATCAAAATGCAGCCTCTTCGCTGCACTAGCTGGATCAGATGCCCCCTACATAAACAAAAAAGGAAAACTTAAAGTTAGACTACTAAATTTATATGATTCTACATATCTAACATTAAATTACTCAAATTCATAATGATCTTTTTTGTAATGGAGATTAATACTATCAAAATTTCATAATAAATACCTCTCTCGTCGACCTCTTGCGCTAGTCAGGAGTCCTCTCGTATGCCCTCGGCAATGCTGGTACCTCTCTGATTGTGGGTTGTATATGTTCAAATACCTTTGTCAGATGAATCTACAATTTAAACTATAACATTATAATTCATAGCATGCTAAATTTATAACATATTTAATCATGAATTCAAACTACAACTTACTATTGTAGGCTCCTCCTCAGGAGTGAGTGGCCACGTCATCAAATCTACATAACTCTCCCATTGGACCTCATGTGCACTAGGAGTCTCCTATGAGATACAAAATAGTAGTTGAACTAATATCACAGAAATCAGTTTTGAATTTATTCATGAAGATAAGGATAATAAAAAATAAATGATACTTATACATACAATGGGGCTCTCAATGCGAATGGAAATCCCTGATGGTCTACGACGCAAAATTTGTACATGCTCATCACCAGTAGCGACGCCCTATATACATTAAAGAATGTAATTAAATGGGATTACCACAAACATTTTACAAGAATGCATCAATATTTAATCAAATAGAAAGCACCTAATTACCTTTCCTTTGTCAATGCATGCTGGCTCACTCTTTGCACTTTGTCCCTCTGAGATAGGTGCTACCTGCAAGATAAAAGAAAGATTAGCAACCATATATGCTACAATATCAAATAGAAAAAAAAATGTGAACACAACATAATGTACCGTAGATGTCTCAAGGCCAAATGAAATGGCCGAGAGCGTGGCATCATCGATCTGTTTGAGCTCCTCCTCGGTCATCAACTAAACATGAATGAAGATCACATACATATAAAAGTCAATATGGCTTAAAAATTAAAATTACTCTATTAAAAAAATTAACTTTAAATCACATATGTCATAAAAAAAAAATATACACGTATCGACACCAAAGGAGTCCATGCCTCTGCATTCCCCTCCACTCTCGCATCAGGGTTTGTAGCCTCTGCATGTGTGTCTAGTGTATCTTCGTCTAATACAAAATGATACTCAGGAAGATCACCTATGGGACCCAGGCAAATATTCTTGCACATAATGCAAGTGTGAGGCACACAAACATGTGATGAGCTAGCTAATGATGAACTAGCACCAGCATCATCAACATGAGGAGGCAGGATTGACCTAGCCTGAGATATCATTAGGCTACTCAGCCTATGAATGGCTTTGATAGTCTGAGAGCTAGCCTCTATCATAATATTTGGATGTTGCACTCGAGGAGGAGGGGAGATATCAGTGGAGAGGACAAAAGTGCCAACTTTCTTCCACTGGGAAGAGGGTCTATCTTGAGGAGCTCCTAGTCCTAAGCCCATGTTGGGCTTCATGCTCCAATAGTTCACTTAAAGTTTCAACACAAATTCAACATATAATTTTCTAAGGAAATAAAATGGTATGTCTAAATTTCCATGTGGAGGGATATCAAAGACCATCTACCAATGATTCCAAAAGTTTGCATGTATGGCATCATTTGTGCACCATTTAATCGATAGTTTGGATTTTTTTGGGTCAACTAGTAAACCTATTTTTGGGTTTGTAAAAAGGCTGGCCAAATTGTCTTTGCTTATGTTGAGGGCTGCAACCTCATCATAATCCAAATCATCATCAAACATCTCGTGCATTTGATCACGCCAATGAAGAGCGACATTTTGTTGGTTTGTAAGGGTTTTAATGTTATCCACTATGGTGTTTAACATGGATAACATAGGAGCCAATGTGGGTACATTATTATATGTTCTATGCAAACCTCTCAACTCATTGAGATTTTCATTTATTAAATCCTCGATTCAAGGATGATTTTGAGGGGGTAGAGGATCGTTTGATGGATGATTTTGTGGGGGTACTAGATCGTTTGGTGGGGGGTTACGAGGAATATTATTCACTGCCTTAGTGTCATCATTCTGATCAGTCATTCCTATTGAATTGCAAAACGTAATATATATTTTTAAAAAAACCTTAATTTTAACCTTTTTTTTCAAAAAAACCCTAGATTCAACTAAAACAAACAAAATCATGCTAAAATCTATTGAATTTAGATTAAAAATTAGTTTAAAAAACAAAAAAAACATACCTTAATATCCGATATCTAATCTTATATCTGATATCTGGTTGCTCGCTAATACTGGCCCCCAAAATGTGAGAAATAAGGGCCTGTGGGTTTGGTCATTTTTTTTAATGTAATGCTATAGGTATCGGATATCTGATATTATATCAGATATCCGTTTGCCCGCATGTCTTATATTTTATATATAAGATATATAACATATAACATATAGCTTTGAAATATTATATTATATTATATTTTATATATTTTTATATTATATTATATATATTATATTACATTAATATATATTATAATATAAAATATTATATTATATTATTATTATATTATATTATTATAATATAACATTATTATTATAGTATAATAATTAATATTATTATATTATTATATAATAGTATAATTATTATTATTATTATAATATTATATTATATATTTAATAACAATATTATATTATAATATTATAATAATATTATATTATAATGTATTATATTGTTATAATATAATGTTTTTATATTATTATAATATTATAATAATAATTTCATATAATTACTGGATATCCGATATATAATTAGATATCCGATAATATCGGATATATGATATTAAATCAGATATCCAATATTAGATCGAATATCCGATAAGGCTCGACCTTTCCTTCCAGGCTTGGTACCTAGATAGGTGGAAAAAAGTCAGAGCAGATTTTGAAGCACTTTTAGACGTGTTCAAACTCCATTTTTTTCACATCGCCACTTTTTGGCACACCATGATCCTGCACATACCTGTCTTTACTGAGAATTTCATGGAGCAAAGTTTTATGGAGCATTGTCATGATGGAGGAAAGCTATGGTAAAATTGGGTAGCATCTAAAGATTGGATAGAAGATCTTGAGTAGATATTTGATTTCAAAATGTAATTGAAAACTTTTTTTCATGTTTGTAAAGTACACAATTAATGCAAATTCAAATTGATGAATAAAATGGAGTACATACTTGATTACCACTTCATTGTGATTACATCCAAAAAGCATAGAGCACTTAGAAGCAACTTGATAAGGTGATTTTGAAGTAAACCCTATTTTTGGAAAGAGGTATTTTATCATTTATTCACATAATTTCTTTGACAAAGTTTATATTTGTTAGAATCATGGATATGTCAGTAGTTCATGATGTTGAGAATGAGGAGAGACCATAATTGAAGGTTGTTTCTATGAAACTCGTAGAAAGAAACCCTAATTCTATAGTATCCATTACACCAAGCAATGTAGTATATTTGGAAGATGTAGGCAGTTATCTTAACAACAAGTTTAAATCTATTGGAAGCAAGTATATGAATAAAGATATGGAATTAGTCTTCAACCATGATATGACTATGAAGCCCAGAGTTGAACATTTGAAAGAATTAGACTTGTTCAAATATCATTTCTACTGAGAATTGGACACCGATGAATGGACTCATATCATACTAAGTAGAATACATGATGGAAAACTATGGAAGGAAGATAATGTAGTTGATATTTCAACCAAACTTATGCATGAGGTAATTGGTCTTAGCAAACAAGATAGTGCATGTATAGGCAAGAAACTTGTTAAGAAGAAAGTTGAGAGCTACACAAAAGCAATTTATAATGGGAAGGTAATGGTGATCAACACCATTACAATATTATGTAGATTCCTAAGAAGAATCATTGCCTACTTTATATATGAAATTTCTAAGATTGATGAATTGTCAGCCAAATTCATCTATGCAACCTACAAGATATGTGTTGAGAAGGAACAAGTCAACCTTAGTGAAATTCTAAGAATGAAACTTCTTGAAAACTTGGAGAAAATAAAAAAGACTAAGAATGGTGTGTTTAGATTTCAGTCACTAATCAATCATTTTTTTTTTCATGTACTTAATAGATTTCCATTTTTATCAATCATAGAGATTATGAGCAGTGATAAGTGTACAATGGAGAAGATCAAGAATGTATGTAGAAGACATCCAATAGATAAAATCTTGGATAGTGGGAATCTAATAATGAAAACATTTTAGAATGAAATAAGACAAAGATTCAGAATTGCACCTATAATTGTAAAAATATTTAAGGAAGATATATGTGTTATGGTTAATACAGATTTTACTTATATTCAAGTAGTAGAACCTTGGGAAACATTTTTTGATCCCTTAGGTTATGTATTAAGTGATGATATAGAAATTGGATAAATTGATTTATTGTTGAACTCTAAGAAGGACCAAGCTATGCATAGATTTGGAACTTATGATGAGATTACCCAATCAACTCATTAGTCATCTTTAGAGAAAGCATCTCACAAGACGATAGAGACAATAATGAAGAAAGCTTTAACAAAGGCTAGTATGACTAAAAGGAAGTCACAAGTAGTCAGACAAACTATGAAGCAAAGTATAATGTATGTGAAAACTTTGTCAATGTATATTGTGCCCTCACTATGGGATGTTGCTTTCAAGGAAGTGGAGTGCTTCAATGGGAGGTAGTCTACAATGTGATTTATCATATGCTACTTTACAAATAAGAGAAAAGGCTATCAAGGTCAATAGAGAGCCAAGAGTAACTTACATTTTTTAGGAAAATACTGACAAAGATACAACTTATTTCAAAGACACAGATGTGAATGCATTCAGAGTTGAATTAATTATCCAAGAAGTTGAAAAATTGTCTGCACTAATTGAACAAGAGGTCACATGTTGTATGGATTCTCCAAAATTGTGGAGCATGTATTTTGATGGAGCAAGCTCAAAGGAAGAATCAAGAGTAGGAATTATTTTTGTCTCCCTTGACAAAAATACATTTAGATATTCATTTTCTCTTAATTTTGCATGTACCAATAATGTTGCAGAGTATGAGGCCTTATTGTTAGGATTAAAAGTTACAACAAGCCATAGAATCAAGAAAATACATGTCATAGGAGATTTAGAGTTAATTATTTCTCAGGTTCGAGGAGTGTATGTTTCAAAAAATAAAAGATTGAAACAATATAAGAATGTTGTATGGGATATGATTGAGTCTTTTGATGCCTTTGGACTAATGTGGAAAGATAGGAGTAATAATAAAATGGCTGATTTATTCAAAAATGTGGCCATAAAACCTGATGACATATCATTTGCTCATGTATCTACTATGGAAGTGCATAATAGGCCTTCAATCCTAGATAATGTACATAGTTGGCAAGTTTTTGAGGATGATAAGGACATCTTGAGTTTTCTCCTTAATGAGGATAAATATCACAGATAGGAACTTGATTGCGGTGCTTGGGTAGAAATAATAGATGGAAAAGAGAAGTTTTTGGCCAAGAAATCTTACAGCTAAAGACTAACAAGGTACCCAAGGGTTTGGTTGTTTTGGAGAGTGCTTTTGATAAACAAGACTGGGTGCATTTGGATGTAAAGGATAAGAAACCATAGGAGCTAGAGGAAATCAATCTGAGCATAGTTGATTCCCCAAAGAAGGTATACATTGGTAAAACCTTAACCCTTGAGATTACGAAATCTTTGATAGATTTGTTAACAAAATTTAGACTTGTTTTTGCATGGTCTTATGATGACCTCAAGGCTTACAGGCAAGATTTATTCTAACATGTTGTACCTCTTAAGGAAGATGTAAAACCTTTTAGACAGAAGCAAAGATTTGTGAATCCTACTTTAGCTCCTAAGATGCAGGAAGAATTATTGAAGCTTAAGCATGGGGGGATAATTAAGCCAAATAGCCATTCTTCATGGGTGTCTAATTTGGTACCTGTAAGAAAAAAGAATGGTGATATTAGGCTTTCTGTTGATTTTATGAATTTAAACATTGCATCTTTAAAAGACAATTATGGATTGCCTAACATGGAGGCTATGTTACAACAAGTGACTAGTTCAGACTTAATGTCCATGATGGATGGTTTTTTAGGATATAACTAGGTCCTTGTTGATAAAAAAGAACAACAAGACAACTTTTACCACTCCATGGGGAACTTATGTGTATGTGAGAATGACTTTTGGTCTCATAAATGCAGGAGCAACTTTTCAAAGGGCTATGCATGTTGCTTTCAAAGAATATATTGACAAATTCATGGTGGTATATAAAGATGACTTGACTGCTTATTCTAAGAGAGTTTAAGATCATTGCAGGCATCTTGAAAAGATTTTTATTAAGGCCTTGGAATATGGTGTGTCCCTAAACCTAAGAAAGTGTACTTTTGGGGTCACAAAAGGGAAGCTTCTAGGATATATTGTTTTAGAGGAAGGGGTAAAGATTGACCCTAAAAGGGTAGCAACAATTGAGAAGGTGCTAAAGCCAAAAAGTGTTAAAGGTATACAATCTTTCTTTGGACAAGTTAATTTCTTAAGGATATTTGTGACTAATTTTGCTAAAGTTAGTAGGCCAATTTTAAAATTGCTCAAAAAGGGAGCTACAATCAGTTGGGAAGGTGAGTCTACTATTGCATTCCAAGAAATAAAAAATTTCTATTAAGAAATCTCTAGTCCTTGTTGGGCCCATTTGCCGTTGCACCAAAAGCCATGACTATTAGTGAACATGGAACACCACATAATTAACCACCTGTGGGCAGGGGAGCGCGTTGCATCACCCAACAATCTCCCCCTCGACACGCATACCAGGTTCTTACGCGGGTCGGGAAGGCATCGGGGAGATTTGAACCCATGACCAAGCCAAAACCAGGCTCTGATACCAATTGTTGGGCCCATTTGCCGTTGCACCAAAAGCCATGACTATTAGTGAACATGGAACACCACATAATTAACCACCTGAGCGTGTCGCATCACCCAACAATCTCCCCCTCGATGCGCATACCAGGTGCTTACGCGGGTCGGGAAGGCACCGGGGAGATTTGAACCCATGACCAAGCCAAAACCAGGCTCTGATACCAATTGTGGGGCCCATTTGCCATTGCACCAAAAGCCATGACTATTAGTGAACATGGAACACCACATAATTAACCACCTGTGGGCAGGGGAGCATGTCGCATCACCCAACAATCCTTAGAACCCCTGATTATGAAAAGCGTATGCATATTTTCTCTTTTGCATCTTTTCATACTATTGTAGTTGTTTTACTTTAGAAAAATGAAGATGGGTATGCACAACCCATAACATTCTTTAGTAAGTCTTTACAACCTATAGAACATTAATATGAAATAAATGAGAAGCAAGCACATGCCCTAGTAAAATTTGTTAAGGCCTTTAGGTGTTCCCTAGTAGGTGCTATTGTTATTGATTTTATGCGTAATGTAGCAGTGAAGGACATTTTCTCTCAACAAGAAGTGTCTGGCAAAAGATGTAGATAGATTAACAGAATCCAAGAATTTAACATAGACATAAAAATTACCAAATTGGTAAGGAGTTAGGGATTAGATAAGCTCATGGCATAGACTAATTTATATGCTAATCAAATAAATGTTGAAAATCAAAATCTTAGTTTTGGTACATGTGATATGGATCAGTGTGATTGGTACAAAGATGTAATATATTATTTGCAACATATGCAATCTCTACTTCATCTAACAGATAATGAGAAGTGTGTTGGATACAATTATTCAATTGTGTGTTGTCTTTGATGTTACACAAATGTCATATCAATTATCAAACAGAGTCTACTAAGCTCAGTTGGTCAGCAAGGCATAAGACAGAGTCTACCAAGCTCAGAAGGTTAGCAAAGAAGGTTTACAATGTCTACCAAGCATTCTCAGACTTTACCTTGTGTAGACAGTTGTTACCAAGCTTTCAAGGTTAGAAAAGGAAATTCAATGTCTACCGAGCTTACTCAATCATCAAAGGAGATGTGGCAAAAAATAGTTCTTACCAAGCTCTCATGGTTAGCAAACGAAATTCAGCTCTTACCGAGTTAACTTGGTAGCCAAAGGATTTCATGGAATTTGCAGTGTTAACTGAGTTGAGGTGGTTAACTCAGGAAATTATTTTTGGAGCATTGTTTACTGAGCAGGGTCAGCCAATGAAAGATTTTATTGTTTTGAGAAATAAAGTTTATTTGTTTAATTTAATACTTGTAACCGACTGATATATGGTTTATTGGTAAATGTAACTTGTAAATGGGCCAACTTCACAATCTGAATGGAATATATAAGAGGTCAAGTTACAAATTCTAAGTGTGATGCATTTGATGTGATATGAATGTGAAGAAGGATTGATTATTGTGAGAGCAAATTTTGAAGGATGACCAGATATCATTGAGGAGCGGCAAAGCTATATTTGATCAAGGAGGATCTAATGGTGCATAATAGAGATTTGTACTCAAAAAATTTATTTGCATCTTATTCAGGTCAATTCATTGTTACTTTCTAACCATTGTAGCAGTGATTCCAAAATCTCTTAATAGAGTTGGTTTAATAGCCATTTTGTAAATCCTTTAACAAGGTGACAATTTAGTTAAATTTTTCTAAAGACCTCTAGCAAGGCCACTCTTAATAGGGTGATTAAATCCTCTAACAGGGTCACACCTAATAGTGTGTTTTGTAACCTTTAACAGGGTTGGCTCCTAAAAGAGTTCACTTTAGAAGAGTGAAAATTGGTAGCTAGTTACTTGGTGGTTTTTCCCATATTGGGTTTCCACGTTAAATTCGATATCTCTTGTGTTCATGTTATTTACTTTTGCATGCATGTTAATAATTATGAATGCTTAAATATTCGTAACAAGTTAATCTACCAAGTTACAACATTTTTGTGAGTTTTTACTGAGTGACAGTAGTAACTAGTTATTTAAGACATCTAAGGGATCTGTGGATTTGTTTTTTTGGTAACTGATTCACCCCCCCTCCCCCCCCCTCAGTTACTCGATCTATAATTCCATCAAAGTGAACTATAAAATTGCATGCAACTAGATATATTGTAGTAAATGGAGATTTGTGGTGGAGAAATTTTGGGGGTGTGTTGCTCAAATGCATTGATCAATAGAAATCAGAAAAGATATTAAATGATATGCATACAGGAGTATGTGGTGGGCATTATATGGCAAAAACTAATGCCCAAGATTATGAGAGTAGGATTTTGGTGGCCTAGCTTGTTTAAAGATGCCCAAATCCAAGTGATAGAATGTGACTCATGCCAAAGGTTTGTAGGAAAATTAAAATTTTTTGGGAATACACATTTGAAGTTAGTTGAAGTCCAAGCATCCTCTCAGAAATAGGGAATGGATTTTATGGGTGAAATTTCACCTAGTTCTAGTAGTGGTTTTTCTTGAGTACTGGTTACAACTGATTATTTTACAAAATGGGTTGAGGTAATACCTACTAGGAATTCTACAAGTAAAGTGGTAAAGAATTTTTTAGTAAAAAATATTATCACAAGGTTTGGGTGCCTTGAAAGAATAGTAACTGACAATACTATGTGGTTCAGATCTAAGGAATTCATCAAATTCTTTGAAAAGTATGGTATCACTAGATCAATTTCATCACCTTATCATCCACAAGGGAATAGACAAGAAGAATCTACAAATAAGAGTTTTTTAAAGATCATAAAAAGGACCTTGAATGATAACAAAAAGGCTTGGGATTCAAAGTTACAGTTAGCTATTTGGGCTAATAGAGTGACAATAAAAAAGGCAATAGGGGTGTACCTTTTGACCTTGTGTATGGAATTCAAGCCAAAATGCCTCTAAACAATCTAATGGGTTTGTATAACTATATTTAGATGTTTGATGATGATATTTTTGATGACATGCATGAGAGGATGGATGAATTAGTTGGGTTGGCTGAAACAAGGAAAGAAGCCTTTGTCAAGAACATGAAATTATAAATGCAAACAAAACATTTATATGAAAAGAGGGCAATGGTTAGAATATTTGAATCTAATGACCTTGTCTTAATGTGGAATGCAAGATTAAAAGATAAAGGAGAGCATTGAAAATTTGACCTTTGTCTTGGTCCTTATTTTGTTGATTCATCTTGGGATGAAGATTCATATTTCATCAAGGAATTATCAAGATTTTTTTTGGAATTGCTAGTTCATGGACAATTCCTAAAGAAATACTTTTCCTGAAGGTATTTATCTTCTATAAACAGTAATTAGGTTTTGTACTTATGTACATTTTTTGTAATTACCTATGCATATGTGTATAACCCTTGTATATATGTATATTTCTGCTATATAATTTCAAAAGGTTGTTACCTTGAGTTATCAGGTTTGTGGTTTGCTTGAATCAAAAATTCTAGTTTCTTGCATAGATACAAATTATCTATCATCCTCAGATAGAGCCACTAATAGCTCCTATTTTTCATTGAGCCTATTTTTCAAATTTATGGTGAAAATGTTGAATTGAAACTTAGGGTTGCATTTATTTTGTTTCCATATGTAGAAGAAACATTAGAATATTTTCCCTGATCCAATTATTTTGTGTCAATATGTCCCAAATATGTGGTTTAGTGCCTTAGGATTTGAATTTCATCTTGCATTGCAAAAATCTGCATGAAATGCATCTAAACCCTAACCCTAGGTTTTTGAAAGTAAGCAGGTTTTTATTTTTCTTTTGACATCTTCCTTTACAATGTTACAATGAAGGGGTTACTAGAACATTGCAAGAAAGTATTTTCTTTGCTACGATCTTGAGATAAATGTGTCATCATCATATCATGAATGGTGTAAAAAAATTTCTAACCTTATGACTTCCTTTGTGTCAAAAGATCATGTCATAGTTTTAATGGTTTAGTGTGTGGCACACCCCGATATTGTGACAAGGGAGGTCATCGTGGCATTGGGAGTGATGAAAAGGAATATTATGGTATTACGAAGCAATGTATATAATAGGATCATTAAAGACATAATGAAGTGTTGCAATGATACAAGGTACCAACAGTCATAAGATCTTAGAGGTCTTAAAGGTAAGCAATGATGATCATGCATTGGTAGATAGGTGTCCAATTTTTCATTGGTCAAAATGGAAGGTACGGATACCAGATGTGTGCTTAGTCAAGAAAAGTGGGACCAAAGGATATATTATATTATTTTGATGCGGTATATAATGATCTCCAATGCTATGATGAATGGTTCATCATAGCATCTCATGACAAAATAAAGTGTGGTCTGATGATATGATCAAGATGTGATTGTAAGATCACACATGAAAATTATATATAATTACTACAATGCTACGATGCAAAGGGTTAACTATTATCGGAGGATCATAAGAGTTCTAAATGTAGCTAGCGATGTTATGAACTAGAATATGTGACCACGATCATAATATCATATGATAGGAAAGGTCAAGGTGTGATGCTATGAAGATGTTTGTCGAGACATTATAAAGGGAGAAAAGGCTGGTGCTGATGCCATGACAACAAGGTGATCATAAGATCATAGGAGGGTTTTTCCATGGGGCCCGATTGATCAAAAAGGGTTTTTCAAGGGTTTTCGTAACATCAAAAAATCATTTTTGCAACAATAAGATGCTACGAAAGGTCTTTTCATCTATTGTTGTCATAACATCACTGGCCTTGCTTTGACATTAAAATAAAGTCATTTCTCTGAGCTGAAAAATAATAGTAAAGATCTCGACCAATAGGAATTGAGTGTAGTACAAAAGGTGCATTGTTGGATAGTAATGGCGAAACTCCATTGAGTTGACAGAATGGATTGATATTGTATTTCAAGCATGCTGAAATCAATGCAATGTGAATATTGATTTGCATATATTAATTTGTAAAGATATTCCCACTTCACAATCAAAATTTTCCATTTGTAGAGAGAAAGAATTTGAGTAGTTTCAAATTTTTTCAGTGCACTCTAGATTATTGTTTCTAGAACTTTTGAGAACAAAGCAACTTCCATATTCAGTGTTTACTTACATAGTATCAAAATGTCTAACCAAGAAGTAGAAGAGATTAAAAGTTTAGACATGGCAGTTTCAGAACCTTCAACCTCTAAAGGAGGCAAAACCAAATAGAAGAAACCACATAATTTTTTTGAAGAATGGATAAAGCATTTTCTTGGTTCTTCTAATGCAAATTCTACATATGATCAAGCTTTTATTGACCCATACGCTTTATGCAAAGATGATATATGCCCTAGTGTTACAGGATCATATCTTTTTAGATATTTCTACCATAATAGGGAGAAGAAAATTCTTGAATGCAACCCATGGAAGAAGAATCTTGCCAAATTGATATTTCTAGAGATTTTTGTGGATGTTGACTTGATGAAGGCCCTATTTCAATGATACAATCCGGCCATGAAATCTTTCCATAAGAGGGATGGAACTATCCTCTGTACCCTAGACCAAGAGTCATTCATGGAGGCCTTTGGATTGGATGGAGCTATAGGTCAGCCTATAGATTTGAAAGAGTTATAGAGGAAATTTGAAGCAAACACTAAGTCATATACTAGTACATAATTGCTACAACATATTCCCATGGATTTGAAGAAAGTGGGTGATTACCCTAAGAAGGTTGAGAAAATGATGGCACTAGAAAAATTCAAAAATTATTATTTTTAAACTGTATATGGTGTCCATAAGGTGGTGGGAAAGGATGTATCTAATGTGGTCTATGGAGAAGAGTCCATAATTGTAAGGGATATATAGGAATCCTACCATGTTGGGGAGTTTTTGGATACAATTATTAATTGTGTATTGTCTTTGATGTTACACAAATGTCATATCAGCCATTAGACAAAGTCTACCAAGCTCAGATGGTTAGCAAAGCAATTTATAGTGACTACCAAGCGTTCCTAAATATTACACAGTAAGTTAGCTCTTACCGAGCTCACTCGGGCATCAAAGGATTTTGTAGCAGAAAGTTAATGTTAACCGAGCTCCCAAGGTTAACAAAGGGAAATTCAATATCTACTAAGTTCACTTGGTCATCGAAGAGAAAGTTAGCTTTTACTGAGCTCACTCAGTAAGTGAAGGAAGGTCAGTGTTTATCGAGTTAACTCGGTCTCCGAAGGAAGTTGCAAGGTTTGCAGTGTTTACCAAGCTTCACTTGGTTAACACTGGGGAAACCATTCTAGAGCAACGGTCACCGAGCTAGGTCGAGCAACAAAGAATTTTATTATTATAAAGAATTAAGTTTTTTTTTTTTGTACAATGTTTGTAGCCAACTAATTTAATATTTTTAGTTGTTGTAACTTGTAATTGAGTCGACTTGACAATCTACAAGGTATATATGAAAGGTCAAGTTGTGAATTCAAAAAAAATGTAAGAGTGTGGATGCATAAGAGTGTGAATGTATGAATGTAAATGGAATAAGCAAATATTGAATATATGAGCAAGTGTTGTGAAAGGATTAGATATCCTTAAGGAGCTGCAAAGTTGTATTCGATCAGTGAGGATCTAGTGAAACAGAATAGAGATCTGTATTCAGCAAAGATAAGTTGCATATATTTCAAATCACTTCATTGTTTCTTTCTAATCATTGTAATAGTGATTCAAATCTCTTAACAGAGTTGGTTTAACAACCATTTTGTAAATCCCCTAACAAGGTGACAATTCAGTTGAATTGTTCTTAAGACCTCCAACAAGGCCACTCCTTACAAGGTGATTAAATCCTCTAACAAGATCACACCTAACAGTGTGTTTTGTAACCTTTAATAGGGTTGGCTCCTAATAGGGCTCACTTTAGAAGAGTGAAAATTGGTAACTAGTTACTTGGTGGTTTTTTCCAAATTGGGTTTCCACATTAAATCTGGTGTCTCTTGTGTTCATGTTATTTCCTTTATGCATGCATGTTAATCACTTTAAATGCTTAATAAGTTAATAGAACATCTATCAAGTTTCAACATTTATTTGTATGGTTACCGAGTATCAACATCAACTGTATTTTAAGACGTCTAAGGATCTGTGGATTTATTTTTGTGGTAACTGATTCACCCCTCCCCTCTTAGTTACTCCATCTATATTTCCAACAATTGGTATCAGAGCTTTTGGTGCTTGCAGGATAAGATTTCAAGGATATAAGCTAAAGATAAGGATGTCTTATAAGAGAAAAATTCCAAGACTTAACAAGGACAACTTCTTAGCATGGCAAGGGTTGATGAGACTTCATCTAGCTTCTATTGGAGACACAGGACTAAAATACCTTGATGAAAAATATGCAGAACCAGCTGGTACACTATCTATCAATGATATTGCTGAAAAGAAGACCCACAACATTATGATGATAGATATAGCATCTGCTCTAAGTTATGAAGAATTTGATGATATCAAGGATTGCAAATTTGCTTTTGAAATGTGGGAAAAGCTAAAAGAGATCTATGGAGGAGATAATAATGTTAGAAGAGCCAAAGCAGAAAGTCTGAGAGGACAATTTGATCAAATGAGGATGAGAGAGGATGAAAACATTGCAAAATATGTTGAAAGAGTCAAAGCATGTGTCAGTGAAATCAAAGCATCTGGAGGAGATATCAAGGAAGAGACAGTTATAAGTAATGTTCTCAGAACTCTACTTCCCATTTATGCAATCAAATTTTCTACAATTCAAGAAAGAAGATGTGAAGCAAATCATAAGATAAATCTAGAGGCTATAGTTGGAAGATTGACTGCATTTGAACTAGACAACTTTGATAACTATGTTCCAGCGTCCAAGAACATTGAATCAGCATTTGAAGCCAAGCTTTCACTAAAGGAGAAAGGAAAAAGGAAAAAGGAATCTTAGTCAGATAGTGAAGATGAATCAGACCAAAGTTCAGACAGTGATCTTGAAGTAATAAAAGCCCTTCTAGCAAGGAAATACTCTAGAGGCAGAGGAAAATACAAAGGTAAATTACCTCTAATCTATTTTTCATGTGAAGAAGTTGGTCATATTGGTTCTAGGTGTCCAAACAAGTAGAATAAAGATGAGAAGAAAGGATACAAGTTCAATGGCAAGAAAGACTTCAGATCATTCAAGGATAAAGGTAAGAAAACATGTTTTATGGCTAAAGATTCTAATGATTCTAATGATGAAGAAGAAGATGAAATTGTCTACATTGCTATGAAAGATGAATCTAATAATGATGAGGAAATGACACTCATTTTTCATATAAGAAAAAATGATACATAGATCATGGATAGTGGTTGTTCTCATCACATGACTGGTGACAAAACTAAGTTTGAATACTTTGAAGACTATGATGGTGGTAGTGTAAGATTTGGTAACAATGAACCTTGTTGTATAAAAGGAAGAGGGAGAGTCTCTCTAACCAAAGAACTTATATGTGATAATGCCTATTGGGTAGAAGGACTAAAGCATAATTTGTTAAGTGTGGCATAGCTACTCAATAATGGATTCCAAGTAGAATTCATGCATGGTAAAGCAAGACTACTAGATGGCAAAGGAAACTTGATTGGATTAGGTAATCAAACTAAAGGTAACTTGTTCTATCTTGAACTAGATGAATGTTCATGTTTCATTGCCCAAGTTGAAGAAAGTTGGTTATGGCATAAAAGGTTGTGTCATGTAAATTTTGATAATTTGGTAAAGATAAGCAAATTCAAGAAAGTAAGAGGCATTCCTAACATAAAGAAACCTGAGGTTGGTCTATGCAAAAATTGTTAGATTGGTAAAATGGGAAAAACTAGTTTTAAAAGTAAAAACTATCAGTCTGAAAATATATTAGAAATTGTGCATACTAATTTATGTGGACCCATTGGAATTGAAAGCTATACTGGAGAAAAGTTCTTCATTATTTTTGTTGATGATTACTCAAGAATGATGACAGTCATGTATCTAAGAAACAAATCAGAAGCATTTGAAAAGTTCAAATGGTATTTAGCCATAGTAGAAAAGGAAACAGGGAAAAGATTAAAATGCTTGAGGTTAGACAAAGGTGGAGAATTTATTTTAGATGAGTTTAATAACTTTTGCATTGAAAGAAGAATCAAAAGACAGGAATCAACCCCTAGAACGCCCTAGCAAAATGGAATAGTTGCAAGAAGGAACAGATCCATCATGGATTGTGCAAGAACTTTAATGATTGAAAAGAGCATTGCTATCAAATACTAGAAGGAAGCTATTAGCACTACAGTTCATACCCTGAACTGAGTATAGCTAAAGAAAGACTCATTCAAAACTCCCTATGAGTTATGGTATGGCTATAAACCTAATGTAAGTTACCTTAAAGTATTTGGAAGTAAATGTTACATTTTGAAAGAATCTAGAAAAGTCAAATTTGATGTGAAAGGTGATGAAGGTATATTCTTTGGATACTCATGTAAAAGTAAGGCATATAGATGTTTGAACTTGTCTACTCACAAAGTCATAGAAAGTGTACATGTGAAAGTTGATGAGTTTGCAAAAAGGACTGAAGAAGAAAGCAAAAGGGAACCATAAGATTATAAAAGGTTTGTCTTCATTGAACCTAATACAGTACCAGTTACATCAGAGAATCAGGAATCTTCTACTCCCGATTCATCTGTAATCAAGTTACAGGAAGTTCAAACCGAGCCACAACAAACCGAGTTAAATTCAGTGTCTATCGAGCAAGTGTCTACCGAGTCTGAAGGACCCGAGCCAACATCTACTGAGAAAATATCTACTGAGCCAGAACAGACAGAACCTGAAGTTGAAATGCAAGAGGATAATAATGAAATTCATTCAAAAGGCAAGGAACCTGTATTAGCTATGTATGTTAGGAGACATCATTCAACAGATCAGATCATTGGAGATAAATCTAAAGGAACCATGACAAGAAATAAGTTGAAAGGTACTTGTTTACTTGCTGATTTTGAACCTAGAAATATCAAAGATGCATTGGGAAATGATAGTTGGATTGAGGCTATGAATGAAGAGATAGTGCAGATAGAAAAAAATAAGACATGGACTCTTGTACCTAGACCTAAAGATAAAAATGTGATTGGAACTAAGTGGGTATTCAGAAACAAATTGGATGAAGATGGTAAGGTATCAAGAAAAAGAGCTAGACTAGTATGCAAAGGATATGCTCAAGAAGAAGAAATAGACTATGGAGAAACTTTTTCTCCTATTGCAAGATTGGAAGGAGTCAGAACCTTACTTGCATATGCTACATTCAAAAGATACAAAGTTTATCAGATGGATGTCAAGTCAACATTCCTCAATGGTATACTAGATGAAGAAGTTTACATTAAACAACCTAAAAGTTTTATTGATCCATATAAGAAGAACATGGTCTGCAAATTACACAAGGCATTGTACGGTCTGAAACAAGCCCCTAGAGCATGGTATGAAAGATTGCATAACTATCTTATTCAGATTGGTTTTCAAAGAACTAATGATAATAGTAGCTTGTATATAAAGGAAGGACCAAATAATAAGATTGTCTTGGCAGAAATATTTGTAGATGATACTATTTTCACAAGGAATGATGATCTTTGCAAAGAATTCTTAGAATAAATGAACAAGGAATTTGAAATGTCTATGTCTGGAGAGATCAAATTCTTTGTTGGTCTTCAAATTCAACAGAATAAAAATGGTATCTACATCACTCAATCAAAATACATCAAGGAGATATTGAAAAAGTTAGGAATGGAAGATTGTAAACCAGTTGGGACTCCTATGTGTACCAAATTAAAACTTACCAAGGAAGATGAATCAAAAGAAGTAGATCAAACATTGTATAGATCCATGATTGGGAAGTTACAGTATGTAGTTAATACTAGGCCAGATATTTCTCTTACAGTTGGTATTGTAGCAAGATTTTTAGTAAAACCAAGAGAAAATCACATTATGGCAATCAAAAGAATAATGAGATATTTGAAAGGAACTGAAGAGTATGGTTTATGGTACAAATTTGGAGGTAATCTGGATTTGAAAGTGTTTACTGATGCTAATTGGGCAGGAAACCTTGATGACAAAAAAAGTACAAGTGGAGGTGCATTCTTTCTTGGAAAGAGGTTGGTTTCTTGGACAAGCAAAAAGAAGAATTGTACATCCCAATCTATAGCAGAGGTAGAGTATGTTGTTGTAGCAGTAAACTATTCTAATATTGTTTGGTTTAAAAAACTATTGGAAGGCATGAAGGTGGGAATCAAAGAACTAATTGTTATGTTCTATGATAATACAAGTGCAATCAACATATCTAAGAATCCAGTGATGCATTCCAAAACCAAGCACATTGCAATAAAATATCATTTTGTTAGAGAATTGGTGCAAGATAAGGAGATCAGATTGGAATATGTTCATACAAAGGAACAAATTACTGACATATTCACAAAACCATTACCTAAGGATGCATTCTTGTATCTAAGAGGTAAGTTAGGGGTCACTCCCCTATCTGAAGTTCACTAAAATGAAGTTTTAGTGATGCATCAACTCATACTAGGTTGAAGATCTATTAGTTGATGCAACATAATAAGGAAATATTGCATATGAATCAGTACTAAAGGTACACTAAAATTCATTTGAGTTGAGTTGTCTTTGGCATGTGTTGTCAAAGAGGGAGACTTTTACTGTCATTTCTCTCTGAAATTTGTTTAAGATAAAAAGTCTGCTATGTAATTCTTTCATAGAGGGAGGTTACTATAAGAGGGAGA
Source organism: Cupressus sempervirens (assembly GCA_028749045.1). NCBI lineage: Eukaryota > Viridiplantae > Streptophyta > Pinopsida > Cupressales > Cupressaceae > Cupressus > Cupressus sempervirens. The sequence goes on from CM053783.1 coordinate 65,165,802, forward strand.
GTTTTCTATCTTAGAGGGAGAATTTTTATGTTGACATATTGTGTTGCCATATAAGAGAAAGACTTGTTTTCAAATTTCATTATGATATGACTTGTTTTGTTGCCATCAATGCCAAAGAGGGAGATTGTTGGATACAATTATTAATTGTGTATTGTCTTTGATGTTACAAAAATGTCATATCAGCCATTAGATAGAGTCTACTAAGCTCATATGGTTAGCAAAGTAATTTATAGTGACTACCGAGCATTCCTGAACATTAAACAATAAGTTAGCTCTTATCAAGCTCACTCGGGCATCAAAGGATTTTGTAGCAAAAAGTTAATGTTAACTAAGCTCCCAAGGTTAACAAAGGGAAAGTCAATATCTATTGAGTTCACTCGATCATCGAAGAGAAAGTTAGCTTTTACTGAGCTCACTCGGTAAGCGAAGGAAGGCCAGTGTTTACTGAGTTAACTCGATCTTCGAAGGAAGTTGCAAGGTTTGCAGTGTTTACCGAGCTTCACTTGGTTAACACTAGGGAAACCATTCTAGAGCAACGGTCACCAAGATGGGTCGGGCAGTGAAGAATTTTATTATTCTAAAGAATTAAGTTTAATTATTTTGTGCAATGTTTGCAGCCAACTGATTTAATATTTTTAGTTGTTGTAACTTGTAATTGAGCCGACTTGACAATCTGCAAGGTATATATGAAAGTTCAAGTTGTGAATTCAAAAAAAATGTAAGAGTGTGGATGCATAAGAGTGCAAATGTATGAATTTAAATGGAATAAGAAAATATTGAAGATATGAGTGAATGTTGTAAAAGGATTAGATATCCTTAAGGAGCTGCAAAGTTGTATTCGATCAGTGAGGATCTAGTGAAGCAGAATAGAGATATGTATTTAGCAAAGGTAAGTTGCATATATTTTAGATTACTTCATTATTGCTTTCTAATAATTGTAATAGTGATTCAAATCTCTTAACAGAGTTGGTTTAACAACCATTTTGTAAATCCTCTAACAAGGTGACAATTCAGTTGAATTGTTCTTAAGACCTCCAACAAGGCCACTCCTTATAGGGTGATTAAATCCTCTAATAGGGTCACACCTAATAGTGTGTTTTGTAACCTTTAACAAGGTTGGTTCCTAACAGGGCTCACTTCAAAAGAGTGAAAATTGGTAACTAGTTACTTGGTGGTTTTTCCCAAATTGGGTTTCCACGTTAAATTTGGTGTCTCTTGTGTTCATGTTATTTCTTTTATGCATGCATGTTAATCACTTTAAATTCTTAATAAGTTAACAGAACATCTATCAAGTTTCAGCATTTATTTGTATGGTTACCGAGTATTAGCAGCAACTATATTTTAAGACATCTAAGGATCTGTGGATTTATTTTTGTGGTAACTGATTCACCCCTCCCCTCTCAGTTACTCCATCTCTATTTCCAACAGGAGTATGGTTATCTTAATCATATTTTGGAAGTGATGAAGGGAAATATTGCCTAAGCTCAAATTGAGAATTTAAAAGACTTCACTTTCCACCAATATTATTTACTGATGCACTTGATTCTCTACAAGAACATAGGTTACATTAGCTCTAATTTCATTGATCAGACTTCTGATGTAAATGGAGACATACCAATGTAGCTTTTGACACGGGTATGGGATAGTACTTACCATTTCTTTGATTCTATATCATTTTTTAAAAAATTTAGTGTTGTAATTATGAGAATGTTAGATCCAAGATACTTTAGGGCTCCTAATATATTGAAGAGTCTTTTGAGATGAGCCCTACTTCCTAAGGGAAAGAGACTTGACCATAATTGGGGAGATATTTTCTTGTTTCCCACATTTTCTTTAATGAGAGTCTATGGTTTTCCTCAACCACCTCATATATTGCCTAAATTTATAACTCCTAGACTAGGAATACTTGAATTTATATGGCAACTATTCATGCTCAATAGGGAGTATTTAGGACCCAAGGTGCATAGAGGAATCTTTTTATGTAGGTGTTTTATGATTGGCGATTTTACAATTGGCAAAGAATCCCTAGACCAAATTCACTTGTATCTTCACCATTACAATTTGTGTACTGGCCCTTATAGAATGTATGATCCTAATGGTTGGATTAGGGTTACCCTTAAGGAAATGAGGAATCATGTATTGCCAAGCACCAAGGAATTGCCTCATGAGGATATTATTCCAAATATAGTAGCAGAGGGTGAGGCAGCTACTAAGCTAGCAAATCTTGATGATTTCATAAGGGTGGAAGAAGAATTGAAAATAATAGATCCCCAATTTTTGGGATTCTACATGGACATCCCTTATCCTTAGAGGATTAAGAATATGGTCATGGACCATACTGAGATCATGGCTAAAATGTCAGAGGGCACAATAGGAGAAGAAGATAGAGTTTTCCCTGATAGCCCTAAGCTAGATGTAACCCTTGAAATAGAAGAGGATGATGCACCTTAGGCATCATGGATGGAAAAGAGAAACAAAAGGCAAAATATTATCCACATCCCTACTCAAGTCAAATAAAGAACATTGCAGATTTTACTACGGAATAGTTAGTATTTTGCTGACTTAAGATAGAATTATTTACAAAATAGAGTTAATGCAGTAGAAAAAACTCTCATAGGCTTAGAACTAGCAATAGTAAGGCTAGATGATAGGATCATCCAAGAACAATAGTTCTTAGAGGATGATGAATTCATCACGTCCATTGAATTCAAGAGTTTCTTATATAAGATAAAATAGAGTGAACTTGTGTTGAAGATGAAGCTAGGAGAGTTTGATGAGAAGAAGGTGGAACTTGTTGAGAAGTTGTAGGCCTATGATCTTGAGAGTGAAGTAATGACTCTAGAGGAGGCTAGGGATCTAGTATAAAGAAGTGGTATGTTACTGGTGCTTGAATGGGATTTGGAACAAGCATTTATGCTTGATCAAATAAGGAGGTAGGAGAATGCCATTTCATATGAGGCAATTGGTGCAAATGGATTGAGAAGAGTGGCTAGTTTCAACATTAATACCAAGTCTCTTGTAGTTTGGAGTATTGCTCCTACCTTAGATAATCCAAAATTGATGGATGTACAAAGCACTAAAAAAGGTAACATAATTGTATGGACTTCACAGGGCACCTCTGGCATAGAAATGTCCCAGGCATTAAAACATTTTTCATTTATGAATGAATCCAAGGTAGAGGAGATGGAGACAAGATTAGCCAAATCCATACATGATTACATTGATATCAGGAAGCCCTATGAAGACGAGCTTAGGAGTAGCCATAAGGAGAGAATTGCAAAGCATGAGGCTAGAGTCCAGGAACTTGAAGATGAAGTTGCATCTCTTTGGGAGCAACTTACACAAGTAGAGCAAAGGGTTGTTCCAATTTAGAGAGAAGAGGAACATGAAAGACAACAACCAGCCAAGGATACTGCTAAGGCCCCAGTGCAAAAAGAGGATATGGAAGAAGAGAGGGCATCATAACCAGGAAGAATGAGCATTGATGCTCCATCTACTCAATAGGATGGAGATATAAGGACAAGAATCCTTAAAAGTATGATGAGTCAAAGAATTGAAGTGTTGAAAAACATGTCTCAGCAAGCTCATCATTTTTATGTTGCTTTACAAAGTGTTGAGCAACTCTACAATGAGGCACTACCATGGCTATCACCCACATTCAATCTTTGGGGGCCATATATTCAATTTTTAGAGAGGCTAATTGTATTGATGGCTAAGAAGTCTTATTTTCTTGAAAAAATAATTACAGTAAAGGAGGGACTAGAGCTAGTGAAGGAATTGATGGGTTTCTTCACTAGAAAATTGCAAGTTATACAGAGGAAATTGAATATTTTATCTTAGGGAATACAACCCTGTATACCATCAATTTTGGATACTTCTAGCTCATTGAAAGACTGGAAGGATTGGTCAACTTCATTTAACAATATTTTGACCCAAGAGGCTACAGTGTCAATTTTTGAAGATGTTTTAGATATTCCTTTTAATAAATTGACTGATTCTTTGTTTGAGGTAGAAATAGATTTAAATAAGTTCATTATTGAATCCAAGGTAGTCATGGATGCTAGGTGGATTAAGGCCACTCAAGACTTGCAAGAAGTAAAGGCTACAGAATAGCCTACTATAAGAGAAATATATGTATGGGAAATAGTGGGGGAAAATAAAGCTTTGCTGGTAGGAGGTAGTTGAGATATTTTGTAACCAGGATAGATAAAGGACAAAGAAGAAGAAAATCAGATGCCTAATATAAGTGCTCCTTTACTTCCTCAGCTACTTATCTTTATGATCAATATTTTGAAAAAATGTCTATATCCCCTTTTGTTCTCTTCTTCCAAAGTTTTGTGTCCAGTAACTTTTTGACATGTGTCCTCCTCTCATCTGTAGCATGTTGCAATCTTATATATGGATTACTAGGATGAGAAGTAGAGGTCAGTTATCCCTAGAATTTTTCACATATATCATGTATTATTTTGTAGTTTGTCCATTGGTTTTGTAGTTATCTAAATGAGCTTAATTGTATGTATACTCGAATACAAAAAGTGAACATTTGGGACACATGCCTTGTCTTTGTGTCATATTGTGAGTTTCTATTAGTAATATTAAGATCTAAATGAGAAGGATGTATCCTTAATTATCATTATCTTTTAGGTTTTGTCTCTTTTTCACATCTTTGTAACTTTGGGACTGAATGAACAAGTTTCCTTCAGTTTAATGTAATTTAAATAGTTGTATATCTCTTATTGATTGCTGCCAATTTAAAGAATTGGTTAATTGCTTTCTATAATGGATAAAGTTTAGGGTTTGAGAAAAGGATGAGAATCAGAATGAAACTTAGAGTTTAATGTTGACACTTCTAATCACAAGTTGATTAAAAAGGTCCAAATCTGATAATCTTTGACTCTATATCTAATTGGATAAGACACTAGTCCATTACATTGATGACTCGTTTCATTACAAAATTTTCACAACAACAAATAAATTTACTATTTAATATATCAAGAACTTTAGTGTTGATCATCACTTATTTGCATCTACCTTTTGGTTTTAATTAGCTATTGTTTTCAAAGGGTTTATTAAGAAAATTATAGAAGAATATTGACCATTTCTGCTATAAGGAATAATCTAGAAAGAGAAAGTAATCAATTAGCTAGATTAATTCCTTAGCTTTTCTTGCCTTGGCCTTGCAAAGCCTAAAGTGAAGTGAGTCTTGGTAACTCTATTAATGTTGGCCTAGAACTAAGATTTGAGCCTGTTAATTATAGGATTTAGCTCATCTTTAGGCTTGCCTCTATCTTTGTTTCCTGGTGTATGTGTGAATTGTGGCCTATGTTAACACACACACTTCAACACAGTCTTTATATGAGGATTCATCCCGAAATGAACATTGGATTGTCCATCCGAAAATCATCCAACAAGCTAACTTGTTGCCTTCTATCTAAAGAGATTTTTTCCATTAATATCCTCAAAATCAAGGTGCAAGCAACCAGACCCTCTAAGAATGAAGGATTTGAAAATGAGATACAACTAATCTAAGTGAATATGCAAATTAATCTAGAATGAGATATGCAAACTAGTCTAAGAACATATAAAAGAAGCTATGCTAAATATGTATACATATTAGATTTAGATGAGATTTAAGCTAACAATGAAAATCTATAAGAATGTAATAAGCTTAATTAATTATGCAATTTGACAGCAATTCGATGCAAATTCTAATTCATCCTCTGTAATGAGGAAATGAGGGTCTCTTAAATAGACTTTCCTAGAATCCATCAATAGTTGAGATTGATTTCAATCAATAGTTAGGATTGAAGATGAGGTTCAGTTAAGGTGGAAGATTCCCAAATTAGAGGGAGTTAACTGACTCAGATTTGAGTGTAAGAGTCAGTCAACTCAGATAGACTTTGGTGTGAAAGCAAGTGATCTGGGTCACTTCTAATTTGATCAGCAGTGAACTAGGAATTTTCATTTTTGAACTAAAGAGAATAATTAGAAATAATATTTAATTTAATAAAATGAGATATGCTCTCATAAATACCTTTTCTATTTAATTAAATAATTTTATTTAATTAAATAACTTCATTTAATTAATTAGGAATGACTTCCTATTTAATTAAATAACTTTTCTTAATTAATTAGAAATAGCTTTTCTATTTAATTAAATATTTTTTTAAAATTAATTAAAATAGGCATATTTATTAAATTAAATAAATTTAATTCCATAGTACATTAGCCTTAGGAGATAATTTAATTTAATAAACTATGAATACTTTAGATTAAATTAAATTGAAATTAAATAGGTTTAACGTGGCTAATATGAGCACGTACTATAGGGATTAAATAATGAATATGATGAATGTAGATTAGAGTTTTCTGCATCTGACAATTAAGTCAAGTAGTGAGTAGTAGAATAAGAATTGCCTATTAGGATAGATCTTAAGATTGATCAGAAAAACACCAAAATTGATATCATGGCAATGAGCCAATTTTGGGGTATTACATTTTGCCCCTCTTTGAATGAATGTGTGAGAAACACGTTCAATTCAAAGAAAATTAGAAAGCATGATGCAAAGATGAGATTGGTTCTGAAATTGATGATATGAAGACCAATTGATAAGCTTTTAAGGACTATCTCTATAACAGAGCTTACTCCCAAGGAATCTAAGAAGAATGCTTAGATACCTAAAATTGATAAGCATTTAAAATATTATCTCCAGAACGAAGCGTAATCTTTAAGGATCTAGACAAAATGTCTAGATAGGTGAAATTGAAAGCATTTAGAAGATTATCTCTAGAACAGAGCTTAACCTTCAAGGATCTAGATATAACACCTAGATACCCGAGATTGAAAGCATTTAGAAGATTATCTCTAGAACAAAGCTTAACCTTCAAGGATCCAGATAGAACACCTAGATACCTAAGATTGAAAGCATTTAGAAGATTATCTCCAAAACGAAGCTTAACCTTCAAGGATCTAGATAGAACACCTAGATACCTGAGATTGAAAGCATTTAAAAGATTATCTCCAGAATGGAGCTTAACCTTTAAGGATCTAGATAGAACACCTAGATACTCGAGATTGAAAGCATTTAGAAGATTATCTCTAGAACGGATCTTAACCTTCAAGGATCCAGATAGAACACCTAGATACCTGAGGTGGAAAGCATTTAAAAGATTATCTCCAAAATGGAGATTAACCTTTAAGGATCTAGATATAACATCTAGATACCTAATATTGAAAGCATTTAAAAGATTATCTCTAGAACGGAGCTTAACCTTTAAGGATCCAAATAGAACACCTAGATACTTGAGATTGATAAAAGATAACAAGATCAAATTATGAGTCATAGAATCATCCCTAGAACGAGGCTTGATCCTCAGGAGTCGAGGTTTAGACTGTCCCAATACCTATCCATCAAACTCTGAGAAGATTTTTTATAAGATTGACTAGTTGATGAAAAGATAAGATAGATGGAAAAGATGCCAAATAGAAGGGAACAAGATGCCTCGAGTGATAAAATGCCCCTAGTGATGAGGATATAAGATGGGAACAAGATGCCTCGAGCGATGAAGATTTAGATTGATTTGAAATGCAAGTTCAATGATGTAATCATCCTGCCCCCTCGAGAGCAAAATCGAAAGATGACACACCAAAAATATGAAGTAAAGCAATATGTTGAGAGATATAGAAGAAATCAAAGATTCAACAGAATATAGAAGAGATCAAAATGATCAAAAGAAGATTCAGAGTTGATTTGCAGTGATTTATGAAGTCCAAAACACCAAGTTTGACCATTAGTTGACTAGAATTAAGAAAAGTTGACTTGAGTTGAAGATTTCCAAAATAAATTTTGAAAATATGAAGAATTTAGAATAGAAAGGATTTCAAGAATCCCAATATATCAGTTAAATTCAAACTGCACAAGTGTTTGATTGCATCGGTCCCCAAAACTTTAAAACACATTTTTGAGGCATTTAGGTGTCATATTTTGAATTCGATCTCAAAAATGGATCCAAAATGGTCCAATTAGCCAAGGGGTGATTTTCACCCAAATCTGAGCACTTCCAAAAATTAGGTCCACCCCTATATAAGGGTCGAAGGTGTCATTTTCAAACTCATTTGTGCTTTTTTCTTCTAGTGATTTTGAGCTCTAAGAGAGACATGGCAGTTAATGTGAGATATCATCAATTTGAGCACTCCAGATGTTACAGCCGACCAGTAGACTACAGACCACTAGTGAGTCGTTGATTCCCTACCTTCATACTTTTTCTTTCATGCATTTCTAAGTCATTTATTACATTTATTAGCATGTTTTAGGAGGTCCAATCAGTCTTCACATGAAACCTATCATTTTTTGCACGAAGATATTCTTTCTTCGTGCGAAGAAACAGGGTGCGCTATTTCTTTACGCGTGGTGGGGAGGATCTTCGCGCGAGAGGCACTCATCTCTCGCTTGAAGAATGAGATTCTTCGCATGAAGGAAATTCATTTCTTGTGTGCAATGATTTTTTATCACATGATGACATGACTCTTCATGCGAGATCTAAGATCTTCGTGTGATACTTTGCAGACTTCGCGAGAAATTTCACAAACTTCGTACGAAATCCCATGACAATCATGTTTAAAAGTTTCACTTTCATGCTCAAAAATTGTTGTGTGCTAGAAAATGTGACCTGTTGAGAGCATGGGTTAACAAACAAACATTAGTTTAAAACCTTGAAAATACATCAAACATTCATCAAAATGAAAGGAACAAACATTAACTAATACTTGCTTAGGTTTTGCAACCCTAAGCAATCAATAGACCAAATCCTCCAGCCACCTCTACAGCTCAACAAAGGCACACATAAGAGGCCTTGTTGGTGTATTAAGATGGGGGTATGTTTCGTGTGCTCTCTCAAACACAACAATAAATGAATTGCTTGAATATGTGAGTGCAAGTGTGAATGCAAATGTGAGTGAAAATGTACTAAGATCCTAAGCTATGTGGGATGAAGAACACTTCAAGAAATGGCTATGGAGAAAGCCATTCTTGAAAGCATTCAATAATGAAGATGATACACAATAAAGGAAACTAACTAAGAATATAAGCTATGGAATGGAAATGCTAATGCATGAAGAAAACTAAATGAGCAATGCAAGATGCAAACTAAACTAGCTACCAAATGATTAGTATGAACCTACAAAATCACTATGAGAACTCTACTAATGCAAGCTCAAACTACCATGAAAGCTCAAATTATGAATGCAAACTCAAATTTCAAACCAACATGATAATAATGCAATAAAATGAGAGATGCAAATGCTTGAGACAAGGCCTCTATTTATAGGCTTAAGAGAGGGCTTAGTGAGGTGGCATCCAAGTAGATGCCACATAAGATGACATGCAAGCCATGCAAATGGTCAAGAATTCAAATTTTTCTCACACATGTGTGAACAAACTTGAGAAGAAGAGTGTGTAGGCATGCCATCTCACACATGTGTGAGCACAATCTTAGGCTAATGAGGGGGATTAGGAAGAAGATTAGGAATGATTAAGTGATATTACAGAAGAAGTAGGCTTAAGAGGATGAAAATGATGGTTATAGGCTAAGCTCTAGGTTAGGCTTAAGATTAAATTAAATGATATTTAATTTAATCATGGGTTTAAAGGAATTAATGGGATGTGAGAGTTTAAATAAATAAAATTTATTTTAAAAAGGGGAAACATGGAGGATCATGTGTTAAATTAATTTAACACATTAAGGCTAGAAGTATTTAAATTAGATTTAAATACTTAAGAGAATGAACTCATTTAATTAAAATAATTTAATTAAATAAGTAGAGGAATGTGAACAATATAATTAATTAATTAATAATTAATTATAATGTCACGGGAAATATTAAAATTAATTAATATAGTGTTTAGGGACGATTTTAAGCATCTACAATTGCATTTTAATTTGTTTTGATGTATTGTTTCGACTTGATACTGGTTGTTTTGTTTATCATTTTTGTTGTGCATGCAGGAGGTCTTTGGTGATGTCACATTTAAATCACACTACCCACCTTATGGCACATTACTCGGGAGTCTCCATGCTATCGATCTAACACATATTGAGTGGTTGGGTTTATCTTCTTTGTGTCAAATTCCAACCATGATGGTGAATCACAACCTTCTTACTGCTTTGGTGTAGTATTTCCATTCGGAGACAAACACTTTTCATTTGATGATTGGTGAGATGACGATCACCCCAGAGGATATATGGAGGATACTGAGGATCCCATTTCATGGTGCCCAAGTCATTTATGATACAGTGCCCCGAGAAGGGACAGAGGCGCTATCCATTGTGTTTGGGAGAGAGCTACTGAGGAGCAGGGCCATTAGCTGGGATGAGTTGATGCACACCTATGGACTAACACATAGGTTGACATCTGTTCTGGCTATATTTTTGAGTTGTTTCTTATGTCCTGATAGAGGACAATATGGTTTGGAGTGTGGGTGGGGATTCATGCTCTGCAGGATGTTAAAGGCACCCAAGATCTTTGGGTGGGGTCAGTGCATGTTGGCCCACCTTTTTCATGAGATGCACTAGGTAGTCTTCCATGAGAAGAAGATGATGGCAGCTATAGTGTATGTCTTACAGATATGGGAATGGGAGCACCTTCCCGTATGCAGGCCAATTTATGAGGATTCTTGAGAGCCCATGGAGCCCTATATATGTAGATATCAAGGGCACATTACCCAGGTCCACCTGGGTAAGACCGAGCATTGGAGGACACGTCTTGATGACCTGGTCTTGAGGATACATCTTGATGTTTAGTTCTCGACCTCTAGTGGGCAGGACCACATCAGTTATAGAGAGATTTGTGATTTCACAAGTGTGGCGACAGCATGGCTGACCATAGGACATTTCTCATGAATACTACACCTATGCCAAGTTGCACAAGGATGTTGAGCAAGGATGGCCACCACAGATGGATCCAAGGTGGTCCATGATAGATATTTGCAGCCTAGCTACCATTCAATGGGACTACTTGCCAGAGGTAGTAGATACAGGGATGACATCTACATATCAGGCATTTTTTATCAGCCATTCATTCCCACACTTTAAAAATCTACTAGGGATGGTAGGACAGGCATAGAGGTAGGTGCCCCAGCAGTAGTAGGCATAGCCACAGTCACCAAGTAAGCCATAGCAGCAGCCACAAGTCTAGCACCGGGTACAACAGATGCAGATTCCTCCACGGTAGATGGGATCAGACCTAAGTGCCAGGGGTAGTGGGACTGGACAGAGTCAGTGTCGGCACCAGAGGATAGAGGAGCAAGTCCCTCAGCAAGAGGCTCCATAGTAGTAGGTGCCACCATAGTAGCAAGTACCGCCACAGCAATAGGTACCTGAGATGCTCGATGAGGATATGCCGGATCAGCCTGCAACTGGGGGGCAGGACACAGTGTGCCACTACCGAGACTAGAGGATTTGTGTGGCCTCCTAGTAGTTGGGAGAGTTATAGATTTCAATGGCAGTCCAAGATGTGCAGCTGGTGGAGAGATAGTGAGAGATAGATCGATGGAGAGAGTGCATCGAGACTACGGAGCAAAGATTGGAGTTGGCATAGGATGAGATTTAATTTTAGTCAGCTCGGGCAGCTTACTATTATGTTGTATATACGAGTGCGGTACTAGATGAGACAGTTCAAGTTCAATGCTTTTCTTAGTATGCACGAGAGTCTGGAGGTACACAACCTCCTACCAAACTAGATATGCCACTGCCACCTCTGCCACTTATTACTCCTGCTCCTCCTAGAGGTGAGGGTATGGGATAGAGTTAGATGCTTTGTGCCTAACTCTGATTTTGATCTCTGGCTATGTATTGACTGGTGTGCTAGCACCACATGTATCATTTTTTATCAATTGCACTCGAGTAGTGCCCATTTTTGTACTGATCCATTCTTTTGATATATATATATATATATATATATACGAGATCCTGAGCTGAATATCCTTGTGTACATGTCATTGTTTGTTTTTTTGTAATTTGATGTACATGGGATGTAGACATGATGATTATGAGATGTATGTTTGATTTTGATTATGATGTGATTATGAGCATGTAGATTAGATATTATGAGTATATGGATGCAATGCACATGGAAATGGGCTGACATCTCACATAGTGTTGCATGTTTTTGCTTGACAGTGATAGTTATTCCATTGAGGAGCGCAAATAGATGAATCAAACACTTGTACAGCTGTGGAGAAACCCGATATGTTTGAAGATACCCCCAATCCTTCCTCACACAAGGGAGGAATAGAATCACAACCGAATTGTGTGCTTATGCAAGTGAATTATGAAATGCAAGACTATATTAAATGCAACCCTAGGTCTAGTTACCAAGACTTGACATTTTATCATCATTGGATATAGAACAAAGCTCGTATGTTATATAATTCCCACTAACATTGCAATCATGGAAATATGAATAGAACATATGTTATAGGTTTTTCGGGATTAAATGTAAGCATTCAAGGCATAAGAAGCCAAAATGACCAAAACTTTTGTCCCTTTTAATATAGCAAGTTAAACATAAGCATCAAAGCATAAACGCCAGGATGACCAGAATGTTGCTTGCATGATAGACACACCAAACACACAGGAGATCTATCTTATGCTAAGTATTCAGTATTCATTCTGTCCGCAATGACCCTTACATTTGTAACTTGAGACAAAAGTGTGCTAGGTATACTCCCAGTGACTCATACGTTCACTTAGCAGGATGAGTATCAATATGTACTATAGCATGAAGAGTTCACTCCAAAAAACAAGGAGAAGAACCAACATTATTAACATATTCATATAAAAGGAGTCGAGCTACATACGGCCATCCAATACAAGATGAAGGCTCTTATAGTGGAAACCCCTTTTATAGGAATAGATTAACTTATTAGAACTAAACCACAGACAAAAAGCAAAGAAAAGATCATGCCCCCAGTCATTACTTCTCTAGCTGAAGATGACATCATCAAGTTGCTTGAGGAGATATGATAAAGTAATACAAAGGAAACAAAGAAAATGCTCAGCATACCCAAAAAAGTATGTCATTTTTGAGTTCCATGTTTTTGAGATTGATGTCAAGTGTTAGTGTCCAGGACATGTTTGAAAGAAATCTCTTCAGTATGGTGATGACAGTAGGCAGACGCAGTAAGAACAACTAGTGACTGAGGTCAAAGAGGAAACTTCACGATGAAGAACCTAAAGAGAACTAAGCGATAGTAGACAGACACAGCCAGGACAACTGGTGACTGACACAAGAGAGACTTTCCATAAAGGAATCTGGAGACGTAACCCAAACAACAGTAGTCAGACATAGCTGAAACAACTGGTGACTATTGCAAAAGAGATTCTATGAGGAGAATCTTGAAAATGAGGTATAGTGGCAACAATAGGCAGATGTAATAAGGACCACTGGTGACTATTGCGAAGGAGATTCTATGAGGAGAATGTCAAAAGAGTGACACTGGCGATAGTAGGCAGACGCAGTGAGGACCAATGGTGACTGTCGCAAAGGAGATTCTATGAGGAGAATATCGAAAGTAGTGACACTGAAGGGGAACGCCCTCGAGTCATGACAAGACTCAATCCATGGATACATGAGCAGAAAGCAAGAAAAGTAGAAAAGCTAAAGCATAAAAGCAACTGTACAGAATAGCCAAAAGATGTGCTGCAAGATGGAGCATTGTAACAAGAGGCACCTATTTACCAAGTTTTCACCTTCTTGGCAGGATTTTCCTTTTTTTGCTACCATGATACCTGTTTCTAGGTTTTCACCAATGGCACTTTTTTGTTTTCAATTTCTTTTGTATTTTTCTTCTTTTTGATTTTTTTGTATTTTTGAGATTTTCAATTTTCTTGGTGTTACCAAGGCACCTATTTGCTAGGTTTTCACCAGGGTAACAATTTTTTCAAGACTTTTTCTAATTTTTAGATTTTTTTTTTAGGACATATAAATATGTACAAAGAGCTTACTAATATCAGATCAATTGTAAAACTGCCTCTAGTGGAGAGTGTTGACAGGTTCTTTAAGCACTTCTCCTTCGGTTGTGGAAAGCTGATAGGCACCAGATCCATATACTACAGTAATGATGTACGTACGGAGCTAGTTTGGTTCAAACTTTCCCTTTTGTACTCATTGTGGTTGATTCTTGGGGTTCTCTCTCAAGATGAGATCACCCAACTGGAAGTCATGTGGCTTGACCCTTCGATTGTAGCTCCTTGCCATTCATTGTTGATATCCTCATAGATGATCACATGTCACTTGTCTACATTCATCCAGTAACACAAGCTCTTGAAGCTGAGCTATCTTGTAATCATCATCAGTGATAAGGCCCTGCATAGAGATTCTCAAGGTAGGAACCTCAACCTCTATTGGAAGCACAACATTCGCCCCATATACTAAAGCAAAGGGAGTCATGCTTGTTGGAGTCCTGATGCTTCTCCTATATGCCCACAAGGCTGGATTGATCAGGAGATGCTAGTCTCTTCCTGATTTGTTGACTGTGCGATGAAGAATTTTGAGGATTGCCTTATTGGATGTCTTAGCCTAGCCATTACCCTGGGAGTAATAAATGAAAGACTAATGTTGTGTGATTTTGAATTTCTTGCACAGTTCCTTGACATCTTTGTTCTTGAATTATCCTCCATTGTCAGTAATGATTGAGGACGATACACTATATCTGTAGATGATGTAGTTTGTGATGAAAAGTGCTACAATTTTGCCATCAGCAACTGTGAGAGGTACTACCTCTACCCACTTCATGAAATAATTTGTAGCTATTATAATGAACTTATGTCCATTAGAGGAGGTTGGGTGGATATGCCCCACCAAGTCAAAGGCCCATTGTTGAAATGACCATGTTGTAGTAGAAGGAATCAGCTCTCTAGCTAGAGCATGGACGAGATTCCCATGTAACTGACATTGCTTGTAGGACCTGGCATACTTGATAGGTTCTTGCTCCATTTTGGGCTAGTAGTAACTAGCATGAAGGAGTTTGGGAGCTAGTATCAGGCCATTGGAATGAGCTCCGCAAATGCCCTCTTGAACGTCAATTAGTGCACGTTTGGACTCTTTGGGTTCTAAAAACCTAAGGAGTGTTCCATTGAGACCTCTCCTACATAGATTGTCAACAATAATGACATAATGTGAAGCATTATAGATTAGGTAACATTTCTCATTCCAGGTCAGACCTTTCAGAATGGTTTGATTGTGAAGGTAGGAATAAATGTGATGGTAGTGAGATGATTCTTGTCCTATAATGGAAAAAATCATCTTAGAATCAGGGGTGTCATAGGCTGGGTAGTGTAACGCTTCCACCAAGAACTCATGTCAGAGATCATTTTTAGGCATTTGTAGCAGAGAGGCCAGAGTAGCCATGGCATCAGCTTCTTTATTATCTACTCATGGAACTTGTTGGAAGGTGATGTGTGCAAAATACTTCTTTAAGTCATCAACCATGTGCTTGTAAGGAATTAGTTTCTCATCCTTTTTTTGGTACACATCATTAACCTGGTTGATAACAAGATGAGAGTCACCAAAGATATCTAACTTATCCACTCTCCATTCAATTGCAATTTTCATGCCATTGATCAAAGCCTCGTATTCAACAATGTTGTTTGTACAAGGAAATAGAATCTTGTATGCTTTGGGTAGTGAGTATCTCTGTGGTGTAATGAAGAGTAATCCAGCACCTGATTCTTGTTGTGTGAAGGACCCATCAAAGAACATAACCCATGTGTGGTGCATGAGTGTCAGAATTGACTCATCTAGGAAATCAATGTTCATTGGCAGAAGACTTTGTATCAGTGCATTTGCTAGCTGGTCTGCAATTGGTTGTCCCTTGATAGCCTTGCATTCAATGTATTGGATGTCAAACTCACTAAGTATCATAACTCATTTAGCCAATCTTCCTGTAAGAGCTTACTTACTGATCAAGTACTTTAATGGATCTGTTTTAGCCACGAGCCATGTAGTGTGGGCAAGCATGTAGTGTCTCAACTTCTGGGAAGCAAAGATGACTGCCAAGAAAGCTTTCTCAATAATGCTATAGTTCTTCTCATAAGAGACCAGTGTCTGGCTCAAGTAATAAATAGCTCTTTCTTTATTATCCTTATCTTCTTGAGCCAATAGGACACCTAGAGATGTTTCAGTGGCTGAAATGTATAAAAGAAAAGGCTTCCCATGAATAGGAGGCATCAGGATTCGTGCATTGACAACATATTATTTGATCTGTGTTAAGCTTTTCTCACAATCCTGGCTCCAATTGAATTTTACACCCTTATTTAAGGTCTTTGTGAAGGGTTGTGATCTATCTACCAATTGTGAAATAAACCTATGAATAGATTGAAGCCTTCCCTATAGTCCTCTCATCTGACTGATGTTCCAAGGTGGTGACATGTCCATTATTGCTTGTACTTTCTCCAAATCTACCTCAATTCTTTTTGTAGAAACAATGTATTCTAGCAACTTCCCTGATATGACACCAAATGCGCATTTCTTAGGATTGATTCAAAGACTGAATTTTTCCATGCAATCTAGGATGAGACCCAAATCTTGTAGATGAGTATTGTGTTTAACACTTTTGACCAAGGTATTGTCAATGTAGTCCTTCATGGTTCTATGCATCATGTTATGGAAAATTGTAGTAACAACCTGTTGATATGTAGCACCAACATTCTTCAAGCCGAATGGCATCACATTTCAACAAAAGGTTCCCCATGCACATGTGAAAGCCATTTACTCCTGGTCTTCTGGTGCAATTTTTATCTGATTGTATCCAGAAAAACCATCCATAAGTGAGTACATCTCATAGCCAGCCGTCATGTCCACGATAATATCAATATTAGGGAGTGAAAATTCATCTTTAGGACATGCCAAGTTAAGATCACGAAAGTCTGTACACACCTTGATAGATTTATCGTGCTTGGAAACTAAAACAATATTAGATATCCATTCAGAATAATTAATTGCACAGATGAAACCAGCCTTTAGAAGTTTCTCCAATTTCGCTTTGACGAGCAATACAACGTGAGGGTGCATTTTTTGAAGCTTCTGATTAACTGGTTTGATGCCTTGTGCTATGGACAAATGATGCATGATAAGATCAGGATCCAATCCTGGCATGTCAGAGTATGTCCAGGGTAAAAGCATAGATCTGTGTCACCATTTGTGATACAAAAACCTATTTTGGTCAAATCTCATTTCTCTATCAAAACTCAATTTTTAAAAAAAACTAAAAATACCCTTTTATAGATTTCAGATTCAATATCATCAAATTTTTGAGTGTTTTGATTAGTTATAATATGTTATAATCTAAAAATATTATAAGTCGATATTTCAACATTTCAAAAGATGCTCTCTCAAAAAATGAAAAAAAATAGTAAGTCATATCAAAAAATTTATAAAAAAAAAATATATATATATATATATATATATATCACTAGAGGAGAGAATCATCTTCATGAATATGTAATTTTTTTTCAAGAAGGTATAGATTTGATAGGGAAGTTTTGACGGGAGGAAAAAACTATTGGATTCTGACAAGGTTGAACTTGAGTACTTATAACAAAGAAAATATACATCAAAAATAATTATTTCTTTTTTTGTGCACTAGCTATACATGTGATCTATAAAATATTTTCAAATCATAACAAAAAAAGATAATTTGCATATACTTGTTTGACGGGAACTACATCCTATATTTTTTACAATTAAAAAAGGGACTTCAAAATAAAATAAAATGAATAAATTCTTAGTCAAAAAAATAATAAAAATTATAGGCATAAAATTCATACAATTCTACACATTTCATCAGTTTACATCATCTTCATATTTTAAACACAAATACCATTTTTTTTGTCATTAATGTTGAACTATCACATTCTGATATCACTTTTCTTTGTAAAAGGTGACACAGGTTTGTGCTTTTACCCTCCAGGCAAAATTTATTTTCTTTTCTTTGAAAAAGGTAATGAATCCTTCCTTTTCTTCAGGTGACAATGACTATGCCAGATGCATCATATGAGGATGTTCTTCTGTGCCTAGATTAATTGGCTGTGTTGGCCCTATAAACACTGATGATCTCTCCTGAAAGTGACTGGGAAGTACATCAAATATCTCATCTGTAGGCACCTCAGAGAGGTTTTCACCCTTGGATATGTCTTTTGTTTTTACTTTTTTGGGTTCTAACACTGCCACAATGTGGTTTTCACCATCGAACCTTTCGCATTTTTTCTTTTTAATTGTGTGACTGAGATATTTGATGTCAGCCTCAATCATGTTGATGCTTTTCTCATTGGTGGAAGACGTTATAAGTTTGATAGCATTTAGGTAACAGGCGAGAGTATAGTCATTCTGGAATATGGGGACTTCGCTAGATGTATTGGGGTTCCAGTCTATAAGCTCAGGATGTGTGAATGAGAGAGTAGTTGCTGGTTCAATTGTGTTCATAGTATAGTCATTAAGTTCTTGGACCAGCAATTCAAGACCTACGGTGACCTCGCCTATAGGTGTGTTCAAATGCCTCAAACAACGAATGTTAGTAATTGATGATTCTAGGACACTAGTTGGATCCAACCCTTGTGTCCTAACCCTAGACATTTCACCCACTTTGATTTAGTTTTCATAGATATGCACTTGGTCAATGTCTTTATCAATAGTCACTTTTGAAAGAGATTCAAACTCATATTCCTTAGAATCAGTGCTACATGGTGAGAGATTATAGAACTCACCAACAGTGATAGGGACATAGTCACCTTCATCCTCTGGGTTCTTACCCAAATACTCAACATGGCATGACTGACTAGATTCTCCCTTTTCTGAATGATATTTGAGTTGCTCAGTATTGTCCTTAGAAGAGTCACTAGTATCATCTATAGTGCTAACATGTGGCACAAAGTCATCTGGCTCAGCAAAGAATTTAGCAAGATCATAAGGAATAGGATGAGGATAGGAATCCTCATTATCAAATTCTTCCTCTTGAGTATCTGACTCAGCTTGTGACTCATTTTTAGATGAACTCTTAGGTGTCGGTATGAACTTATTTGACCCCAAATGAAAAGGAACCTTCTTAAATCCTAGGCTAGTTGCATCATAGTTGCTTCGAGCTCTTTCTTTGATAGGATCAGTTAGGCCATTGTTATTGCACCCAATAGGGCGAGTTCCCTTGTAGCCAAAATTCTTCATAATCCTAAGACCAAACCCATATTTTTTAGGATTGATTTCTCGAGCTTGCTCTGTGATGAGTCTAAAAAATGCTTTTATTTTTTTATGTTTAAGATACTTTGTGATACTCCGTTTATCCTTGTTTTAACACTTATAAGCCTATGTTTGATAAACCTTTGATGATTTATGGGGTAGAAAAACTATGTCAAATTTTGCCTAAATTATATCTAATATGCAGTATTTCATATAAATATCCAAATGTGCGTTCTTATGCTTGAATTTAGTTTTATGGATGTTTATTTGCAAATATGTCTTATATCATAACTAACCTGATGATAAGGATTAAAGGATGAGCGGAAGAATCCAGAAGTTGGTTGCCGACAGCATTCAAGGAGAAATGAGCATCAAGGAACAACCACGAAAAGGAAGTTATAACCACTCCAGGAAACATGGCAGTGAATAAGGAGGAGCTTTTATGAGTCATTTCCTTCTCTGCATTTACGTTGTAACAAGTAGATGCTGAGACTTCATTGCTCCCTCCTCAATTCCGTTATCCTTCCTTTCTACTTTTAGTTGTTCTCCTATATTCTCTCCTGTAGACTTAACTTAGGACAGTTACTTTTCTGTTATGTAATAAAGAGTAGATTCCCTATATATGTCGGGATTGAATCCTGTGTGTAAAGTTTTGGTTTTTAATAAGTTTTATCGAGTAAGAGAGAACACTGATTCACAGTTTTTTGTAGTTGTATTTTACAATTCTGAATCATGTAATGACTGATTAATTAAATGAATTAGTTCTCTTTAGCTTCTATCCTGTGTTGGTAGATTAGTGAAGCCAACCAAGGGGGCCCACTTGGAAGGTGGATTAGATTAGGATAAAATAGATTCATTTTACTAGCATTAGTAGTATTTTAAGTAAGACGTAGCTAGTTAATTCCTTCCTATAGCATCACACTTCATGAACGTTCCTGCAGCATCTGTGAGAACAGTCTAGTGGATGAGTCGAGATGGAATCTCTGTTATCTTGTCATTGTGTTTTCAACATTCATAGATTCAGTATTTTTCTTTCCACAGCAGTAGTGTAGTTTCCTTCCTTTACATTTTTACTTTCCTACAACATAAGCATAATGACTCATCAAGGTACCTAGTGCACATACTGTGCTGACCATTTCAAGTATACGTCCTTGGGTTGACAATCTAAATGCACCTCATGGTAGGGGAAAAGTAGTCCTTAGCTTGAATAGATTATTCCTAAGCCAGGCCTAGCGCATGACTATGGAACACCTATTGTGAGGCGGTTCACTCTGTTAGGTCCACTAGAGCCTCTTCTTTGTAAAGCCATGCAGCAATGGCTCTATTTTCACTTTCATATTCCAAGGGAACTGTGGCTTTGAAAAAAGTGCCATTATACTTGGTCTAAGGTGTCAACACAAACAGCTTCTTTGCCTCGGAGGGTCTCCCATAATGCCGAGGAGACTCTGGGAGAGATGTTAATGACAACACTGGTTTGATGTGGTACTCTCCCATGCTAGTTTCTTTTAGTTTGAATGACTACTCAATTTGTTTTAGTTTATTATCATGATAATCAGTGGACTCGCGGTTAGCAAGGACAAAAGTTTTAGCAACTTTGAGCATGTTGCAGGTATAGCTAGTAGTGGTAGGAATAGTAATTTCAGAGACATGAAATGGGAACTTGATGTATTGGTTGTATGTGGATGGTATAGCACGCATCTCATGTATCCATGGCCATCCTAAAAAAAATTTGTAAGCCAAGGGAATGGCAAGCACCTGACAGGTGACATCCCTTTCGACAGGATTGACATGAATGGGTAAAACCATAAGACATAGAGAATTTTGTTCCACTTTGTCATATGCTTTGATAGTGATCTTTCATTGAGGATAAATAGAGTCCTCAGAATAGTTCAATTGTCTAAGCAGAGTAGCATAGACAATATTTAGACCAGCACCATTATCAATGAGTACCCAATGAACACGTGTCTGATGGATCATAATCTCGATGTGCAGAGGTTGATTGTGTGGGTGACTCAGCAAGTTATCATCCTCCTTGAAGAAGGTCATAAGATAAGGCGAGGTCAGGTGACCTACCATGGGTTGAAATTGCTTAAGATCAAGATCTTGAGGAACATTTTCCTTAGTGAGAGCTTTGTCTAGAATTTGCCAGTGAGTAGGTGAGATTTTAAGTAGCTCAAAGATGGAAATCTAAGAATTAGTTTATTTCAATTGATTGAGAACACTATAAATGGTTGTGGTCAAGTTTTTTGTGGGTTTTGTACCTTTTCCAGATGGACCAGCAAGGGCTTTGTCTTTGTGTTGTTCAAGATCTAAAGTAGGAGGCACAGGGCCTTTGAGCGAGAATGAGTGACAGCATTAGCACAGTATTGTGAGGATGTATTATTCATTTCATTGGAAGTAGGGCCCCTTAAGGCAAATGGTTTCTTGGGTTTGTCATTATCGTGCTTCCCCTAAAGGGTAATAACATTGCAGTATTTAGAATCCATAGGTTCAACCATGTGAATGATATTGTCATCATTGGAATATGTATAGTTGACCTTATTGCAAGGTTGTGGTTTTGAAGTCTCTCTTTTTTTGTAAGCTGGGAAAAGTTCTTTGAATGCCTTGTGATCTAAGTTTTTGTTATGTCCATCTACCACAAGATCACCAGCATCAATCATGTACTAGATTTTATGGTGCAATTTTATACAGTTGCTAGTTTTGTGTCCCTTGTTTTGATGATACTCACATAATGAGGTCTCATTCCACCATGGTGGACGTGGTTGTGGATCATAGGGACGAGGATTATCCATTGGTGAAATAAGCTTATGCTATAGGTTCTCCCAAAGGCGTATACTCTTGCTTGGGGCATGTTGTCCATGAGTTTCTCAATTTGTTCCCAAACATCTTATTGTCAAGAGGAGGTTTCTCAGCATTTTTGGCCACTTTGAGGCCATCTGTGAGATTAAATGTAGCTTTATCAGGTTTGGGTGTGACATTGTCAACAACTCCATCATGTACAAATTCTCGGTTCTTGTTGATGTGTTTGGTTTTATCCTTGTTGGAAGTGGAACCTTGTTTTATGTCTCTTTGAAGAGTGAGTTCACCTTTCTTGACCATAAATTCCTTGATACAGATAGCTTGTGTGATCATGTCTTCAAAGCTATGTGGACCTTGAAGTTGGACTTTGTATCCGAAATTAGGTAGGAGGTTATCAGTGAAAATGTCAAGCTTCTCCATTTCTAGAATTTTGCAGGAATACTTAGTGTAAAGTTGCCTCCACCATTGGAGGAATGTGAGAAAGGGTTCACCCACTTTCTATTTAAGGTTGCATAAATCTCGAATTTTGATAGGGTGTTGAATGTTATGTGAATACTACTGAACAAAGAGATCGGCAATTTTTTCAAATGTCTTGATACCAAGAGGTAAATGTGAGAACCACTCCAAAGCTTGACCACCGAGACTTCTAGGGAACAAACACATTAGGTATGTTTGATCGTGTATAAACTCCATAGACAAAGCACCAAATTCCCACAAGTTATCTTGGGGATTAGTAGTACCAAAGTACTTTTCATATTTGGGTAGCTCTACGCCTCGTGGGAAAGGTGGCATGTTTATGCTTTTGTCGAATGGAAATGGACAAATAGCATCCAATGTGTATGTCTTTTTGGGTTTCTCTTTTTCATACATCATCTGAGTCAATTGGTCTTGCATAATTTTCAATTGTTTTTGGAGTTTGGAAATCTTAGTTTCTTCTTCAGGCGTGATAATGGTTTCCACATTGAAATGAGAGAGCAGTTTAGCTCCCTCTTGGGCAAGTTTGAGAAAGTACTTTTCTTTCTCTTCGTTGAGTAGGATTCCCATGACCTTTTGAAATTTTTTGTCTCTTCGAAATTTTGTTATTTGTTTAGGGAGTATTTCTACTTCTTCCTATTCCTCACCAGTGTCATGGTCTTTCTCTTTCTCTTTTTCATTCTTGGGTGATTCTTGATGTTGACTATAACTACCATGTTCAGGTTCATGATTAGTCATTATAAGAATGTGCTTAGTCACAGTATGTTGTGTTCCAAAAGGTCCTTTGAAAAAAGGATCAGACATTGTGTTTAGTAATGCAGGACCTCTACCTGTCTTAGTATCCTCTTGGTACAAAGGATTCCTAATTTGTTGCAAGTTTATGGAAAATGTGTGCTGAATTCGACGTGACCTGGCCGGTGAGGGAGATCATGAAGATGCCTCACTAGCTAAACTAGATACAGATTGCATAACAAAAGGTAAGTGACCTCTGCTATGATTATGACCCCTAGCACAACCACATCTAAGTCTAAGAGGATAAAACACGTTGCCGCTTATGGTTGTGATAGTCATAGACAAGGACAAAAAGCTAGAACCTGGACAAGGACTTCACTAAGACTGAGTCTCAAAAAAGACAAGATAATAGTAAGAATGTTGTTCACTAAGGCACAAATGGTCTGATTTAAAGGCTAGAATAGCTAGAGATTATGACCAATGCGACACCAAGTATGAAAAGCATTAAGAGATAAAGACAAAAGGTTACTTAAGAGACGAGACTAGTCAAAGTATGAGACATAAGTATTCAGCTAAGAAAAGTGTCACTATTTCAAGACTGTTCACAGATAGAGAGTGAAAAATGGATGCAGAAAAAGGAAATGTGCAGGCCGTAGATAGCTAAAATAGACCAAAAGTGGTAATACTGACACAAAGTCTCATGCGAGAAACCTTTACAGGCCGCGCGAGGAAGTATTCTAGACCGCGCGAGATTATACTCTGTGCCGCGCGAAAGTCAGTGACAGTAATTTTATTTCGTGCGAGAAAGTTCATAGGGTCACGTGAAGACTTATTATAGTAGTTTAATTTCGTGTGAGGAAAAAATGATTTCGTGCGAGACTAAAAAAGTTTTCATGCGAGAAGGCAGATCAGTTTTACAACAGTGACTGAATTTGATAAGATTTCTGGACTTTTCGGATAGAGTAGATAGATTTTTGAGATCGGTTCAACTGGATAGACAGAAAGATTGACCTCGCAAGACATTTGGACAAAGTTTCAAGTTTTCAATCCAGGAAAAGTGATTAAACAAGATAGTGGAACTCAAGCAGTAGTCAAAAATAGTCCTACCGAGGACAAAGCAACTCAATAGGATAGGGGAGTCTTGACCTTTGTTTGTTGTAACTAGTTTGGACTTTGTTGATGACTCAAGAAAAAACACACTTTTATCCATAGAAAGAAAAATTGGTAGAGAAGGAAAAATCTTTGTCCCACATCTTATGCGCATGTGTGTACCTCACACAATCATGTCACCCCCTAGAAGGCACCCGTGTTTTTGCTATATTCAAAGGACTCAATAGTATACACTGAATGAGCACCCTTGTGGCAGGGAATGAGAACATATACTACCTTCAAACATCCAGTAGCATGCCTATGGTGAGTTCTATAAGAGAGATTCTTCCCCCTCCTTGCACAAAGATTATGCCTCCTTTCAGAGGTGAACTGGGTGGCTTCTAACTAAGAAGGTTTTAATTGACTTCCATTCATATTAATTCCCTATGGCTCTACAAGTGAATTTGAGACCAGTAGCCCACACCAGCATCTGAAAGTGCACACTACTTGCTTAACAAGCCAGGAGTCAGTGTCAACCAGTGCATAGACAGAGCCTCCCCTTGATATGCGATATTAAGAATCAAGGGGAAGAAATTAATTCAGCTTTGGAGTCTTTTGCTCTACAAAGCATCTTGATTATAGTGAGTTGGAATCTTTGGCAAAAGGAGTGTGCTCACTTAGGTCATTTTTGGAGGTTGGATCACTCCAGCAGGCCCTCTAAAGGATAGACACAGACTAGTGGTTTAGATCTAAGGGTCCCAGTTTTTGATTTCCCTCGAGGGGAAAGAGCATAATCCTCTACCTTATTTCCTTTCCCAAACATGCAAAACAAGTTAATTACCAACTTGGCTTTAATCAATCCAAACTCATTATTCCTTAAAGATTTTGATTCCCTTAAAGGAAATCATTGTCTCATCATAGAAGAGAACAAGCTTTGGAAAACCACCAAGTTTCTTGCCTCCCTCAAAATGTTGTCTTTTAGAAGTGTCTAAGTTTCTGATTCACTCTTAATCATGACCTCCGAGAAGTGAAGAGCATATTCCCCTATTCTTCCATCTTGCATCCTAAGAAGTTTAGAAGCCCTAGTTATCTAGTTTTGAAAGCAATAAGAGAAGACACACATTATTTTGTGGGTTTGAAAATATTGATCTTTGACAAGCGTATCTTCGACAATCGTCTTGCAATCAAACTGTTAATCCATTTTCAAGTGGGTTTTAAAAGGACTCTTTGGCAAATGTCCTGTAAACAATAGTTAAGCTGCAAGAAATCAGAGAAACAGATTCAAAATAAAACACGTTAGTGAAATTAGATAATTTGTATATCAAAAACATGCTTAAAATTGAAGCTGTTGTCGCAAGATTTCGCGTGCAATCTCTTTCAGAGTTGCGCAAAATTGTTCTACGGCCCATGCAAAATTGTGTTACAACCCGAGTGAAAAAAATAGGTGTCGTGCAAAGATTCATGGATGCTGCACTTTCTCGTGCAGTATGAAAAGAATCTTCACATGAAGATTCTGGATCCTCATGTGAAAATGGACAGTCTCGCGCGAAGATTTTTGAATCTGTACAGAATAGTGCAGATAAAAAATATGAAAATGATTTTAAAAATGTAGAAAGAGGCCAAAAAATTTCATTTTTTTAGCCCCATGGTGGGTGCCAAAAATGTATGCATGAATTGTGGCCTATGTTAACACACACACTTCAACACGGTCTTTATATAAGGATTCATCCCAGAATGAACATTGGATTGTCCATCCAAAAATCATCCAACAAGCTGACCTGTTGCCTTCTATCTAAAGGGATTTTTTTTGTTAATATCCTCAGAATCAAGGTGCAAGCAACCAGACCATCTAAGAATGAAGGATTTGAAAATGAGATACAACTAATCTATGTGAATATGCAAATTAATCTAGAATGAGATATGCAAACTAGTCTAAGAACATATAAAAGAAACTATGCTAAAGATGTATGTATATTAGATCTAGATGAGATTTAAGCTAACAATGAAAATCTATGAAAATTTAATAAGCTTAAATGAGTATGCAATTTGACAGCAATTTGATGCAAATTCTAAGTCATCCTCTGTAATGAGGAAATGAGGGTCTCTTAAATAGACTTTCCTAGAATCCATCAATGGTTGAGAGTGATTTCAATCAACAGTCAAGATTGAAGATGAGGTTTAGTTAAGGTGGAAGATTCCCAAATTAGAGGGAGTTAACTGACTCAGATCTGAGTGTAAGAGTCAGTCAACTCAGATAGACTTTAGTGTGAAAGCAAGTGATCTAGGTCACTTCTAATTTGATCAGCAATGAACTGAGAATTTCCATTTTTAAACTAAAGAGAAGAATTAGAAAGAATATTTAATTTAATAAAATGAGATATGCTCTCATAAATACCTTTTCTATTTAATTAAATAATTTTATTTAATTAATTAGAGACACTTTTCTTATTTAATTAAATAGCTTCATTTAATTAATTAGGAATGACTTCCTATTTAATTAAATAACTTTGCATAATTAATTAGAAATAGCTTTTATATTTAATTAAATAATTTCATTTAATTAATTAAAGTAGGCATATTTATTAAATTAAATAAATTTAATTCCATAGTACATTAGCCTTAGGAGATAATTTAATTTAATAAAGTATGAATACTTTAGATTAAATTAAATTGAAATCAAATAAGTTTAACGTAGCTAATATGAGCGCGTACTATAGGGATTAAATAATGAATATGATGAATGTAGATTAGAGTTTTCTACATCTGACAATTAAGTCAAGTAGCGAGTAGCAGAATAAGAATTGCCTATTAGGATAGGTCTTAGGATTGATCAGAAATAGACCATAATTGGTATCATGGCAATGAGCCAATTTTGGGGTATTACACCTAGTATTAGATTGTAAATCTACTTGATAGGTTCCATACCAGAGTGAACTCCAATAGATTTAATGAGCTGATTTCTTAACTCAGGACCCTATTGATTCCACCTTTTTTGTAAAAACAAAAATGATTAGATAAAAAATTAACTGAAACAACATAACTTTAATATAGAACAATAAATGGAAGAAAACAAAAATAGTATACCAATGATATGAAGCTATGTACCTTTTATGTATGGTGGACCAAATAGCTTTAATGTCATTTGAAAAAGAGTCTCATAAAAAACATCATTTCCTACAAAAATATCATGGGATTATTACTCCAAAATGAGTCATGTCTAAGTAAACTACAATTACACTGTAAATAATAACAATTTTAAAGCACTTGGAAACTTGGGTACTTTTAACAAAATTATATTTTTCTTGCTCAACAATAATGACCCCCCCAACAAACCAATACTAGTAACACGAGCTGATCCAGGAAATGATGGTAAATTATTAGTAGTACTAGTCTCTACTCTTGTATTGGTTGTAGGTGTATCTATTAGCGCATGAAATAGGTCCATGACTATGAAATAAAAACAAGGAAAAAATAAATGCACAATTAGCACTTAACAAAATATAGCAAAACATGGTTTTACCATCTGTAGTTGGTGCGGATGAAGATGTCTGCAAGCTCCTTATCGTCAACAATGCAATTGGCAATATCAAAGTGGTTATCGAGAGCTGAAGATTAAATTTTTAGCAAATAAATTTGCAATGGATAAAGATCAAATGGGGTACTAAAAGCATCCAAAACATAATTTGAGTCAATAATTCATGAAAATTTTAAATGAATGGTTAAAGGTTTATGGATTATTTACATGAAGGATGTGCACTACAACCCTCACCATGTTGACTAGGTTCCACAACTGTCAAAAAATCATGTAAGAAGAACACATACATATTTTAGATCGTGATCCATATGATGCTATAAAATATAATCATTTATTGAAATTTTTTTATTGCTTAAGATTAATTACTACTTGCCTTCATATAATTGACTCTACATATCAATTCATCTTTCAGTGCTCTTATCTCCTTAGTTTTGTTTTCTTCAAGGACAAGGGCAAGAATTTCCTTACTAGCCTTTGGTAGTTCTATATACAAAGGAATTTATGGGTTTTCCTATTGACAATTGGGTAATGAAGATATGTAAATGTTATAATTTATGGCAACACATGATGTACATGCTTATAGGAAACCTCAAAAAATAAAGATACTAAGCTTTTGGTACTTTGAAATTGTCTAAGTATGGAATTTGGTATGCAACAATACATTGTTTTGTTTGAAACTTGTTATTGACATCATATTATGACTAGTGAAGTTAGATTGAGATTGCATACATGTTGATGATTATGTGTATAACCTTGAAAGTCAGTATGAATTGTATGGAAAAGAGATATCTGTGTTTACTAGTGAAATAGGATAGTGAAATTGAAGGAAATGAATTATTTTGTTTACAAAATAATTTCTTGTCCAATTAAGGCCAACATCCTAGATGTTTACTCTAAGTTGGAAAAGTTTATTGTGGTCTTAGCCGACCTAGCAACAATTTGTGTAAAGGCATGATATTTATATAATGCAAAGGACATTTTGTGAATTCAAGTGTGCTATCTTGAAGAATTATGTTGAGAAATTGTGTGTGAGCTTTTGTGAAAGCAATATATTTGAAGTTTTTTAAAATTTATTTTTTGATTCCAGATTGAGCTAAAGATCAGAGATCAATTGAGGAAGAAGAACATAAAAGTAAATTACATGTTTGAGCAGTGAGCTCTTCTTGTAGTTGAAATTGCATGTTTGGGCAGTGGGCTCTACTTTCATACATTGTGCTACAACTCCTAATAGGGTTGGCATAGCTCCTAACAGGGTTGGAATCTCCTAACAAGGATTCAAAGTCTCCTAATAGGAACTCTCTATACTAAATTTTCTCATTCACTTCTAATAGGGTCCATCCTCTAACAAGGAACTTATATATCAGTATATTATCTAGTGGGTATCATCCCCACCAGGGTTTTCCCTTGGGCAGGGTTTCCCAAGTTTCCCTTGGAGAAGCTTTATTATAGCAAAGAAAAACTTGATGATTCAATGTCAATACAGAGACCTACTTATGATAAGACTCGTCTTGGTTCTCTATTTAACATTTATGCAAAGAAACTCAAGATTAGATCAGATTTGAAAGAAAAAGATAAATATGATGATAAGATTGAATCAAGTCAATCTTCTAATAAACCTAATGAAGTTGGACAAGACAAGAAAGTTGAGATATTGGATGAACCAAAGAAAGTGGAATCTCCTAAGAAAACTAGGTATGAATTTAGATGTAAGTGATTTCATGTAGTGAGATAGGTCATATGAAATGAGATTTTACAAATAAGTCATTTAATCATGTTAAGGACTTTTATCATCATAAATGTCATGGTGTGGGTCATAAAGAAATTAATTATAGGAAACCTAAATATGGTAATGATAGAAGGAATAGTATAATGTCTAGAAATACTAACCCTGTAGATAGAAGACGATCTAATGAAAGGAAATTGAGAGAAGGAAAACCTTATGAAGATAGAAAATAGATTGTGTGTTATAAGTGTAACAACTTTGGATACATTGAATGTAATTGTTATGCACCTAATGATTAGAAAAATCCTAGAAGCAGAACACTAGTATCTCAGTTATGCAACAACATCACACATGCAATAAAGTATTGCAAAATGGACAAAAACTTCATAGATAGAAGGAACAATGGAAGAAACTTTAGAAATAGAAAGAATGATGGAAGGAACATCAAAAATGATAGAAGGAACCATGAAAGGAATTTTAGAACTAAGAAAGACAATGAGGAACAAAGAAATGTAGTCAATGAACTTTGAGAAGAAATTAATGAGGCATTTTTAAAAGGATTAGACATCTCTAAAGAAAATCTAGAAGATGGTGAGACAAGAAGATCAGAGTTAGTTATCAAGTTCAATTCAACTAAGTTGAATTAAGCTTGTTTGTAGCACTAGAATTTGTAATTTAAATTAGAGATCGAGGTATGGGTAGCAAAGTTTGGAAAAGGTGTATCGAGATAAGTTTAGACTATATCTAAGCTTGCTTGTAATTTGGAGCTTATCTAAACTAGTTACAAAGGAATTAAGAGTTATTGTTATTACAGAGAAAGTTAAATCTGTAGCAAAAGATGAAAACTATGTTTATGCTAAGAATTTTGTGGAGTGAATTTTTTGTGGAGCTTTGCCATGAAAAAAGGAAGCTATGGCAAATCTCAAGTAGCATCTGAAGATCGAATACAAGATCTTGAGCAGTTATTTGATTTCAAAATGCAATTGATAGCTTTTTCATGTTTGCAAAGTACACAATCAATGAAAGTTCAAGTTAATGGAATAAAAGGTGTACAAACTTGATTTTCACTTCATTGTGATCACATCCAAAGTAAAGAGCACTCAGAAGTGAATTATCAAAGTAATTTTGAAGCAAACCCTATTTTCGAAAAAGGTATTTTATCATTTTTCCACAGAAATTATTTGATAATAGTTCATATTTGAGATATTCATGGATATGTCAATAGTTCACAATGTTGAGAATGAGGAGAGACTGAAATTAAAGATTATTTCCATAAAACTTGTTGAAGGAAACCCTAACTCAGCATTATCTATTATGTCAAACAATGTAGTTTATTTGGAAGATGTAGGAAGTTATCTAAATAGAAAATTTGAATCTATTAGAAGTGAGTATATGAACAAGGATATGGAATTAGTTTTCAATCATGATATGACTATGAAACTTGGATTTGAACACTTGAACAAACTAGACCTATTCAAATATCATTTCTATTATGAATTGGACACAGATGAATGGATATAGATCATACTAAGTAGAATACATGATGAGAAACTATGGATGCAACATAGTGTAGGTAATATCTCAATCGACCTTATTCATGAAGTAATTGGTCTTTGTAAATAAGGTAGTGTACCTATAAGTGAGAAAATGGTTAAGAAGAAAGTTGAGAGCTAAACCAAAGTAGTATATAATAGAAAGGCCATGGTGATTAGCACCATTAAGCAAGATGATGTAAGATTCCTAAGCAGAATCATTGCCTACTCTGTATGTGCAAGTTCAAAGATTGATGAATTGTCAGTAAGATTCATCTATGTAGCCTACAAGACATGTATTGAGAAGGAACATGTTAATTTTAGTGAAATTATAAGAATGAAACTTCTTGAAAACCTAGAAAAGATCAAGAGGACTAAGAATGGTGTGTTTAGATTTTAGTCATTTATTTTTCCATGTTCTTAAAAGATTTCCATATTTGTCACAAAGATTATGAGCAGTGATAGGTTTACAATGGAGAAGATCATAGAAGTGTGTAGAAGAAATCCAATAGATAAGATATTGGATAGTGGGAACTTGATAATGATGAAATTTTAGAATGTAATAAGAAAGAGATTCAGAATTGCACTTACAATTATAGATAGATTTAAGGAAGAAATTTGTGTCATGTTTGATACAAATCATACTTACATTCAAGCAGTAGAACCTTAGGAAACATTTCTTGATCCCTCGGGTTATGAATTGAGTGATGAAATAGCAATTGGATACATTGATTTACTGTTAAAATTAGAGAAGGACAAAGCTGAATACAGATTTGGAACTTATGATGAGATTAACCAATCAACTCATCAGGAATTCTTGGAGAAGGCATCTCACAAGAAGATTGAAACTATAATGAAGAAATATTTCTTAGAGGCTAGTATGACTGAGAGTGAGTCACAAGAAGTCAAGAAAACTATGAAGCAAGGTGTATTAATGTGCAACCTTTGTTAGTGTTTATTGTAGAGACATCTTTAGAATAGAGCATTCCCTATAGATCAGTGTTATATGCTTAGCCAAGTAAACTAAAGAGAAAATTTGAGAGATTAGTGGAAGTTGTGACCATAAAGACTAAAAGGGTCAAGCAACAAGCCACTGGACCAAGAAAGAGACAAGAGACATTTTGACAATTGTTGAGTCTAGCAAAGAAGAAGAACAAGAACAAGAAGTCAAATAAGTAAAGAAGGTAACAACTTCTAAGCAGTCAGCAAAAAAAGCTCAACAACCCTGGAAGTCAAACATAGAGAAGATACATTCAACTATTTTTAATGAGGAAACTTTGTTCAAATGAATAAATTCTATGATTTTTATAACAACTTTGAGAAAGATAAGATTGATATCTCTACTGTGAGATGCATTATAGCCAACAATCTAAAACTGAAGGATATTCAAGGCACAGTAAACTAGGAATTCTATGATAGGCTTATTGAAAAGAAGGCACTAGCTAGAGAAGAGGACATAAAACTTTGGAAGTCTATGTTAAGAATAATATGCAAGATTGATGACAACGAAGAAATTGAGAGATTACTGAAAAATCTTGCACCTTACTTGAGAAACAAAGTAAGACCATTTCTTTTTATGAAGGGTAAGGAGGAAAAGATAAGAAGTGAGATTACACAAACTATAAGTCAGATGATGATAGAGTCCAAAGAAACATCCTCACTAGCACCCAGAACCTTAGAAGTGTCAATGAGAGGTGACACAATGTAGATAGATCAGACCAATGTTACCATTAACATTGATGATACAAACCCTTTTGAGATTTTCAAATAGAATGAACCTCATATTGAGGATATTGAGGATAAATTAAGACAAATTGAAGAGGAGAAAAGGCTACTAGAGGAAGGGAAAAGGAAAATAGAAGAGGCCAAGCAAAAATTTCCTGAAGATGAAATGAAAGAAAAGAAGAGGAAGAAAAGAAAAGAGTAGTTGAAGAATTAATAAGAAAGAAAATAGAGGAAGATGAGAAGAAAAGATTGGAAGAGGAAGAGAAGACAAAAAAAGAAAGAGGAAGAAGAAAGAAGAGTCAAAGAGGCAACTTAAAAGAAGCAAAGGGAGGGTAACACTAAACCTTCTAGTTCATCTAATCCACTTTCACTTGCTAGCCTAACAAGTGATGATGATGATCAAACTAAGTTGATCTCATCTTTATCAAAACTTATTTAGAAGAAAAAGATAGTGAAGAGCCTATCGAGAACCTTGATGGAGGTTACTAATAGACTACATAGTACTCTTGCAGTATAGCACACAGAAGAAGATTCAGAACAGAGGGCATAGGAAGTGCTAGAGTCTTTTAATGAAGAATTTGCAAATTTTTTGAATGTTGCAGAAAGTAAGGCAAAAATCTCACATGATGCTAACTTGTTTAGCACCATTTGTCAAAATATTAGTAATGATTTGATAAGTCTTGATACTTTTATTAAGGAACTTTAGACTAGGAAAGAGACAAAAGACAAAGAAATACTAAAAGGGTAATGAAACAAGCCACTAGACTAGGAAAGTGACAAAAGACAAAGAAAGACTAAAAGGGTCAAGCAACAAGCCACTAGACCAGGAAAGAGACAAAAGAAATTTTTGAAAATTGTTGAATTTAGCAAAGAAGAATAGGAATAACAAGAAGTAAATAAACATAAAAGGTAACAACTTCTACATAGTTAGCTAGAAAAGCTCAGCAACCCTGGAAACCGAAGATAGAGTAGATAAATTTAGCTATTTTTGATGAGGGAAACTTACTTCAGATGAAAAAATTCTATGATTTGTATAATAGCTTTTAGAAAGATAAGATTTATATCTCTACTGTGAGATACATTATAGCCAACAATCTGAAACTAAAGGATATTGAAAGAAAAGTAAACCAGAAAGCCTATGATAGAGTTATTGAAAAGAAGGTACCAGAAGAGAACATAGAACTTTGGAAGTCTATGTTAAGAATACTATGCAAGGTTGATGATGAAGAAGAAATCAAGAGATTACTGAACAATCTTGCACCTTAATTGAGAAAAAAAGTAGGACCATTTCTATTTATGGTGGGTGAGAACAACATGATAAGAAGTGAGACTGCAACAACTATAAGTCAGATGATGACAAAGTCCAAAGCAGGATCTTAACTATCACCCAGAACCTCATAAATGTCAATGAGCAATGACACAATGTAGATAGATTAGACTAATGTTACCATTAACATTGATGATACAAACCCATTTGAGAGTTCCAAACAAAATCAACCTCATACCGAGGATATTGAAGATTAATTGAGACAAATTGAACAGGAGAAAAAGCTACTAGAGGAAGAGAAAAGGAAAATAGAAGAGGCCAAGTAGAAATTTCTTAAAGATGAAATGAAAAGAGAAGTAGAGGAAGAAAATAAAAGAGTAGCTAAAGAATAAATAAGAAGGAAAATAGAGGAAGAAGAGAAGAAAAGATTGGAAGAGGAAGAGAAGAGAGAAAAAGAAAGGAAGGAAAGAGAAAAGAAAGAGGGAGAAGAAAGAAGAGTCAAAGAGGCGACTTAAAAGAAGCAAAGGGAGGATGACACTAAACCTTCTATTTCATCTACTCCATTTTTTCTTGCTAGCCTAACAACTAATGATGATGATCAAACTAACTTGATCTCATCTTTATCAAAGCTTATTTAGAAGAAAAAGATAGTGCAGAGCTTACAGAGAACCTTGATGGAGGTTACTTAAAAACTACATAGTACTCTGGCAGTGTAGCAAATAGAAGCAAATCCAGAATAGAGGGTACATGTAGTGCTAAAATCTTTTGATGAAGAATTCACAAATTTTTTGAATGTTACAGAAACTAAGGCACAAATCTCACATGATGCTAACTTGTTTAGCACCATTTGTCAAAATATTAAGAATGATTTGATAAGTCTTTATACTTGTATCAAGAAAGTGTCAATAGCATGGAAAGATATTTCATATTAAGTGTACCTTATCTTATAAGTTGATGATTTTGAAGGACAAGTGGCCAATATTGAATTTGGTATACAATAGTACA
Source organism: Cupressus sempervirens (assembly GCA_028749045.1). Classification (NCBI taxonomy): domain Eukaryota; kingdom Viridiplantae; phylum Streptophyta; class Pinopsida; order Cupressales; family Cupressaceae; genus Cupressus; species Cupressus sempervirens. The sequence goes on from CM053783.1 coordinate 65,200,911, forward strand.
TTGTTTTGTTTGTAACTTATTATTGACATCATATTATGACTAGTGAAGTTAAATGGAGATTGTATACATGTTGATGATGACATGTATAACCTCAAAAGTCAGTAAAAACTGTAAAAAGAGATATTTTTGTGTTTTACTAGTGAAAATGACTACAGAATTGAAGGAAAGGAATTATTTTATTTACAAAATAATTACTTGTCCAATTAGGGCCAACATCCTAGATGTTTACTCCTAGTTGGAAAAGTGTATTATGGTCTTAGCCAAAATAGAAAAAAATTGTGTAAAGGCATGGCATTTATGCAAAGGACATCTTATGAATTCAAGTGTGTTATCTTAAAGAATTGTGTTGAGCAATTGTATGTGAACTTTTGTGAAAGTGATAAATGCAAAGTTTTGTAAAAGCTATTTTTTGATCCAAGATTGAGCTAAAGGTTAAACATTAATTGAGGAAGAAGAACATAATAGTAAATTACATGTTTGAGTAGTGAGCTCTTCTTGTAGTTGAAATTGCATGTTTGGGCAATGGGCTCTTCTTGCATACATTGTACTATAACTCCTAACAGGGTTGGCATAACTCCTAATAAGGATTCAAAGTCTTTTAAAAAGGACTCTCTGTACTAAATTTTCTTATTGACTCCTAACAGGGTCCACACTTTACTAAGGAACTTATATACTAATATATTATCTAGTAGGTATCATCTCCACCAGGGTTTTCCCTTGGCCAAGGTTTCCCTAGTTAACAAAATATAATGTTATGAGTTTTCTTTATACATGGTTACTATTATAATATTAGAACTAGTTGGGAAAACCTTGACTAAGTCGCCACCCACTAGGAGAAAAGAACTTTATTATGGCTAAAGGAGAGGAAATTTTATGGGAAAAAGAACTTTTTAAAATAGATATGAAAATAGGCCCCAACACTTAATATTGTATACTTTGGGAAATGTGAACTCTAATTTGTAGACAATGCACCATTTTAGGCAAAACCCACATCATGTTCTGTTGGTTAGTGTGGAGGTTGATTAGTCCCCAAGTGGGAGATTGTTAGTTTGTGGTAATTGATTAGGGAAGTACTATACATGCTTCATAAGAAAAATTGGGTCATGGTCGATGTTGTGGCTGACATATGACTGACATATGGCAGACATGTTGTAACCCTAAGGTGCCATAAATTTTTTTTGATATTGTTAATATATGCATGTAATTGATATTTATGTCTATGGTTGAATCCTAACAAGTGGTATCAGAGCAGGGTTATTTTTTAGTTATCCTCTATAGGAAAGTCTCATGGTTGATTAGAAATCTCACGTTTGAGTGGGAGTGATAGAAGACAATGGTAAGTCGAGGGTTCACAAGTTCAATGGGTAGAACTTTTAGTTATGAAAGATGCAAATGGAGGACTATCTTTATCAGAAGGATTTATGGAAGCCTTTGTAAGGAAAAACTAAGAACTAGGGAACTATGACAAATGAGGATTGGGATATTTTAGACAGAAAGGCACTTGGAAGCATTCAATTATGTCTAGCACCATCGGTAACATTTAACATTACAAAAGAAAAGATGATGGAAGAGTTGATGGAAACCCAAGTGATATTGTATGAAAAGCCCTTTGCTTCAAATAAGGTATTTCCCATTTAGCATTTATTTAATATGAAGATGGAAGAAGGTGGATCTATTGTAGATCATTTAAATGAGTTTAATACTATTACTAGTCAGTTCTCTTTTGTGAGTATTAATTTTGATGAATAAATTAGGGCTTTCTTTATTTTGTGTTATTTGCCTAAAACATAGAATGGCTTGGTAATGGTTGTGAGTAATTTTGTTTCTATATCTAATACCCTAAAATATGATGATGTGATCAGTGTTGTTTTGAGTGAAGAAACTCATAGAAAAACCTTATGTGGTTCTACATCAGGAAGTTCTTTGAATGCACAAATCAAAGGTAGAATGATTGAGAGAGGAAATAATTCTAGAAATCATGGGAAATCAAGAGGAAATTCAAAGGGAAAGAGATCTCAATCCAAAGGACCAAGATTTCTAGTACTGTGGGAAACTAGGGCATAAAAAGAAAGATTGTTGAACTCAAAAGAACAATGAAGGAGATAAACACGAAGTGAACAAGGAGAAAAATGTGGTAAGTAACAAATCTAAAGAGGATTTTTTTCTTATGTCTTTAGAAAGTATTGATGATTCATGGGTTTTGGATTATGGTGCTTCATTTCATGCTACACCTCATAGAGGTTATTGTATTGATTATGTCCAAGGGGATTTTGGGCTTGTTTATTTGGAGGATAACAAACCTTGTTAGATTGGTAGAAAGGGTAAAGTTAAGATTAAGTTGTAGAATTGGAATCATTGGCTACTACATGAGGTAAGACATGTTCCAAGGCTATATAGGAATTTAGTTTCAGCAAGGAAACTTGGTGATGAGGGTTGCGTAGCTACTTTTAATGATAAAAATTGGAAATTTTCAAAAGCTTCCCTTGTAGTAGCAAAATTTGTGTAAGTAGGCACCTTATATCTTTGTACAGGTCATACACTTCCTTCTACTTTGATTGTTTTAGAGGAAAATGAATGTTCAGGAATAGTTGATGCAATTGAGCAAGGAGAACAAGTAATTGTTTTAGATTCTAATACAATACTATGGCAGCACAAACTTGGGCACATGAGTGAGAAAGGTATGAAAGTACTTCATTTAAAGAAATTTTTACCAGGTCTGAAATGTGTTAATATAAATTTTTGTGGAAGTTGTGTGTATGGAAAAAAAAGAGAGTGAATTTTGTGAAGAGTGGGAAGGAAAATAAAAGTAAGAGATTAGAGCTTGTGCATACAAATGTATGGGGACTGGCTCAGTTATCTTCCCTTTGTGGCTCTCATTATTTTGTTACATTTATTGATGATACAACTAGAAAGGTATGTGTTTATTTCTTTAGATAGAAATATGATGTACTTCAAACTTTTAAGTAATGGAAATGCTTGGTTGAAAATGAGAATGGCAAGAAATTAATTTTTTTTAGATCTGATAATGGTGGTGAGTATTGCAGTCATGAATTTGAAATAAATTACTCCACTAATGGTATTCATAGACAGAAAATTGTTCCAAGGACTCCATTGGAAAATGGAGTGGCTAAACACATGAACAGGACATAATGGAACGTGCAAGGAGCATGAGGTTACGTGTTGGGTTTCCCTTAAACATGTGGGTGGAGGATTTCAATACTAATTTACATTTAATTAATAGAGATCCCTCTACTCCTTTGGGTTGTGGTATTCTAGAGGAAGTATGGACCAGTAAGAAGGTGAGTTATTCTTTTCTAAAGACCTTTGGTTGTGAAGCATTTTCTCATATAGATTCTAAAAATAGAACCAAGTTGGAAGCTAAGTCAAAGAAATGTGTATTTTTTGGATATGGCATTGACAAATTTGGTTATAGGAATAGGGATGTCATATTGAATGAGAAAGTGTTGTACAAAGATCTGTTGCAACAACATGAGAAGAAAGAAGATGATTATGTAGAGTTGGATGATACTCCACAAGATGATGTTCCAAAAATTTCTCATGATTTGCAACAACCGCAACAAAAAATATCGTACACACTAGTGAATTTTAGATGGTCAACAAGGCTAAGTAGACCTCCAAAAAGATTTTATGCTTCTTTCTACTCTATCTTACTAACAAGTGCTGGTGAACCTAAATGTTATGATGAAGTTGTGCAGGTGGATACTACGATTTAGTGGGATTCTACAATGAAAGATGAAATGGACTCTTTGTCAAAAAATAAGACTTGGGATTTATGCAAGTTGCCTGTAGGTAAAAGGGCTTTACAAAATAAATAGATTTACAAGTTGAAAGAAGAGGATGGAGGTAAGAAAAGATTTAAATATAGGTTAGTTGTAAAAGGATTTACAAAGAAAAAAGGCATTGATTTTGATCAAATATTCTCTCCTGTTTTTAAAATGACTTCTATCTATACTATTTTAAGTATTATGGCTACTGAAGATTTGCATTTGAAGTAGCTTGATGTTAAAATAGCCTTCCTTCATGGTGATTTGGATGAAGAGATATATATGGCCCAACTACAAGGATTTGAGGTCAAAGGTAAGGAGAACTTAGTGTGCAGATTAAAGAAAAGCTTATATGGCGTGAAGCAAGCACCTCGGTAATGGTACCTAAAATTTGATAGTTGGATGATGACAACTACATTATTTAGATCACTGTGTTTACTTTAATAAGTTTGATGATGACAACTACATTATTTTATGTTAATATATATATGATATGCATGTGGTTGGGTCTAACATGAATCACATTAAGAGGCTAAAACTCCAGTTAGCACATCCATCTACTACGAAGGATTTGTGAGTAGAAAAAAAATCCTCAATATGAAGATTTGCAGAGATAGGAAGAACAAGAAATTGACATTATCTCATATTGATTATATTGGAAAGATGTTGCAACATTTCTCTATGGAGAATGCTAAAGCTATCAGCACACCTTTACTTGGTCATTTGAATATGACTATGGAGATGTGTCCTAAGATGCAAGAAGAGGAGGATAAGATGTCAAAGGTACCTTATGCTTCAACTATAGGAAGCCTAATATATGATATGGTATGTACAAGGCCAGATATTTTATAGGGATATGTTGACTCAAATTTGGAAGGGAATATTGATACCAGGTGGAGTACTATAGGTTATGTATTTATTATTGATGGGGCATCAGTAAGTTGGGTTTCTCATTTGTAGAAGATTAATTCTTTATCCACTATAGAGGCAAAGTATGTTAATACTATAGAGGCTACCAACGAGATGATATGGCTTCAGTTCTTCCTAGAAGAATTGGGACACTCTCAAAAGGATAATTATTTATTTACAAATGGCTAGAGTTTCATTCATCTTTGCAAAGAATTTAACTCTACATTATAAGAAAAAACACATTCAGTTGTGGTACCATTTCATTTGGTTAGTTTTGAATGATGGCTAGTTAAAGCTAGACACAATACATACATATGACAATCTAGTAGATATGTTTACAAAGGTACTGACAAGGGACAAGATGAACTCCTCTTTAGCTTTGGTTGGTCTTCTAAGCTAAATAAAATAAAAGAACACCAAAGGCCAGGGTGGTTTGATCCAATGGGAGCTTCATGGAGTAGCAGTATAGCTACATGATTAGTCTCCTAGTACAAGATTGTTGTTTAGTATGGAGCATAATCAGTCCCCAAGTGAGAGATTGTTAGTTTGTGGTGACTGATCAGGGAAGTACTATACATACTTCATAATTCTTTGGGGCCAACATGTTGTAACCCTAAAGTGACATAAATATTTTTTGAATATTTGTGTGTAATTGATATTTCTATCTGTGGATTAATCCTAACATGTTCCTCTTGTTGATTTAGAATTTTCTCTTTAAATTCTCAAGGTTTTTCACTAAAAAGGAACTAGTACAAAAATGAGCAAAACACAAGAGACTGTAGTGATCTAGAACATGGGTTTCTTTGAAAAACTCCCTAGTAGGGTCACCATTTTGTTAGTGTTTTAAAATTATAGGTTCTAAAAGTTGCACCAGTATGCAGGAAGAGGGTGGTTGCCTAAGGATTAGCTACTTCCCATATTTAGAAAAAACCTTTTTAGATCTAGACCAACATAACAAAGCACAAGGGCTTTCTACTTGTTAGGCTTTGCAGGGCCAAGGTGGGTGCACCTAGGGATTAGATTTCTTATTTATTGGTTTTCTTTATGCAATATTTATCCCTTATAGTAGAAAATGGTAAAAAATATTTTTGAAATTGAAACTAGACATGGATTTATAGCAGCTAACTATGTCTCAACAGTTATAACAATAAGTGGATGACAAGCATATAGTTCATTGTACAGAATTTAAATAATTGATTCTTTTTTTAAGTGTGTATTATGCAACCAAATGATTGTATCAATTTTCCTCTTAACTCATGACCTGTGCCTTATCCATTGCTACATAGAGTGATATCAATAAATCTTGACCATTTTAACTGACTTGTAATCAAATTTATCAGTTGTTAACCCTAAATCCCATTCTTATGATTTCCCTCCCATATACATAGAAAATCCTATCAATTCATAGAAGCATTTACTTAATTCCTTGAAATAAAATCAATAACGAAAAGACATACAACCTATCCCAATTGCATTAAATTGAAAGAACTTTGCTCATTCAATCTCAAAGTAACAAGCATATAAAATGAAGATAGAATTCAGAGACACAAATATTTAGAACTTACTCTTTATTAATTTCCTTCAAACAATACATGTCTGATATAAAACTCAGAGTAACTTAGAACTTGACAAGTTTATCATTCAAATTTCATTGTTTTTCTCATCATACAAAATTTGAGAAAACATATGACTTACATAAAGACCAGACTAACTACAAATAGCATAGACACTAAAAATAACTAAACCAAGACCCTCACTTCACATCTTGGAAAAAAAATTATAAAAAAGGATTGCAACAAGCTTTAGATGGGAGGACACATGTCAAAATTTGATTCAAAAACAAATATCAAAGATATTTCAAGATATATTTTCTTTTATAAGCATTCTTTATATTTGGACAAAATTGAGGAAGGGTTCTAAAATTGGTAGGTGGAAATTTCCTTCACATGTCTTTAACATGAATTTGTTTTCACTTTAATAGCATGTCATTCTCATTTTCTTTTCTTCACTTTGTCTCTTCTGCCTTTTTATCTGTGACTTTAACTACTTAATCGTTTTCCTTGACTAGCAAGGCTTTTATTCCAGCTATAACTTCCTAGATAGCTATGTCAATTTCTATATCTAGCCAAGTGGCATCTCTAATTTTATTCAATTCCTTAAGGCCCTTAGTCTACTTAGCATCTATGATATCTTTAATCTCTATAGCCACCTTTCTTGTCTCTACTTCCAATTTATACAAAACATCAATTAAATCATAAACCACCACAACATCTGCGCCACCATTGCAATAAGCCAAAAACCTACCATGATTTAGAATGTCATCAAATGAAGATGACCATTCTTGCTACTCCTTTACTCCTCCATTTTTATCTAATATGATAGGCACAAAATTTGAGGTTCCTGTAGAAATTATTTTCATCTTATTATGAATTAACTGTAATTTTCCCACAAAGAAACCATTCAATTCCTTCACCCTATTAATAAATTTCCTAACAGAAATAATTACCCCATTTGGTAAGTCCTTCTTCTATGTCACCATGGGTACAAAAATTTCAAAATATTGGGTGTATAGGCACCATGTAGTGAATAAGGGAGACAAAAAGGAAATTTCTTCATAACATGGATATGTTGCACCCTACAAAACAATGTAATTGCTATGTACATTTTGAGAGGCATACTTCAAAGAATTTATTTTGTGAATTAGAAAATTCTTTACATATTTGATCTCTATCTATTTTCTTGATTCCAATTCCTCTTCATTAGTAGCCATGGTTTGGCCCATTACATCCCCTATTTCAATTGCATAGCTCTCTATTTGCACACCTTTATCTTCAATCTCAATTGCAAGCTTGGTAGTGTTCTTCAATGTGACTATCTTATTTTCTAATTGGAGGCTCCTATGTTCTAGGACATATGTTTTCTTCATCTCCTCCTCGTAGTACTTCCTTGTATTAATATATCTCTCATAGGCTCTATCTAGTTGTTCTCCCAGCACATCATTAATGTTCTTTCCAAGCAGTGATGCTAAAGTCATTAATCCATAAATTTGGCTACTAGATGTAGAGTGAACATTCCAAAAGATAACATTCCCTCTATAGGACTCCTTTATTTCCATACGAATATGCTTTTCATTTTCTAGAGCCAAGCTCCATATGGACATGGTTTTGAGCATCAATGTTATAGCCAAATCCTCTCAGCTCTCCTTGTTGGTTCACATCTTCAAAAGAAATAGTCTTATCTTGTCTTCTCATTTGATCAAGAAAGAAAGAAGAACTGATATCCCATCCTAGGAAAACAATCATGCCACTTCTGTATATCAGCTCCCTTACTTCTTCTACAATTAGAGTTTCACTTGCAAGATCATAATTTGTAACATTTTTACCATTTTTGCTACCCTTTCATTGGAGTCACCTAGTTTCATCTACAAGGATAATTCATTCTATTTCAATTTGAATAAGAAGCTTTTGAATTCTTCTAATTTTATGAATTTCTCATCATTCATGAGTTCCCTAGCATCTATAATCCTATCATCCATAATATATGCTTTAAGTTCTAACTTATTTTTTCTTTTCTCATCTTTAGTAGCTTGAGCCATTAAGAGGCTTTTCCTTGCATTGTTAAAATATTGGTTATTCCTTGGCATGATTTGTAAAGCTTTTTCTCTTAACATTTTAGGAATTTTTACCAACTTTTTCTTCTTCCTTTTCTTATGAGCCCATGTTGAGCTTTCTAGTTAGTCTTCATCATCACTAACTTCTACAATAATGTCACATTCAAGAGACCTAATGTCCACTCTGTTCTTGATTTCTTTAGGAACTTGGGCCACAATCTCATCAAAATTTTCAATGTATTTATTAAATCTTGGCCAATAGCTTTCTTCATGATAAAAACCTTCGAAGGATGGATCAATTTTCTTCATTTATTCTTCATAGCTCATCACATCTCTATTAGAAACAATAGTCCACCAATATAATTAAGAGGGGGAGGGGAGGTGAATCAGTTATCCAATAATTAAACCACTTATCTTCATTAAACAAACTTAACCATTCAATCAAAGTAAACAAAAACCATGCAATGATGCACATAGACAATAACACCAGATATGTTGACTAGGAAAAGCCTTGATAAGAGGGAAAACCCCAGTGGGAATGATGCCCACAAGATGATGTACTAATATAAATATTCCTTGTTAGAGGATGGACCCTATTAGGAGTCTATTACAACATTTAGTAAAATGAGTCCCTATTATGAGACTTTGAATCCCTATTGGGAGATTCCAACCCTATTAGGAGTTGTGGTATAATGTATGCAAGAAGAGCCCACTGCCCAAACATGAAATTTCAACTACAATAAGAGTTTATTGCTCAAACAAGTAACTTACTAAGATCTTCTTCTTTCCTCTGTCCTATCAACCAGACCAATCACTGTTAGACCTTGTAGACTAGGTCATGAACCTGAGATCCAAATACCAACCCTTAGATCACTCAGTAAAACCTCAACAATGAATTTTCCTTCACTTCCGCACTACTCTTCACAAATGTGCATTCCACACTCTTTGTTGCTTTCCAAACATTCACAATTTTCATATCACCATATCCACACATGTCATGATAAAGGAAAATGACCTTCCTTTATATCAAGTCCATAAAACAATTCTTGAGTCATCTATTAGTCCTTCTCAATTAATTATTATAGAACCTCACTAAGAACGCATTACACTTAGTGATAACCTTAATCTTCCACCTTGCAACTTGAATAAATTTTTTTACACACAATATTATGATGAGTGAGCTTAGCCACATCATTCTCAACATGTATTCTCCATGTCCTCAACCTTGATCCTCAAGATATCAACTCTGCTAAGTGATATAACAAGTTTATCAAAACATGCCTCTATAAAATCTATCTCAAAATAGACATCACCAAAACTTACATATCTTCTTCTAGACTTGTCCTTTCTACTTCTAACATTAATGACATATACCAAATACTCAAAAGTATCTCTCATAACCTTGGGCAATTATCATGCTCAACCAATCATCCATACTAGCTTAATCTTTCCGCTATTCTTTTGTCAAATACCACAGAAGATATTAAACATACTATGTTGACATTAATGAAAAACTCAATCATGAATGTAACATATCATCATCAAACAAATCTCTCCAAACTTTCCAATCTTCCAACAATCTCCCCCTTTGGAATTGATGGAAACATAGATGAAAAGCATCTAGATCCAAGAATAACAATAAAATATAAACACTCTTTAAATCCTCTTTATCAATCATACTCCCCCATTGATGTACCTCAATGTGATTTGTACCACCAAATTGTTATTACAAATTCATGCTAAATTCTCCCATAAACTCAGTGTAATGTTTTTCATGCACAACTTATCCCCCATAGTTTTATGTTTTTCATGCCAAACTCTCCCCCATTGACATCAATAGCAAAGGTTTATACAACCAACATCTCTACATCAAAAACATCAATAAGAGTCCTGAGTGACTTTTTCCATCACAGATACTCCCCCATACAAGAAGCATTAGCATCTAGTCTAGAAAAATAGTGGTGTTTTGTTACCCTAGATTGATGCACTCTTGCATCTTCATACTCTAATGTAGAAGGGGCATAACCCCAAGAATACCTCAAAAATATTTAAAAGTCTCTTCGGGAAGAGGTTTAGTGAATATATCTACAATCTACTCTTTAGTGCTCACATACTCCAATCTAGTTTCCCTTTCTGCAAATTTTTCTCTCAACATATGATACTTAATAGAAATGTTCTTAGTTTTTAAATGCAATACTAGATTCTTAGACGTATTTACTATGCTTGTATTCTCACAATGTATAACAATAGGTTCACTAATTTCTATCCTTATATCCTTCAGCATTTGCTTCATCTAGATTACTTGATTGCAATTATTTACTACTGCAACATGCTCTACTTCCACTATACTTTTAGATGTACAATCCTACTTCCTTCTTAACCAAGAAACCAATCTTCCTCCAAGGAAGAAAGCTCCTCCACTGGTGCTCTTTCTGTCATCCATATTTCCTACCGAATCTGCAGTAGTATAAGCACTTAGAGTAAAATCATTTGATCTATCATACCCTAATCCAAATTCTAAAGTTCCTTTCAAATATCTCAATATCATTTTTATTGCTATATAATGTGCTTCTCTAGGATCAGCCTAGAATCTTGCAACAATTCCAACTACATTTTTTATAACTAGCCTTGTGTGAGTTAGATATTGCAAACCTCCAATCATAGATCTATACTTCTTCTATTCAACAGTAGGTATCTCATCCTTTGTAGATAACTTGTGTCTAGTTACCATATGTGGTCCAATAGGTTTACATATTTCCAACCCAAACCTTTTCAGCAAATCCTTCAAGTACTTAGTCTAAGGAATAAAGATTACTTCTTTATTCTATACTATCTACAATCCTAGGAAGTATTTCATCTCTCCTATCATACTCATTTCAAATTCTTTTTTCACTTCTTTTGCAAACTTATTAATTTCTTCAACATTTCTTCCAAATATACTTTCATCAAAAAATATTACCAGAATCATCAAACCATCTTCAGTTTCTTTCCAATATAGAGTACTATCTGCCATACCTTTGCTAAATCTAATCTTTGTTAGATGCTTATCCAACCTTGCATACCAGGTTGTGGGTGCTTGCTTCAATCCATACAATGCTTTCTTTAGTCCACAAACTATGTCCTTGTCATCTATCAAAGGACATCCTTTAGGCTTCTCAATGTACACCTCTTCTTCAAGTTCTCCATTCAGAAATGTTGACTTGACATCCATCTGATATACTTTGAATTCCTTTTGTGTTGCATAGGCTAAGAATAATATTACAGCTTTTATTCTAGCCACTGGAGCATAAGTCTCCTCATAATCTATTCCTTCTTTCTATGAGTAAACTTTACATACCAATCTTGCTTTGTTTCTTACAACTTCTCCTTTCTCATTCATCTTGTTCCTAAATATTGATTTGGTTCCCATCACATTCTTATCTTCTAGTCTAGGGACTAATTCTCATGTCTCATTCTTTACTATCTAATCCAATTCTTCTTTCATAACTTGTTTCCAGTAACCATCTTTACATGCTTCATCTACATTATTTGGTTCAACTTGAGATATCAAGCATAGTTCTTCATTAAATCTTCTTCTTTTCATCACACCTTTTTCTTTGCTTCCGATGATCTATTCAGATGGGTGATTCTTTATCATGTTCTTTCTTAAAGTAGGAGTTGTTATCTCAACTCTTGGCTTTACTGAAGGTTTTGAGCTTTGTTCCTACCTTTTCTCTCCTTCATTCTACAAATCATTGTTAGTCTCAATAAATACCTCATCATTCCTTGGCTTAGTAGACATCATCATCTGAATTGCAATCAATTATTCTCTCTTGTACTTTGAAGTTCTCATTAATACTTATATTATCACTTTCCATAATAGTCTTAGTCCTCTAATTATAACATCTATAAGCCTTGATTTTCAATGAATAAACAAGAAATGTACCTTCATCACTTCTAGCATCAAACTTACCAATGTCATCATCTCTCTTAATGTAACATTTACTTCCAAATATTCTAAAATACTTAACTATAGGTGAGTGACCAGACTATAGTTCGTAAGGTGTCTTATTTTGTATCTTTCCTAATTTGAACTCTGTTCATAGTGTAGACTATTGTATTCACTACTTCTCTCCAGAATGTCTTGGATACATCATTTTTTGCCAACATAGCTCTAGCTACTTCTATTACAAACTTGTTTCTTCTCTCTGCAACACCATTCTATTTAGGGGTTCTTGGAGCTAATAGTTGTCTTTTAATTCCATTTTCCTCACAAAAAATGTTAAACTCATTTGAAATAAATTCTCCTCCTCTATCTAATCTTAAACATTTGATCTTCATATCAGATTCATTCTCAATTCTATTATTGAATAACTTAAACTTTTCAAATGCCTCATATTTCTCTTTTAGAAATGCAACCCACATCATTCTAGAAAAATTATCAACAAGAATCATACAATACATTTCACCATAGAATCTTCTAGTCTTTGTAGGACCACTAAGATCTGTGTGTACAATCTCCAACTTTATTATAGTGGTAAACTTCTTAGTGGGAAAATAAGTTTTGTTATGCTTTGCTAAAACGCACTCCTTGCAAATTGTGTTAGTAGGCTTTACAAAATTTGGAAAATCTGTAACCAAAAAAATATTTTACTAGTCCTCACAATACTATCAAAGTTTATATGATAGAATCTCTTATGCCATAACCAACTATCATCTACCTTTGCAACCAAACATGTCATTTCAATAGTATTCAACTGAAACACATTACCTCTAGATCTAGTTCATGTTCCAATTACCTTTCCACCTTTATCTTTGATCATGCATGTATTTTCTTTGAACTGCAACTAATAATCTTTGTCTACTAGTTGTCCAACACTCAAAAGATTGTGTTTTAAACCATCAACAAAGTATACATCCTTGGTATTATTTTTACCATCAAGAGTTATAGATCCAATACCTCTTACTTGGCATGCTACATTGTTTCCACCTCTAATGATTCCTCCATCCTAACTTTTGAAGTCAACAAACTTGTTCATATCACCAGTCATATGGTGTAAACAACCATTGTCAATTATCTAATTAGATTTCATTTCAACCTATGATACCAAAGATATCTTCTTTGGAATTACCTCTTTAATTTCGACAAATCCAATTTCATCATCACTGGTACTTAATGCTTGATCATCAAAATCATTTTTTTCATTTTCATACAAACAATCTCTATCTTTTCTAGGCTTATGACTTCAATTATACTTTTCCTCCCTTTTAGGACTCTCAGATGCATAATGACCATATTCATTACAAGTCCAACACTTAAAGATTTTCTTACCTCCCTTTTCTCTTCTTACCAAAAGGGCTACTACTTCATCAATATTTCTTTCTTCTTCAAATCTTCTACTGCTAGAAAAATCTCCTCCAGCACTTGTGCCCCTTGATAGGTTAGGTCAAATATTCAAGGCACTGAATGTTGTTTCTATTCTGATTAACTCTACGGATTGTCTAAGTTCATTCTCAACTACTTCAACTCTTCCAAGTAATGTCTCCTTTGTGAAATATTTTGTACAAGATATTAATGATTGTATCATTTGAATTGATGGCTTGAATGGTGGTGTCAAAGTCTTTAATATTTTCTATATAACCTCATCATCTTATTTGTTTCCTCCTTGAGCTTTAATACCTATAGTAATTTCTGGTATCCTACCTATCTATTTTCTTACAAATTCATCTTCCATCATCTTAGCATCTTGAAATGCACAAATCCAACTTTGAAGCTTCAACTCCTTAAATGTGCATCATCTTCAAAACAATTTTCCAAATCTCTTCAAATCAAATATGAAGTAGGAAGTGATTTTACCTAATTGTACTCAATTTTGGGAAGTGTAGTCAATAGTGCTTCTCTAGCTCTCATGTCATACATGACAAGATCTCTTTTTGTCTCAATGCAAGTTTCCAAATCCTTTTCTTTGATGATTGTCTTTTCTGATTTTGTCAAGATCCAATATCCTTGACCCATACACAACAAGTGTGTCTTCATCTTTTCTTTCCAATTGTCATAGTTTGTTCCATTAAACTTTAGATTATATTTCCTGAACATGTTCACCATGGATCTCCCAAAGTTGTTAAACTTTTTATTCAAGGAGCTAATGCTCTAATACCAATTATTAGAAATAATAGTCCACCAAGATAACTGGGGGGGGGGGGGGGGGGGGGGGGGGGGTGTGGAGTGAATCATTTATCCAATAATTAAACCACTTATCTTCATTAAACAAACTTAACCATTCAATCAAAGTAAAAAACAACCATGCAAAGATGCACATAGACAATTACACCAGATATGTTGACTAGGGAAACCCTTGATTAGAGGGAAAACCCCGGTGGGAATGATGCCCACAAGATGATGTACTAATATAAATATTCCTTATTAGAGGATGAACCCTTTTAGGAGTCTATTACAAAATTTAGTAAAATGAGTCCCTATTAGGAGACTTTTAATCCATGTTAGGAGATTCCAACCCTATTAGGAGTTATGGTATAATATATGCAGGAAGAGCCCATAGCACAAACATGCAATTTCAACTACAAGAAGAGCTCACTACTCAAACAAGTAATTTACTAGTATCTTCTTCTTTCCTCTGTATTTTTCTTTGTCCTATCAACTAGACCAATCATTTTTAGACCTTGTAGACCAAGTCAAAAACCTCAAATCCAAATACCAAGCCTTGGATCACTCAATAATGAAGTTTCCTTCACTTTCGCACTGCTCTGCTCAACTTCACATTCTGCACTCTGTGTTGCTTTCCAAATGTTGACAATTTGCATATCACCATATCCACACATGTCATGATAAAGAAAATGTGCTTCCTTTATACCAAGTCCATAAAAAAATTCATGAGTTCACTATTAGTCCTTCTCAATTAATTATTATTGGACCTCACTAAGAACACATTACAATTAGTGATAACCTTAATCTTCTGCCTTGCAACTTGAATAACTTTTTGTACACACAATATTATGACAAGCGAGCTTAGCCTTGTTAGAATTCTTTTAGAATAACTGAGAGGGGGGGTGAATTAGTTATTCAACATCCAATAATGTCCAATACAAATTTTCAAATCCTTAATGGCATATAATTGAAATTATCATGCATGCAATTAAACATTAAACAATCATGAAAAGTAAACATGAACCACCACATAACACTAAGGATTTTGGTGACCCAGAAACCCTCCAAGAATAAGAAGGTAAAACTGGGGTGGGGATGACACCCACCAAATTACTGTACAGTAGATTTCAACCACTTCTGATGGTTTGCCCTGTTAAAGGCTTTACACACTGTCAGATGTGACCCTGTTAAAGGATTTCTACACCTTGTTAGGAGTGTGCCCTTTTAGAGGACTTAAGGACATTCAACTTAGAATGTCACCCTATTAAATAATTTACATAGAGTTGTTAGGCCCACCCAATTCCATGGGATTTACAGTCACCTTCTTAAAATAATCTTTTATCCCTCTCTAAGGATCTCCTATACTTCTCCTGAGGATGTCTTATCCTTCTCCTGGGGAGGCTTATCCACCTAGTTGTTAAGCTAACCTAGAAATGTAGGATTTCAATGTTTAATACAATGGTAAGAAAGTATTAGAAAGGTTTTGACCTGATAAAGATTGCAACTCTAACCTTGTAGATTTTAGATCACTCTTCAGTTCTTTTCTTTGCTTGGCTTTTCTTCCTTGCAGTGCTGACAGCTTGTTCACCCTTCAAGATCTATCTCCATGAGTTCTTCCACTCATTATTCCAATGCACTCTATTGTCACTTGATCAACTTAGAGTCTTGATGCTCTATGCTTACTCCTCACTATGTCCTCTTCTTGACACTTCACACTAGCCTTCTCTTGGCTTCTTCACACAACCACACTTATGACCAACTTCCTCACACACACTTTTGATCTCTGACCTATAACTCCTTATAAAGAATTTATGTTCTTTATTTCCCGCTCAAATCTCCCCTCTCATCAATTTTATTTGAGAGAATGATATTGTTTTCCCTCCAAATTATTTCTTCTAGAAACTTCATGATAAGTCCATCAGTATTTGCCTTGAATTGGTTTGCATGGTTTACATAAAATTTTGTGACATCTACTCATCATCCTTATCATCCAACTAATTCATAAAATTCAATGTAACAAACTTATCATTACTGATATGGAAAAATTTTTTGTCTTATTAATAATGCAGCAACTCAGCATCATTGGTTTACTAATGCTTGGCACCTTCTATGTTACTCGGCTTCTACTACGTTTACTGATGCTTGGCACCTTTTGTAGTTTCTTCTTTACTCAGCACATGTTGACTTCTATATAGCTCGGCATATGAACATCTCTATAACTTAGCATATACAATTTTCTAGATCACTCAGTACCTAAATGATTCTTGATTTGCTTACCATCCACTACCTTTTTTTGATGCTCGACACCTAAAGGATTTCTCGGTACACACTAAAGTTGAACTTTCTTGACTTTAACTAGTTTTCTCAGCACTCACAAATGAACTTAATTAGGTTCTACAAATGACTTTGTTAAACCTTACATCTTTGATGTGTCTTAGTGTGTCCATTCCCTATGTCTTAGATTATGTCATCAATACACTATTTCATCAATGGCTTAGCTGATCCTTATACTTCATTACAACATCATAACTTCAACCTTTCTCTAGGTGCTCTAGTTACATCTTATTTATTGCCTCCTCCTTGTCAATCAACCAATTGATAGTATTTGAATCACTTAAGCAATTTTCATTCTTGCAAGTAGTAAATTTGGCATCAATGACAAAATAATGATTGAAAACATTCTTTACCAGTTCCATCATTATTCATTCATGATCTTTTCAATCATTTACAACAAGCCTAGTCATTCTCAACATGTCTTCTCCATGTTCTCAACCTTGATCCTCAAGATATCAACTCTACTAAGTGATATAACAAGTTTACCAAAACATGCCTCTATAAACTCTATCTCAAAATAGACAACACCAAAACTTACATATCTTTGTCTAAACTTGTCCTTTCTACTTTTGACATTAATTTCATATACTAGATACTCAAAAGTATCTCTCATAACCTTCGGTGGTTATCATGCTCAACTGGCCATTCGTACCAACTTAATATTTTTGTTGTTCTTCTGTCAGATACCACAGAAGACATTAAACATATTTTTTTTGTTCTTCTCTTTAATCTTTCCAATCTTCCAATAATCTCTTCATTTTATCATTCAGTCTCTAAAGACATTTTCATCCAAGAAATCTATTATCACATCTTCCTCCCATAAATGCTTGGTTGGAGGTAGGTTGTATCCATTCACCTATTTTAGTGCATTTCTAACTACACTAAAAAGGTCATATGTTCTTGCAAGAACAGTTGGCAATTTATAATTTTTCAAGAAGGAATTTGTTTGTTCAATTTCCTTTTATCCAATTTCAAAGACTCCAATTTTGGAGCATCTACACAAAAATCTGCCCTTCCTAAAATTTTGACTTAAGTACTCCATATTTAATGAAACTAATTGCCAAAAAAATCCATAATTCCTAATCTCTCTGGGAAAAATGTTGGGAGAAGATGGAGTGGTTGAGGGCATCCAAAAACCCTAATTACTATGTAATCTTCAAATAGAAACATACTTCCCTAGTCATGCCCTAATTATTTTCCCTTGTCATAACATCTAGAGCCCTAATCTACTATAGCTCCCACCAAATTCAAAATAGGGTACACAAAATCATTATAAAATGAAATAGTATTTAAGTAAGGGTAAAACATTTGTCATACCCTTGTCCATTGTTGCATAGGTAGTTTCACTCCCCATTCTACTATGCTTTAATGCACATTCTTGTACAGAATCAGATGGATGATTAGAGAATATTGTGCTATGTAGGTAACATGGTCATACCCAACATTGGTGTAACAGTCTTGGATATTCAATGCCATTATGTAATGTGCACTAGTAGCATTCATGGTTCCATCTAATCCTAAGACCTAGTTAAATCCAAAAACTATGTTCTGGAGATATCTTTGAAAAAACCCAAGAGGCATAAAATATATCACTTGCTTTTCTATTTCTCCATATTCCTTTTTTGGCATTGGGATGTGTCTGGTCATAGTTCTACCAATGTAGAAACTCTTGTGGTTTTTGAAATTCTCATTGAATTTTTCTGGTTCAATTGGCAAAGACATAGGTCCTCCCAAATCAAAAGCTTCAAGAATGTATCTTTTTCCAGGACACATAATATACTTCTCTCTCTTTTGTGGAATGCTTTACTGAAAAGGTTGTATGCTTTGATCAACATCAATGATGACTTCAGACATGATCAATTTTCCCAAATTCTTATTCCAATGGTTGGATATAGGAATATTTTCTACCCTACTCTTGTAGAAGTTATAGAATAACTCACTTCCATTCATGTCTAGCACCTCTACATCTCTGCAAAAATTGTATGGGTCTCTGAATGCATGTTTGTTCACAAATTAAAGATTGGAGGAACCTGGTATAAGATGAAGTCATTTGTGAATGAAAAGGCTAGAGATTTTTCCCTTTGATGCAAGTTCCTCAATTTGAGCTTGGGCAATTAATTCTACTTCTTTCTATGTCATCTTCAAAATATCACAACTCTAAATTATGTCTGCTAAAAATCACTTTGCAACTCAAAATTCACTCTAAAACTTTAAATACTTGTTGTGGTCCCACAATACATGCTCCATTCCTTACCAAGAATGGGGGACCCCTCTTTTTTGAGACCCCAAATTAACCATTTGGGATTCAAAAAAAAATTAAACGTCAAAAGGTTGAAAAAACCAAAAAATTAAAAAATCAAAAAGAAGAAAAAAAATTGAAAAATGGAAAACAAAATGTGGGGGTGCACATGTACAAAATGCACAGTGCAATGTCACGAGGGGTACATGGTGCCATACTAAAATAGGCATGCACATGCCCTTCTTGGTGGTACTGTGAACCCTTCATGGCGTCCATGCATCCTCCACACTTAGTGCACCTCTAAGGTGCACAGGTGTGCCAAAATTTGTCTTTCAAAGATGAAAGACATCCTTAACTTGTCGGGGTCATAACTTTTGACCTAGAGCTCAAAATTCAGAACCATTTAAATCATTGGAAAGAAGAACTAAAAATCTAATTCCAATCCCTAAAATAGTGAGCCTTCAACTACCTTGTTTTAGGGATCGATGAAAGTTTCAACTTGAAATTCTAAGTAGAAGACCTCTCAAAAAGCCAGTTAAGAGGACCTACAAAAACTTGTTAAAAAAAATGGAAAAGTTTCAAACATTTGATCAATTTGGATGATCCAGTCTCTGACCAAGAAGGATCAAGTAGTTGGAGAGAAGACAAAGATAAAATATATAGAGCTTGGACACATGAAGTAGAACAGGTTCCTCAACTTATGTAGCTATTAATGACAAGATTCAAATGCAGGTGCCTTGGGATTTTAAATTAAAGAAGCAGAAGGAGTTCAAGTTCATGAAAGTGATTGGCCATAAAGAGGGTATAAATTATCAAAATGGGGCAAATTATGTACACAAAAAGTGATCTAAAACCCCATTTGAGCATAACTTAGAAACTATTTTCAAAATTGAGAACTTTGATTTTTTGGCGATTTGAGCTATCAAGTTGCACAGGTGTGCAGGTCCACATTTTCATAAGTGTTCTAGAAGTTTTTAAAGAGGTGTGTAGGTCTCTAGGTGCTTTTTTTTTTAGAGGTGCACCTACAGTTAACTACTAGTTCTAAAAATAGAGCTTTCCATGCATCAAAAATGCATTCGGATAGCAGTTTAACTCTAATAAATGTCGAGTGAAGGAGAAAATGTGGGTGCTTTAATCTTTTGAGAAGACAGTTAAATCATCCATGTAGATGGCTATACACTTATTTACCAATCCCTTAAAAGCTTCATCCATGGCTCGTTGAAATGTAACTCCTGTGTTAATCAATCTAAAAGGCATTCTCCTATAGGTAAAAGTTTCCCATTTAGTTGTTTTTAAGTCAATCTTCTTCTTCAACCATCACCTGATTATATCCTAAATGTCCATCTAGGAAAGACATCATCTTTGAACCATTTACAATTTGCAAAACCTCAACAAGTGAGGGTGGAGGATAATTTTCCTTTCGAGATGCCAAGTTCAAGTTACGAAAATCAACACAAAGGCGAATTTCTACATTTTTAGATTTTTTTGTTGTTTTTGATTTTTTAATTTTTTTGGTTTTTTCAACCCTTTGACTTAAAAAAAAAATTTGAATCCCAAATGGTTAATTTGGGATCTCAAAAAAGAGGGGGGGGCCATTCCTGGAAAGGAATGGGGCGTGTGTTGTGGGACCACAACAAATAGCCCCCAAAAAAGGAAGAAATGACCAGGGCATTTCTTCATTAGAAAGCATTGTTTCAACATGTGTCAAACACCAACCGAACTTTGAACACCTCAAGCATATTTTGGATGAGTTTGCAATAAAAATTCTAGAATTCAAAACCTTCAAGCTTAGTGTGTGATTTGTGTGTTCATTCCCTTTGATTTCTCAGGATGCAGTCTATCAAAGTTTTTTGACAACTTGGAAAAAATCTTTCACTCCTCTTGGCTCATTCATTTAGAATCTTTATGAAGGCTATTCATCAATCATTTTCTTGACCAGATGAGAGAATCAATTCGAGGGCTCTTGGTAGGTTGCCACATTATTTTAACTTTTTGGCAAATTTGAATAAATGCTCCATGCAGTTCATAGTGTTGCTTTTCGATGAAGCAATGTTTTGGATATAAGATACTTTTTTTGAAAACATATCCTTTTTCCATTTCAGATCTTTAGAGTCATTCAGTCTTAACACCATATTTTCTTTTTATTTTCTTTTTTCTCTTTTTCTATCTTCTGTATCTTGACTACACTTAGGTTGTGTAGTCAAGACATTGGTGTTGTTTCTTGGATTCAATCTTTTGTGAACATCCCTTGTGTTTCTCTTTTAGAACTTTTTAGAAACTCTCACACCAAACAATGATCTTAGCAACATTTTGAGAAGACCCCTCCTATTTGAACCAGTTGGAGTTTGGATCATCCCCCATCATCTTTGAATTCAATTTAACAACACCTAAAACAATCAAATTTTTAATTTGCAAAGTATTGAGAACTTGTTTGTCTCGACTCCTAATTTCTAGACTGAAAATCCCTATTTCCACAAGGAATGTTAGTTGTTCAGTTGGTATAAAACACACAATTGTCCAAATATTTTGACAAAGAAATACCTCTTCTTGAAATTGGAACCAAAAGAGTAGTTAATGAGATATGTAAAGATAAAATCTTGATTGCACCTAACCCCTAGACTGACACAACTAAAAAAGAAAAGAAGAAACAAAAGACTCAACTGAAAGAAAACTAACACTTAACTAGAAAGACTAAAAAAGACTAAGAAAAAAAAAAACAAAAACTTATCTACAGAAAACTTTGAATAATAAGAATATGGGGTGGTTCATAGATTTCTCATGATGTGCAATACTAATGAACCCACCCCCATATAGTTCTAAAAAATGTTGTCTTGTCTTTATACTCAGAAAAATAAAATTTGGGCAATCTTTGTTCAAATTCTAGGCACAAATCACACAAAATCAAAAGTTGTGATAACTCTTTATGACCATGATTAATCCAAAAACAAGTTCTCTTACCTTTAACATCATATTCAAACTAAAAATCATAAAAATCAAAGGGATAATGGCAAAATATCACCTGATCTAGTGAGTCCCCACCATAGGGGTACACTCACACATTGTAATCTCTCCTGCTAGTGGTCTTATCTCATGGTACACAAATTCACGTGGACATGGAAACACTTTAGGTTCCTTTAGACTAGAAAATCCAATCACCAGCCTTGCCTTCAAATTACAAGATTCATTACTATCATTGACCCATATTTTTTCTACCATATATCCCAAAGAAGCATGTTCAAAATCATACTTTCCCTCCAAGCGAACAAGAAATTAGGACAACTTTCTTCTAAATGGAACCCAAATGGATGGATTCTACATGACTTAGTTATTGCATGGTTTGATATATGTGTAGAATACCCACAAATAGACATTCCCTCAGTCAAGCATGAGACCAAATTGAGCACTCTATCCATCTCTTCTAATGGCATATCTTGTTTTGAGGGAGGTATCTTATCATTATTCAATGAGAAATCAATATCACAATAGGAAGCATTGATATCTTCTTCTTGATGACCTCCTGATTCAAAAATCTCACCAACCTTAGGATCTTTTGCACTTCCATCACTTTTTGCAACTTTGAGAATTTTTGCAACTCCATGGAGTTTTGGAACTTCAAAATTCTCTATGTCCTCAAATTTTATTGGCATATCCACACTTATTGAAACATCAACACTTGGAAGAATTTCTTCATTGAATGGGAACACAAACTCCTCTTGATCATCTTCATTATTTTGTCCTCTTTTAGATTTATCATATGATTCAAACATCATTGCACCAAATTGCAAAGGTTGTTCCTCCATGATTTCGAGAGGTTGATCTAACACATCATTGTACCCATATCTATCTTCACTTGGACTCATACCTCTAATACCATTATTCTCATTATTAATAGTACTGTAAAGGCCAAAAATTTTGCTCTGATTTTGAGAATAATTATTCTGGGCAGAAAGTTGTCCTAGATGATTACCTTGGTTTCTTGAAGAATTCAACTTTACTCTCACAAGTTCATTGGATAAAAGAGATATCATCTCCTTTTATGGCCTTAAACTCTCTAGCCATATTTGTTTCTACTTCAGCAAATACGACTGCCTTTTGCTCAAAGAAAGTAGTCTTTTGAGACTCATATCCTAAATATGTAATTGTTGGCATCGGAGCAGTAGTAACTTGATTCGTGAATGTAACAGCCTCTTTGATGA
This sequence comes from Cupressus sempervirens, assembly GCA_028749045.1. Lineage (NCBI taxonomy): Eukaryota > Viridiplantae > Streptophyta > Pinopsida > Cupressales > Cupressaceae > Cupressus > Cupressus sempervirens. The sequence continues at coordinate 65,224,129 of CM053783.1, forward strand.
TCTTTTCAATGGTATCAATTTCTTTGGGTGGGAGCCTTCTTAGAAAAATAGAATTTAATGAATCCATTATTCCAAAATAGACCTAGATGGCAGCCTCTTGTGGTATAACATAAGGAAATTCCATTCTTTGATACATCCTATAGAAGCAATGATTAAATTGTGAAATATTCTCATGAGGATCCCTCTTAATTGAGATGAACTAATGATGTAGGATAGCTTGATCAATATAGATCTTGAATTATTCTAAAAAATTGCTCTCAACAGAGTTCCAAACCCTTATTGATGTTGGTGGTAGATTGAGGTACCAATTGAATGCCATTTCTCCCAAAGTGTAAGAAAAAAGGTGGCATACCATGTCCATATACTAAATCTGATTTTGATTGCAAGTCTCCTTGAAAATTTTAATATGATCTTCTACTGTTCATGATTCTCCATAGATGAATTGTGGGAAAAACTTTTCAGGATTTTTGAACAATTCATGTAATGGTCCAATTAGGTTTAAAGGTGAACTTTATGCATTGAAGAAAGACATGGTGCATAATGATGAAAATGTGTGAAGTAGAATGTAAAGTGAATGATGATGTTGGAATGTGTAATGTGAATGGGTGGAGTTATTGGTATCCCTTTATCATTGCATGTTTTGTAGAAGTGGGTAACCTCAAGAAACTCATGTACACTTGGTGAAGATCTTAATACTTGCTGAAATGGGGGGTTTTGGATCAAAACCCTCCAGTTTGCACCAACTTTGGAAAAAAGCACACCTTTGTGGAAGTACCCTTTCTCACAAATCAGGCACACCACTAAATTTTGTACACTTTGCACCTATGTACCTGTGGACCTATAGACCTACATACCTATGCACCTATGCACCTGAATTTCTCAAAAACCCAAAAAAAAATTTGAACTTGTGGAAAGCACAAATTTTTGCAAAAAAAAAGTGCAGAATTTTGAAACTTTGGCAAATTTTCCTTCTTTCTCTGAGAATCAAAAGTGCGGCCCTCCTTCTAGTGCCACTTTTGTTGAGCTGTCATTATGCACAATGCTAAATGGTAGGAATTCTTGCAAATTCCTCTCTTGAAAAGTCAATATTTTGGATCAACTCCAAGGTTTCATATTTGTCTTGTAACATACCAAAATTTTATTAGTTGAAGATAAATGTGATTGTTCATGAGGAGGCCTTTGTTGGTTCGTTTTTTATCTCAAAAAATAAGTAGAATCTGTTCATTGTCTCAAAATAACACACAAAAGAACTATGTTTTTTGTATTTTTTTTGTTTTTAAATGAATGCAATCTAACAATGCAACTAGTATGAATTCCTATTCTAACAAGGGGTTAGCAAAGCAAATAACATGAAATGAAAATCCTAATGGACATAAGCTACAGAAAACAACACATTGCAAGTCAAGCTTTCGAATGAATCAGTCAAAAACCAATGAAAATAGGAGCAGCACTTCTTAGATTCCACTGATACAATCACTGGTGAGAAACTTTAATAATCGTATGATATTTCACCTTTCGTCTTGCATGGGCACACTTTCTATGGCCTTGCAATTTGATGAAAGGTGAAATATCATATGATTGTTAAAGTTTCTCACCAATGATTGCATCAGTGGAATCTAAGAAGCATTGCTCCTATTTTCATTGGTTTCCAACCAATTCATTCGAAAGCTTAACTCGCAATGTGTTGTTTTCTATAGCTTATGTCCATTAGGATTTTCATTTCATGTTGTTTGCTTTCAAGTTCTATTATTGTCTTTGCTAACCCCTTGTTAGAATAAGAATTCATACTAGTTGCATTGTTCGATTGCATTCATTTAAAAATAGAAAAATACAAAAAACATAGTTCTTTTTTGTGTTATTTTGAGACAGCGAATAGATTCTACTTATTTTTCAAGATCAAAAGAAAACTAGCAAAGGCCTCCTCATGAATGATCACATTTATCTTTAACTGAGTGGATTTTGGTATGTCGCAAGACAAATATGGAACCTTGGAGTTGATCCAAAAGATTGACTTTTCAAGAGAGGAATTCGCAAGAATTTTTGCCATTTAGCATCGTGCATAATGATAGCTCAAGAATACTCAGCAACTAGTAATGAGATTACTTGTCTTTCCTATCTTTTATTTGTTTCTGCAAATTAGAGCATGACATTAATGACATTAAAATTGGCATACTTGAAATCCTTTCAATCCTTCTTTAGCTTCCATCTCTTCACTTTTATATTGTTTGTACCTCCATCTCATCATCTCTTTTTCTAGCTCAAATGTGTGCTTTTAGCAATTTTTTTTTACCTTTAAAATTGACAGTGGTGAAGTAGCAATCAATGTCTTATCTCTACTTCTCAGTGTTTTCTTGTCTTTCTTTATTTTTGGCCTTGACCACACCAAAATGGTTACATTGACCATTTCAAAACTTTTCCACTTGATTCTCTAACTTCCTAGTTAACCCTATGATGTTGCACTTCATATCAATCTCTACCTTGCAACCTTATGTGCTTGTTTCCCACATGGACCTGATGTTTCTTAAAATAGAAGCACTTCCATGTTAAGAACATTTAGCTCTCCTTCAAGGGTTTTTTGGGCCTTTATCAATTTCTCCCCTATTATTTCCCCCTTCCCATCTTTTGTGCCTATTTAAGGCTCTATTTGGGCCTCCCTAGGCACTATTTTTCCCTTCTGGCTCATTTTCCAAGCATCCTAAACCTGTGGGTCAAGGTCAACATCAACCTTGACCTAGGTCAAGAATGACCTTGACCTTGACCTACATCAATGTCAACTTTGACACCTAGGTCCCCCTTTTCATTGAAAAGTTTTCCAGATGCGTCGAGAAGTTCAAAAGTTTGTTTTCTCGCTTCAAAGTCAATTGTTTTGGGATTTGGAATGGTAAACCCTTAAATTTTATTTAATCTAGGTCCATTTCTAGGGGTTAAGGCTTAATTGGAATTGAATTCCCTTATGTCAACCTCTCTAGAATTTTTTGCTCTAGACTAGTATAAAAGGAAGCCTTCCTCTCTCATTTTCTTAATCAAGCAATCATAGATCCACATTTCATGATCAAGTAATCAAGTTTTGAGATCAAGTTTCCTCCAAGAATGTTCAAGAAAGAAAATTAGGTGAGCAATAAATTACCCATTCAAGAATTCAAGTTCTCCATTGAAGATAAAGGATTCAATAATCAAGCCTTTGAAGTGATTTGGTTCAAGCATTAAAGATTCATCATTCAAACCCTAGATAAATCCATCATTGTGGTGTGATGTTCCTTCAAGATCCTTTGTTCATCTTCAAGATCTATTCATTCTTTCCTCCAGGTGGATTTCAAGTATACAATGATGGAGGTTCTAATTTACATTTATGGTTTTGATTTACATTCTTAAGTACAAGCTTTCATATCAATATACTTATTTACATTTCAAATACAATTGCATATCTGTTGAATATCATATCTTTGTTGATAGATTTATTTCTACTACTTGTTAGCATTCTCTATTTCAATTCCATTATTAAGGTTGATTCCAAATCAGGACTTGACCAAGGCAAACCCCTCATCCAATAATAAAATCCTTTTTCTTGTAGGAGCAGGTGCAGGATAGTGAATATTAGTGCAGATTTGAGTACCCTTTTCAGTGAACTTTCAGGATCCGCAAATAGAATTTTTGTCAAAGAAGTGCAAGTCAAGGTCAGAAATAAAGGGGTAAGATTATGCCCTAGGGTAAGGTCTTACCCCAGCTTTTGGTCAAGGTTGGCCTAGCTCAAAAAACAAAAATATTTATGGGTTTTGTATATCTCACAGCTGATGTTCAAGAATCTAGATCAACAAATTATGAGACAGTTTGATAGGGTTTTCAACAGATTCTTTTTTCGGAGGTAAGTAATTTCATTTCTTCATTTCAATATTAGTGTTTCTATATTTGCATTCCATCTCCTTATAGTTCAAATGTATGTACAAAAATATGGGTTTAGGGTCTCTTTCATGTGCATTATTTTTAACCCTATTCATCCATATTTTTATATCTTATATTTTGATGAACCCATTTATGATAACTCTTTCTTTTTGGTGTTAGATTTGCATCTTGTGTTAGATATTGCATATTTATAAAAGTAGATTTATTTTATGCTTAAGTTTCAAAAAAAAGAATTGCAAAATTTCTTCAAAAGTACAAAAATATTTACATTTTTCATGCTTTTAGTGTTACTTTGTGTTCAACATGTACGATTTTTGTTTTGAATACTTTGATGAGGCTTTTTTTAAAACCAAGAATAGATCCTTTAATGAGGTACATGGAAGTGGGGATGAATTTTTTTTGAATGAGATCTCCATTGATCCTATTTCTATTTGATCTTCCTTTATTACCTCTTCAATTGATTTTTACCATAGGGTGTATGCATGGTTACCTTTAAGTTTCACTATTTACAACATTGATGCACCTAGAATGTTATATCATAAAAATTATATTCAAGCTATAGAGGTCTTTAAAATTTTCCATTTTGATAGTGATCAAGGTTTTAATCTCATGTGTGGTATTAAATCTTTAATTCAAGAAGTCCAAGATTTGGGATTCACTCCTCTTGTCACTAGTGTGGAACCTTCTTCAATTCCCTTACCTAGAATTCCTACCTACACTCCTTCTATAGTAGTTACATCTCTTTCATTTCTTCCTGTGATTTTTCCACCAATATCTTTACCTACCTCACAATCTTCTTACCCTAGTATTCCTTATACCTATTCCAACCCTCTGCCAATAGTGGTTCTAAGTGTTCCTTCGATTATATCTTCCATTCTTGCTACTTCCTACACTCTTCCTAATCATATCCTTCCTAATCTAGTTCCTAATCCTTATAATCCTAATCATATCCTTCCTAATTTGATTCCTAATATTTATATTTTGAGTGCTAATTATGGGCCTCTAAATCCACACACACTTCAACATGATCTTTACATGTCAAAAACATCCCAAAATGAACATGGGATTGTCCATTTGGTATGACTAAACAAAGCAATCTATTTCCTTCTAACTAGACAAGGTTTTTCTATTCATTCTCAAGATTGAGAGATCAAAAACCAAACAAAACTAGTATGAAGGATTTGAAAGCATGAAAATGCAATCTAATCTATGGTTTTAATGTTTTTTGAATACAAATATATAAAGATTAATCTAAATGAAATTGAAATTAATCTAAGAACAATAGAAAGTAATAACCAGATGATTGCATTTTAATCTAAATGTTGAGCATCTGAAAGCAAGACCAAATTCTAATACAAAGAACTTGAGTAATAGAATTAGCATTAATTCTAGACGTTTCATGTGCATCCTCCAAAATGAGAGGTTGAAGGTTTCTTATATAGAATCCAAGAATTCCATCAATGCTCAAGATCAATCTGAGTGTACCATCCTAATTGAAGATAAGATTGAGTCCTCCATTTTTTATGGAGTTGAATGAGAGTAAATAGGAGATAACAATGATCTATTCAAATATTTGCTCATAATTAGATTTTTTAATTAATTAATTAGTTAGTTTCAACAATTATGAGGACATATTTGAATTAATCAATATTATTAATTCCCTTTTATATTGATCCATTTAAATATTTGGACATATTTAGACATTCTAATTAAATAAATAATTAGTTTCAATAAGCATGACATATATTTAATTAAACCAAAGTATTTCAACTCATTCTTTATGTGTATTAGCCAAAGCCATAGATTTAATTTAATTAAAGTACTTATGACTTATATAATTAAATTAATTTAATTAATAGGTTTGATTTAGCTAATTCAATTAATATCTAGGAATTAAGTAAAGTAAGTGATTAATACAAATTAATGATTTTTCACATTTGACACTTAGGTCGAGTAGTGATTATCAAAAATAGAATTGCCTAGTACAATAGTGTTGGAAATGATTGAAATGATCATAAGAAAGTTGTTAGCATAATATATGGAACTGGTAAAGAATGTCCTGAATCATTGTGTTGTCATTGATGTCAAACTTGCTACTTGCAGGAATGACAATTGCTTTAGTGATCCAAATACTATCAATTAGTTGATTGTCAAGGAGGAGGCAATCAATAAGATGTAGCTAGAACACCTAGAGAAAGGTTGAAGTTATGATGTTGTAATGAAGTACAAGGATCAGCTAAGCCATTGATGAAAAAGTGTATTTGATGACATACTATAAGATACAAAGAATGGGCACACTGAAACATATCAAAGATTTAAGGTTTTAGCTAAGTCTTTTGTAAAGCTCAACTAAGTTCATTAGAGAGAAGGAGCTGAGCAAGCTAGTAAGAGTCGAGCAAATTCCTAGTTAATTCTGAGTAAACTTTAGATGTTGAGTAAACTTCAAATGTCGAGCAAGTTCAAATGCTGAGTGACACAGAGTTTATCAAGTGTCGAGAAGAACCAAGTGCCGAGCAAGTATAGGTGTCGAGTAACACAGAGGTGCCGAGCACCAGTAACTCAATAATGCCGAGCTGCTACATTATTTTGGAAATCAAAGATTCGCCAGATCTAAGCCATCAAGGTTGTTATCTAGAAATTTGTGAATTAATTTAAGGAAGATAAGAATGATGAGCTGGTGGAACAGAACACCATGTAGAACATTTTTAAGATACAATTGGCAAAGTTTCTAAAAGAGAACAAGATATGGGGTAGATATATTGTATCCTACCTAATCCATTTTGAAACCCTAAAATTGGAGAGGGAGAATTGAGTGGCAAAGGAAAATTAGATTTCTATTTAAAGAGACATAAGTTAATGAAAGAGAGAGAGAGAGAGAGAGAGAGAGAGGTGGTCAAGCATAAAAGCATGAAGTACTAAAGAAGGTGCTAAGGAGAAGAAAGCACAGGAACTCTGTTTGGATAGATGAACACGAGGATGATTGCATTGGCAGAATGAGTAAGAAGACTCAAGGAGACAAAGCTTGAGAGGAAGACAAGCAGTCAGAGCTAGAGTGATTGAAGCCAAGCATAAGGATTGAACTGAAAGTGTGATCTGTAATCTGCAAAGTATGTTGTAAGTTATATCAGATCAAAAGACCATTATCGTTACTTTCTAGCAATTGTAACAATAATTTTAAATCCTATGGACTTAGGTTGGTTTAATAGCCATAAGATAAATCCTTTAACAAGGTGACATTCCAAGTGAATGTTCTAAAGACCTTTAACCAGGCCCATTCTAACAATTTGGTGAAATCCTCTAACCGGGTCACATTTAACAGTGTGTTGTAAGCCTTTAATAGGGCAGGCTTTTAACAGGGCATCACTTCAGAAGAGTGAGAATCAAGTAGCATGTTACAGGTGGTTTTTCCCAAATTAGGTTTCCACATAAATCATTGTGTCATGTGTTGATCTTGGATGTTTTATCTTTGCATATTGATTTAAGTTTGGATGGATGAAAAGTGTATGGATTCATTAAAAGTAGTAAAAAAGTATTAATAGGGCATTTGGACCTTGGATAACTGATTCACCCCCCCCCCCCCCCCCGCATTAGTTATTCTAAAGAATTCTAACAATTGGTATCAGAGCCTGACTGCTGATTCAATTTAAAGGGACTACAAGTAAAAAAGATCAAAATGCCAAAGAGAGAAGTTCCCAAGCTCAACAAAGACAACTTTGTTGCATGGAAAAGTTTGATGAAGCTACATCTTGGATCCATAGGAGATTATGCCCAAAATTCAATTATCACTAAATATGTAGATCCAACAGGTGCTCCTACTGCAAAAGACATGAAAAATAAGCAAGAACACAATCAGACAATGCTGGAAATTGCCTCTGCACTCAACTATGCTAAATTTGATGATATCAAAAGATGTGACACTACATTCAAAATGTGGAAAGCCCTATCAGACATCTATGGAGGAGATCAGAATGTACAAAGAGCAAAAAGAGAAAGTCTTAGAGGAAAGTTTGATGACATGAAAATGGAAGAAAATGAGAATGCTGCTCAGTATGGTGCAAGAATAAAGGAAGTGGTAAGTACAATAAGATGCTTGAGTGGTCAACTAGATGAAGATATTGTTAATAGTAAGTTCTTAAGAACCTTGCTCCCTATCTATGCTATTAGAGTATCAACAATACAAGAGCTAAGATGTATACCAGGAAATAATCTAAGTTTTGAAGGTATAATAGGTAGACTCACTGCATTTGAGTTATCTAACTTTGACAAATACAGACCTGAAAATGTTGAATTTTCTTTTAAGGCCAAGTTATCACTGAAAGATGCTGAACAGGTGAAATCAAAGAAAGGAAGAAAAATGAAGTATGTACCTAGTGATAGTAGCACTGATGAGGAAGATGTGGAACAATTGGAAGCATTGCTCGCTAGAAGATTTCATAGGGGCAAAGGAAAATTCAAAGGTAAGATGCCTATCATTTGTTTCAATTGCAATGAAGTAGGTCATATTGCTGCAAGGTGTCCACAGAAAAATAATTCCAAGGAAGGCAACAAATACAAGAACAGAAGAGATGATGAAAAGAGAGATTACAAAGAAAAGGGTAAGAAGTGTTATATTGTTGAAGAAAAATCTGATGACAATGATGATGAAGTTGTTTATGTAGCCATGAAGGACCAATCTGATGAAGAAGAGACCACAACACTGGTAAAATGTATAAACAAGAATGCCAGATGGATCATAGACAGTGGATGCTCACATCACATGACAGGAGACAAAAGTAAGTTTGTTAACTTTACTCAGTATGATGGAAATAGTGTTAGATTTGGTAATAATGCTCCATGTCAAATCAAAGGAAAAGGTTCCATTAAGCTCACAGAACAAATTTCATGTGACAATGCATAATATGTTGAAGGATTAAACTACAATTTACTGAGTGTCTCACAGTTAGGCAATATAGGTTGCAAAGTGGAATTTGGAAAAAAAACTACAAAAATCTATGATACTGATGGTAAACTGATAGGAAAAGGAGATCAAACAAAGAGTAATTTTTTTTACCTTGATATGGATGATGTTTCTTGTTTATTTGCAAAATTTGATGATGAATGGTTATGGCATAGAAGATTATGTCATGTCAACTTTGACAATCTAGTCAACATCTGTAAAATGAAGAAAGTCAGAGGTTTACCAAAATTGAAGAAGCCTGATAATATCATGTGCAAACAATGTCAGCTAGGAAAGATGACAAAGTCAAGTTTCAAAAGAAAAAACTATACATCTAAAGAGATACTTGAGTTAGTTCACATTGACTTATGTGGTCCAATGGAAATATAAAGCTATAGAGGAGATAAATACATAATGCTATGTGTTGACGACTATTCCAGGATGATGACTGTTATGTTCTTAAAACAAAAATCTGATGCTTTTCAAATGTTTAAGTGGTATGTAGCTAGAGTTGAAAAGGAAACTGGAAAAAGCTTGAAATGCCTAAGATCAGATAGAGGTGGTGAATTTACATCAATGAATTCGAGATATTCTGTAATGATAAAGGAATCAAAAGAAAAATGTCAGCTCCTAGAAATCCCCCACAGAATGGAATTGCTGAAAGAAGAAACAGATCTGTGATTGACTGTGCCAGAACACTAATGATGGAAAAGACTGTTGCTCTAAAATACTGGAGAGAAGCGGTAAGTGTAGTTGTTAATACACTGAACCGAGTACAAGTCAAGAAAGGTACAAATACAACACCTTTTGAATTATGGTATGGTTACTCACCCAATGTAAAACATTTCAAAGTATTTGGTTGTAAATGCTTTATCCTTAAAGATGCTAGAAATGGAAAATTTGATGCAAAAAGTGATGAAGGTATATTTCTCGGTTACTCCACTAGAAGTAAGGCATATAAGTGTTTGAATATTAACACTAACAAAATTGTGGAAAGTGCAAATGTAAATTCTGATGAGCACATAGAATTTCAAGTTGAAGAACCAAAGAAAATAGAAGAGTACAGAACCTTTGTGTATTCTTATGAAGGAATGACTGTTGATAAGGATGATGTCAATCAAATTGAAAATCAACAAGTATCAGTTTCAGCCAAGTCACAACCAGTGAATGTCGAGTTGCATTCAGAAGCCGAGTTGTAGAATGAAGAAAATGCACAATCTAATTCTGAAGATAGTACACATGATGAAGAACAACCTGACAATGAAGTGTATAGTGATCCTGAATCTAAAAGATCAAACATGGAAACAAGGACAGAGCCAAGATTATCCAAATATGTAAAAAGACATCACCCTGCTGAACAGATAATTGGTGACAAAGATGCAAGACCAATGACAAGGAATAGACTAAGACATGAATCATGTCTGATCAGCAAATTTGAACCCAAGATAGTATATGGATCATTACAAGATGATGACTAGTATAAAGCTATGGAAGAAGAAATTGATCAAATAAGAAAAAACAAAACCTGGAGTTTGGTTCCCAGACCAACTGACAAGAATGTGATTGGCACCAAATGGGTATTCAGAAACAAACTAGATGAGAATGGTGAGATTACCAGAAACAAAGCTAGACTAGTATGCAGGGGTTATGCTCAAGAAGGAATAGACTATGGAGAAACATTTGCTCCTGTTGCTAGAATGGAAGGAGTAAGAACTTTACTTGCATATGCTGCCTACAAAGATTTTAAAGTCTATCAGATGGCTGTAAAATCTGCCTTCTTAAATGGTATACTAGAAGAAGAAGTCTACATTGAACAACCAGAAGGATTTGTTGATGAAAACAACAGGGATATGGTGTGTAAGCTACATAAAGCACTCTATGGTTTGAAACAAGCACCTAGAGAATGGTATGAGAGACTTCACAAGTATCTAGTGCAAATTGGATTTGAAAGAACTAATGATAACACCAACATGTACATCAAAGTAGAAGGAAGTAAAGACATTATTGTATCTAAAATCTTTGTGGATGACATAGTGTTTGGTGGTAAGGAAGTACTTTGCAAAGGCTTTGCTGACAAAATGAAACATGAATTTGAGATGTCTATGTTTGGAGAAATCAAAATTTTTGTTGGGTTGCAAGTACATCAACTCAAACATGGAATATTTGTTACACAATCAAAATACATCAAAGAAATTCTTAAAACGTTTGGATTGGAGGAATCCAAACCAGTCAACACACCAATGGCAATAGGAAATAAGCTTTCCAAAAATGATGAGTCAGCTGAAGTCAATCAAACAATGTACATATCCATGATTGGAAAACTACAATATGTTGTACATAGTAGACCATACATGCATTAGCAGTTGGAATAGTGGCTAGGTTCTCTGTTAATCCTAAAGAAAATCATCTCATAGCAGTAAAAAGAATAATGAGATATCTTAAAGGAACTAATAACTTTGGTCTATACTACAAAAAGAATGGAAAATTTGAGCTCAATGCATATATAGATACAGACTGGGGAGGAAACATTTATGATAGAAAAAGCACAAGTGGAGGTGCATTATTTCTAGGCAAAAGGCTAGTCACCTGGACTAGCAAGAAACAAACATGTACATCCCAGTCCACTGCAGAGTCAGAATATGTGGTAGCTGCAGTCAATTGCACAAACATTGTATGACTCACACATCTATTGAATGGAATGAAAGAAGAAGTAACAAAACCTGTGATATTGTATTGTGATAATACAAGTGCTATAAACATATCTAAAAATCTAGTAATGCATGCAAAAACCAAGCATATTGAAATCAAGTATCATTATGTCAGAGAATTGGTAGAAGACAAACAAGTAAAGCTGGAATACATTCACACAAAGGAACAAACTGCAGATATCTTCACCAAACCATTGCCCAAGGATGCCTATGAATATCTTAGAGGAAAGTTGGGGGTAATACCCCTAACTCAAGCAGTTTAAGAAAACAAGGAAGCTGCCCTACATCAATAGGAATAAATCATTGAAATATTAACAGGTTGATGCAAAGGATGACAGCAGGAGCAGAAACTCCAAATCAGTCACAAGCATGGTGACAGAGGGAGAAAATCAACAAAGAGCCAAAGCTTATATTTTGCATAATAAAGATGCTACATCTTTGGCATTTATGTCAAAAAGGGAGAAATATGTAGAAATCTGATCAATACAAAGAAAGAGGGAGATATATATGAAAGAGGGAGATATATGAGATCAGTAGTAAAAATGCAGCAAGACAACATATAAAATCTTGGTGGTAACTAAGTTGATCAATTGATCAATTTGGTTTGCCATCAATGCCAAAGAGGGAGATTGTTCAAAATGATTGAAATGATTATAAGAAATTTGTTAGCATAATATATGGAACTGGTAAAGAATGTCCTCAATCATTGTTTTGTCATTGATGTCAACCTTGCTACTTGCAGGAATGACAATTGCTTTAGTGATCCAAATATTGTCAATTAGTTGATTGTCAAGGAGGAGGCAATCAATAAGATGTAACTAGAACACCTAGATAAAGGTTGAAGTTATGATGTTGTAATGAAGTACAAGGATCAGCTAAACCATTGATGAAAAAGTGTATTTGATGACATACTATAAGACACAAAGAATGGGCACACTGAAACATATCAAAGATTTAAGGTTTTAGCTAAGTCTTTTGTAAAGCTCAACAAAGTTGTTAGCATAATATATGGAACTGGTAAAGAATGTCCTCAATCATTAGTTTTTCATTGATGTCAAACTTGCTACTTGTAGGAATGACAATTTCTTTAGTGATCCAAATACTATCAATTAGTTGATTGTCAAGGAGGAGGCAATCAATAAGATGTAACTAGAACACCTAGAGAAAGGTTGAAGTTATGATGTTGTAATGAAGTACAAGGATCAGCTAAGCCATTGATGAAAAAGTGTATTTGATGACATACTATAAGATACAAAGAATGGGCACACTGAAACATATCAAAGATTTAAGGTTTTAGCTAAGTCTTTTGTAAAGCTCAACTAAGTTCATTAGAGAGAAGGAGTCGAGGAAGCTAGTAAGAGCTGAGAAAATTCCTAGTTAATGTCGAGTAAACTTCAGATGCTAAGTAAAATTTAGATGCCGAGTAAACTTCAGATGCCGAGTAAACTTCAAATGCCAAGCAAGTTCAGATGCCAAGTGACATAGAGTTTATCAAGTGTCGAGTAGGTATAGGTGCCGAGTAACACAGAGGTACCGAGCACCAGTAACTCAATAATGTCGAGTTGCTGCATTATTTTAGAAATCGAAGATTCGCCAGATCTAAGCCGACAAGGTTGTTATCTAGAAATTTGTGAATTAAAAGGAAGATAAGAATGATGAGCTAGTGGCACAGAACACCATGTAGAACATTTTTAAGATACAATTGGTGAAGTTTCTAAAAGAGAACAAGATATGGGGTAGATACATTATATCCTACCTAATCTATTTTGAAACCCTAAAATTGGAGAGGGAGAATTGAGCGGCAAAGGCAAATCAGATTTCTATTTAACGAGAATAAGTTAATGAGAGGGAGAGAGAGAGAGAGAGAGAGAGAGAGAGAGAGAGAGAGAGAGAGAGGTGGTCAAGCATAAAAGCATGAAGTACTGAAGAAGGTGCTAAGGAGAAGAAAGCACAGGAACTTTGTTTGGATAGATGACCACAAGGATGATTGCATTGGCAAAATGAGTAAGAAGACTCAAGGAGACAAAGCTTGAGAGGAAGACAAGTAGTCAGAGCTAGAGTGAATGAAGCCAAGCATAAGGATTGAACTAAAAGTGTGATCTAAAATCTACAAAGTATGTTGTAAGTTATATCAAATCAAAAGACCATTATCATTGCTTTCTAGCAATTGTAACAGTAAGTTTAAATCCTATGGACTTAGGTTGGTTTAATAGACATAAGATAAATCCTTTAACAGGGTGACATTCCAAGTGAATGTTTTAAAGACCTTTATCCAGGCCCATTCCTAACAGTTTGGTGAAATCCTCTAACAGGGTCACATTTAACAGTGTGTTGTAAGCCTTTAATAGGGAAAGCTTTTAACAAGGCATCACTCCAGAAGAGTGAGAATCGAGTAGCATGTTACAGGTGGTTTTTCCCAAATTGGGTTTCCACGTAAATCATTGTGTCATGTGTTGATCTTGGATGTTTTATCTTTGCATATTGATTTACTATAACTTGCTTATATGATTGATTTAAGTTTAGATGGATGAAATGTGTATGGATTCATTAAAAGTAGTAAAAAGGTATTAATAGGACATTTGGACCTTGGATAACTGATTCACCCCCCCCCCCCCCCCTCAGTTATTCTAAAGAATTCTAACAAATAGGACTTTAAATAATATTTAAAAATTGAAACTGGTTTAGAATACCAATGTGCCAATTTAAGGGCATTACACATATTCCCAATTCTCCATCTTTTATTCCTAGTTCTTCCCACACTTATGATGAGACTTAAACTATGGTTTATGATGCAAATGTGCAAGAATTCTTTAAATTACCTTCCACTTCTTATCCAATCCATAATTATATTAAAGGGAAGTGAAAAGAAACTTCCCCTTTGAGATTTCTTCATAATTTTACCCCTCGTTCCTCTATAAAATAGATATTTTCTCCTTTGATCTCTTCACTAGGGGGTAAGAGGAATTTCTTTCAGTTCTCTAATATCCATTATGTTTTTTTTTAATAGCTTAATTGGTTATTCTTTTTGTATTTTATACCTATGGTTTTGTATTATGTTAATAATCATCCATAGTTTTCTTTTATTATTTTAGATGTCTTTTCTAAAATAAAATAAAATTTGAAAAGGTATCTCTTTTCTTCATCTTTTTCTAGGGATCTACTTTCTTTAGCTTAGTGGCATTTTTTAATCTTGCAACATTATTTGATTATAATGACTGATGTTTTGACTATGGATATTCTTTTTTTATTAGAGGTTGTCATCCTAGGTCATCACCTCTTCTTTATTTTTCAAATTATGCTCTTTATAAATTCTTACCCTTGCTTTGATGTCAGAGTTGTTTCCCTCAATCAAAAATTCATCTTCCTCTTGTTTGCATGGGGCTTGATGATTGAATCTTTGTTCCTGCTTGGCTTATCTTTAAAAGATGATATTTTATATAAAGCACTCATCTATAGTGGGAGTCTTATTCATAAGATTTCTTTCTCTTTGAGGATTTATTTTCCATAAGTGACATATCCTTTTCATGATTATGCATGCTCTTGGATATAGGGGTCAATACCCTTCGCTAGGAACATAGTGTACATTGTTGTTAATAGGATATCTTCTTGCATTGTGAAGTAGGTATCCTCTTTCTCTTCCTTATCCTATCTAGTAGATAGTCATGATAAGGAGCAGGGTAATATATAGGGTCTCCCTTGTGCTATAGTTTTTTATTTATATGCTAAATCATCTAAAGGTAACGTACATAAGTTGCTAAACCTTGAAGAGACACACATTTTTCAATTGTCAAAATGCAAAATCCTCCCAAGATAATGCACATAAGTTGCTAAATCTTGAAGAGACACACATCTTTCAATTTTTTTAATATGCTAAATCTATGGAAGGTAATGCACATAAGTTACTAAATCCTAAAGGGACGCACATTTTATATTCCATGGTGATACAAGAAGGTGGATCTATCTGTATTTCAAAAGCCATCAAAAGATGCATTACAGTTTCAAAACATAGTTTTTGGGTAAACTATCAGGTTTTGCTACATATTGAGATCTCCCTCCTTGGTGATTCATGGTAAGGTGTGCATCTTATTGGGCAAGGTAATCACTTTCTTTCTCTCTCTCTTTTCACTTTCATGCTAGTAGGACTCGATCATGAAGCTATGTTATTTATAGTGTTTCTCTTGCATTTCTTATGTAATAATTCATTATTTTATGATATCTTTCCAAATATGATATTAGTATAGGAAGCATTTCTTAGCGAGAATTCCTTTACTAGTTGATTTGGGTTTGTTTTAGTACTAATCCCTTTTTTGTGCCTTTTAGCTTTTTTTTTGTTTTTCTTTGTTTTCACACCCTCGTGCATGTATGTTGAGTTAGGATCCTTGGATTGGGGGTGTTGGTGTTTGAAAATGTTACCTGTTTCTAATTACCCTGATGAGAACAAAATGCATCTAGGGGCAGCTAAGTCCCATTATCAACACATCCATTCAGACACTAGGCCAACTATAAGGCTATACTCCTTCTGCACTTCATGCTCTGCAAAACCTAGGCAGGTGAACCTATAGATTCCTTATATGGTACCAGTTATCAAAGAATACACTAAATCTAATACAAAGCAGATAGAAACCCTTATTTCTCCTAATAACTTATGAAATAGCATATATCTGCAGTAGCCAGATGCAAAACAATGAAATTCATAAGCTGAGTGAGGGCATTCTGTTTATAGCTCTTCAACATGAAAGGGAAATTCATTTGATTAAAGATGTTGATTCAACAAAACCTCAAAAAAGAAATAGTATAACCAGTGATCCTATAACTGATCAGTGCCTAATCCATTGGGCAATTCCATGAATTCAAAACATACATCTGTGACATCAAGACGTATCTCATATACCCAGACATCAGATCTATCCAACCACCTTGTGATTTAGACATCAGTGTTCATTCAGGTCTCATTCTCACAAAATATACTTCTCAAACAACCAGTAACCTTGTTTAAACATATTGAGCATTTACTTGGCCCTTTGGTCCAACAGCAAAATACATCAAACATACAACCTGAAAGGGATGAAAATGGGTCTCAAATATTTGTTTCAAAACCACATAAGATTTACAGAATACTAAGACAGGAGACAAGAACCAGAACAAAACTAGTGAAATTGTTGCTCATATGTATTCATTTCCTTGAAACCATACATTCAGATGCATAAGATTAAAACATGAAACAACCTAATATCTTAGAACTATCTATATTATCTCTACAATGTTGTTCACATGAGAGTTTTGCTGAAGAAAATGGTGTCACAGTCATGGAAACATTGCAAAATACTGGAATCCCTAATGGTATCACAGTAATGAACTTTTTCTTCCCAAAAACTGGAACCAATAAATGATAGAAAGAAAAAATGATATAGAAGAGAAAGAATTCCCGGATCTATTCTGAAGACGACAAGTGTCCACTTGAAATTCAATCCTGTGCAACTGAAAACTTATTTTTCCTTTCATCCCATCTGATCTGATTTTGTCTCATCATTATCTACAACTAATTTGCAAAATATCTCTGCTTAATGATGAAAGCTTTTTTGAATCATCAAAATATCTGATTGCCCCATGAAAATGCTAGTGAAAATGAGTTTTTTACTGAGTAAATCCAAAAAAATTCAACCCTAACTGCATTTCCATTGCCTTCTATTGATATTCAGGTCATTATCTTAACAAAAAATCAAAATTGAACTTCCTGGTCTGAAATAGTTGCAATTCAGGTACCTGATATAAAACCTCATGTAGTTCAAACTGATTGATACCTATGCAAAAACTAACTCTAGAATCAGAAATCTCATCTTCTCCCAATTCCGGCGATATATAACATCACCTATCTGGCCTCTTGGAAACCTCCTGAAAGTCTATTTGAAAAATAGTCCGCTGCTATGTGGTTTGAACCATATTTTGCAAAAAATTTAAACTTTTATAAAGTTTAAACTATATGAAGTTTTCAGACTAAAAATATGCACGTTCAGACCTACATGAGGGAGAAAATTAAAAATTAAATTTTTTCCCAAATTTCCACAAATTCTATCCAGGTCAAACCTGTTGACCAGCCTATGACACATGTCAACATGAGATTTGTCCATCTGGTCATTGTGTCAGTGACACATGTCACCTTCTCGCTAACTCGCCATGTTAACTTGTGAGCAACTTCCCCTTGGCGAGATAGCAAGAACCCTCAGATTTGCCACATGGCATGATCTGACGCACCTCAAGATTTTCTCGCCACATCATCTTGGGTCATCCAGTCGACTACCACGTCATCCTGGGCCATCCATTCGACTGCCATGTGGTGCTCTTTGATTCATCGATGACACTAACGTGGAACCCATGCAACATTTGGACTATTGCTAGATTTTTGGACTCTTGCCAAATTTTCAAAATTTTTTGGCAACCTCGCTATGTTGCTAGCCAGACTTTTTGAAATTTTCTAGCTGCCGAAGTAGCGAGGTGCTAGATTTTTAGTTTTTCGAAAGCCTCCACTTGCTGACGTCATCCCTTTCTTTACGTGCTCGCATTCAAAATTTGTATTTTCTCTGGCCGACGTCATCAGCAAACCCCACTACATGCTCGCTGGCTTTCAAAGGCCTTCTACTTCAATTCATTTTATATGAGGTGTGCTTTACTATTTAAAAACCTAAGAGTTCTTCCCCATGGTAAATGTGGGATAATGGGTTATACAACCCTGCTCTAGCAGCTTCCAGAATGTGAGCGATGCTTTTGCTATGCGTGTATGGCGCAGATGGCTTTTTGTATTACCTTGTTGAGAGTGTCTTTGCTTTGATGCGAGCTCCCTGGACGTTAACTGTTGGCCGGCCTAGATTGATGGTTTCAAAGATTTATTTCCCTTGCTCGACCTGGAAGTTAAGATAGAGCTTCAGTGCCCGATGACGGGTCAATGCCTACAGAGAGACTATCTCTTCTAAGACAGTAGGGCGATCTTCGACTTTTGACCAGGGGCCTCCTTGCCTGCGTGGGTCTTTTCATTTTGTGCATATTGGGCGAATGCTCTTCATACTACAGCTTTAAGAGCTTAAATTGTTGGTTCTTTCTTTCAGATCCGATCGATGTGACCGGGGTGGCCCCTTGCATGGATATAGTCAGGGTGGAAACCACAGTAGATCCAATTCCAAGCACATATCTAGGCGCAGTTCTAGATTCATATTCACTTGGTCTGCATGCAGAGTGAAAGCACCTATTGACTCAGTGGACCAAAAGAGCCCCTACCCTGACTATTTCTAAAGGGGCATGGGCACCAGCGGAGGCAGTTATGGGTAAGATGTTAGTAGAGCTAGTTTTCCTGTTTGATATTGAATTGGGCATCCTTTGTTGCAGAATGTGAACTCTTCTTGCTGCAGCTATGCCCCATTTCAAAACTTAGCCACCCCCTACCCTTTAATGGCATCTTCCACTGCAAAACATGGATGCCTTTACAAAAACATGGGTGCCCCTCAACAAATCACTTCCCCTTCTTTTTCTTTCATGCATGGTGTGTAGGGTTGTCCAATCAAAATGTGAAGCTTCATTTGCAAAAGTTGCAGGCTGCGTTTGGATTTCTCCTCCCCTCTATGCATCGACTCCTTCCCAAAACGTGAAGCACTCAACATTAAAACAAACAACGAGATACTTCATCATACAAAAAGTAGACAATTTGTTATTAGAGTTGCTTGCAGATCAATGTGATTGCATTGGGTTCCAATTTGCAAGTCAATATCTTAAACATGAGTTGGCATCCTCGTCAAGTGTGAAGCGAGCTATTGCCTCTGTCTAGGTGGACAAGAAACATAGAATCTACATGAAAAGAAAATATTGCATCGACTCTTGATATTTTATTTTCCTCTATTTACTTTTCTTTCAAATTGCACACAATCCTCATCGGCCTGTTGGAATCAGTCGGACCCCAAAGCAGGTTCGGCTAAAAAAAATTTCATTTTAAATAGCTAAAAATTCAAACTTATCCATCAACCTCCTTAACTAACTAGAATCCACTTTGACTACTGATTTATCATTAAAAACTCCTTTTAAGATAATTTTGCACCACTACAAAATTGGTATCAGGAGGCCTATTGTCTGGCTTTAAAAACTGCCATAATCACTTGACCGAGCTCCAAAACTCGAGATCTTTGTTCTTTCCGACATGCTTAACAGGCCTGCCAGATCTCATAGCATGAAGACATCAGAGTCAAAAGATATCGACCTCTGAAGTTGCCCACTTCACACTGCCTACAGAATAACATGTCAGAAAACCACAAAGTGTGTTTGGTTTGATCTCTGAAAATTGGGCAAAATGATGTTTAAGGATCTGGAAATAGGGGCACTAGTACTCTGTCATGAGGAGAATATGAGTATATGATTTAGGCTCATGAAAAATCACAGGTCACGTTTGGCGAAGTCGCAAAAGTGGTCTACTTGGAATTGCAGGACAGGGGACAATAGCAGAAAGATGTTTTTGGCAAATGGAATGACCCTGGTAAAGTATGCAGACGGATTCGTCAAGGTTTATAAACTGGCACACTTGGAGTATTTTTGGAGTATAATGCAGGGGAACAAACCATTTTCTCCTACCAATCCTGGATCAAAAGATATAGCATCACAAACAAGGCACCTGAACAATCTGTATCTCTGATTACCAGTGAAACGCTATAAATTGCAATCGAAATCGCATTTGAAAACTGATCAAACAGATTCGTCATGACTTCAAATCTGGAGCATAGCTAGTCTCTGACCCCTGGAAAATGATTCAATAGGAATTTTCTCATTTGGGTCAACTGGTCAAAAGTTATGACACGTCAAACAGGGTTTACTAGAATTAGGTGCAAAGTGCAAAAGCATGAAAATAGTAACTGACCAACTTTGAGGGATTCAAAACCTATTCAAATGGACTCAAAATGACTCAAAATATGAAACATAGGTTCTCAAGAATGGATATTAGACACTCTCAAAGGGGTAAGTCATGACACATTTCTGGGTGCGAGATATTCACTCACCAACAAGGCCTCTTATCGCTATCTAACACCTGGTGAAAAAGCAAGATTGACAATTGTTCAAAAAAGGACTTCGCTGGATAGCTCAGAATGATGATTTGACCATATGGAACAAGTAGACAAGCTGAATGGAAGGTGTTAGAAACATTAAACACCTCTTAGGCCTCATATTGACAGTCGGGTACATAGGCATATAAAAGCATTTATAGGGCTCAAATTCACTATGGTGCTCAAAATCAGGGCTGCGATTTTGAGCGCCAACAGGGGGCTCATGTTCTTACTAAGTGTTATTCTATCTCATTTCAAATCCACTTGGATCTTTCTTCTCCTTTGCCATGAGCATGTTTGATTTCCATACACCCACTAAAGTGGGGGCTTAATGTATCATCTTAAAATAGAAGCACTTCCATGTTAAAGAACATTTAGCCCTCCTTAGGGAGTGTTTTGGGCCTTCATAAAGTTATCCCTTATTTTTTTCCCCGTTACCATCTTCTGTGCTTGTTTAGGGATCTATTTGGGCCTCCTTGGGTACTGTTTTATCCTTCTGGCTCATTTTCTAGGGGCCCTAAACCCTTAGGTCAAGGTTGATCTTAACCTTGACCTAGATCAAAGTCAACCTCAACCTTGACCCAAGTCCACCTTTTCATCAAATTTTTTTCCAGATGTGGGGAGAAATTCAAAAGTTTGTTTTGCCACTTCTAGATTGGGTGTTTCAGACTTTGAAATGGTAAACCCTTAAATTATATTTAATCTACATCCATTTCTAGGGGTTAAGACTTAATTGGAATTTAATTCTCCTATGTTGGTCTCTCTAGAATTTTTTTCCCTGGACTAGTGTAAAAGGAAACCTTCCTCTCTCATTTTCTTAATCAAGAAATTAGAGATTCATTTTCATGATCAAGTAATCAAGTTTTGAGATCAAGGTTTCTCCCAAGAAATAAGGTAAATAAGAAATTGCCCATTCAAGAATTCAAGTTCTCCATTGAAGATCAAGGATTCAAGCATTCAAGCCTTTGAAGGGATTTGGTTCAAGCATTCAAGATTCATCATTCAAACCCTAGATCTATCCATCATGGTGGTGTGATCTTCCTTCAAGATCCTTTGTTCATTTTCAAGATCTATTCATTCTTCCCTCAAGGTGGATTTCAAGCATACAATATGGAGGTTTTCATTTACATTTATGGTTTTTATGTACATTATTGAGTTCAAGCTTTCATATCAATATACTTGTTTTCATTCCAAATATAATTGCATATCTATTGAATATCATAGATTCATTGTTAGATTTATTTCTACTACTTGCTAGCATTCTCTATTTTAATTCCATTATTAAGGTTGATTCCAAACCAAAGTTTGACCAAGGAAAACCCCTCATCCAATAAAAAAACCCATTTTCTTTCAAGAGCTTGTGTGGGATAGTGAATATCAGTGCAGATTTGAGTACCCTTTTTAGTGAACTTTCAAGATCCACAAATAGAACTTTATCAAAGTAGTGCAGGTCAAGATAAAAATTAAACGAGTAAGATTGCACCCTAGGGTAAGACCTTACCTTGACTTTTGGTCAAGGTCAACCTAGCTTAGAAAAGAAAAAATATGTTTGGGTTTTGTAGATCTTACAGTTTTAGTTGAGGATCATGAAAATCAACAATTTTTGAGACTATTTGACAATTTTTTGGCAGAATTTTTTTTAAAGGTAAGTACTTTCATTTCTTCATTTCAATATTAGCATTTCTAGATTTATATTCCATCTCCTTACAATTCATATGCATGTATAAAAATATGGGTTTAGAGTCTCTTTCATGTGCATTATTCTAAATTATATTCATCCATATTTTTATATCTTACACCTTGGAGTAGAGAAGTCTTCATTTAACCCTTCACCACAATGTTGCAACTATTAGAAGCTTACCACCTAATACCATGAAGATATAGTGATAACTATCAAGTTGACCTTATTGCTACATCACAACATTAGAATAAGATGCTTCCAGACACCCTACAAAGTAGCAAACTATATCATTACTTGATCATTTTGCAACTTTTTAACCTTTTAACACTATATTTCACTAACACTATATTTCACTAATCATAGTCACCTAATGAAATAGTTAATTGGCCCCTTTTTCATAAAATCATTCCCTTCAATTCTAACTATGTCTCAACACTTGCGAAGGTATGAGACCACCTATCTCCACATTGTTGCTTACTTTCTTAACTCTCCTTTTAGTCTTGTGAAGTAGTGGAACCCTTTGTAACTAACTACTTCATGACTTCTCTAAGGTTTATTATTTATCACCTTTATTACCCATGATGCTATGAAAGGTCCAACCTTAACCTTCTCACCACTTTGCAACTATTAGATATATAACATCCATAAACCATGTGATGATGTGATAACTTCTTTAGATTTAATTGTCACTTTATTTTGTAGCTTCGTGACCATAAATCTACGCTCACCTCTTAACCCCACAAAACTACGATAAGAATCTATCTCCACTTCTCCACTTTAACCCCAGGTTATCATTAACTATAAGAGATGTAGTGATGACTTCAAACTTCACTGTCATGGTTATGTTTTGCATCTTTGCAACTTAAAAACCATTAAGTGAAACTTAAGTTGTGACCCCATGATCTGTATTATATCTCTTCTTTGTGGCCTTAACTTGAAAGTTGATATTGTTGGTCACGACATTTTGATGACTTTGAGATTGACTACTTCATAGCTACCAAGACAATTAGAGAACAAAATGGAGAGATGAAGCGATTAAGAATATTTCTCAACATCGCAACTTTAAAAAATTAGGAACATGAGTTTATAATATATGAAAAGATTACAAGACTTAGGGATATGAAGAAATCAAATGTATAACTAAATTTTTAATGTATCCTTATTTTGTTTTTGTAGATCAATTTATCAATAATCTTGCAAAACATAAGGTATGATTATTTCCCTAGGGTTTTTTCTTGAGGAGAGACAACAATTTGATAAACTCTAAACACTAGAAACATATTTTTTTCCTAATTTTCACAAGACATCAATTTTTTTTAACTTAGTGAAAATTTAGACCATCACTATCAATGATCAAACACCTATGCCAGAGTTGCAACACAACGTGAAGTTGATTTTAGATATGGTAGAGGTAGATATGCAGAAGTTTGATAATAAAAATTTAAGGCATGAGAGTGAAGGAGAAGAAGCGGTTTTAGAAAGAGACTACATGGCAGAAAGAACAACTAGACAATATAGAGGATATTATGGGAGCCACTAGATAGAATCTAGGAAATTTTTATGGTAGATACTATCACATTGGAATCACTTGAAAGTTTCTTTGAGAATTTATAGTCCAAATATTAAGAGGACTACAAGTTTTGCAATTTATCATGTATTGCATTAGCATTTTCTTATAAGAGTGTTTCAAGTATTGGAACAATCTCCTTGCAATGATCCCAAGAACCAAATTCTTATAAGAGTGTTTCAAGGTTGAGAACCACTTCAAAATCCTTTTCATGTTTTAGAGGTAATGTCATCATGGAAGAGTCTTTTGAAAGGGAGTGAGCCTCGTGATTATGGAATTTACACAGAAGAAAAATTTGCTTCTTTAACTCCTTACACTCAACTATTCACTAAAGTTATTTTTCCAAAGAGTGTGAATAGATGCTACAAATTCCTAGGAGCCAAGGGATCCTAAACCTATGCTACATTTTCTAGATACATGGGATAAGTTACTATCAACTTCAATACTTAATAACATTCTAGATCATATAGTGATGCCCAAATTAACAATAGCAGTAGATACTTGGGATCCCTGTAAAGAGAGTGTGCCAATACATGCATGGTTACATCATTGGCTTCCATTTTTGGGCCAACATATGAAGCCTTTATATCCAATCATTTGTTATAAATTGGTGAATGTGCTTCATTCTAGGGAATCAAGTAATGCATCTACACATGGAATTGTATCACCTTGAAAAACTGTATTTGATCCTGCTAGCCAGGAATAGCTGATTGTTCATTTTATTATACCTAATCTGATGATAGTTCTATTAGAATTTGTAATCAACCTAGCTAATCAAAAACTATAAATATATACCAGTTTAGAAGGAAAAGAAACAAATATTTATATAGCCCTTGAAGAAAATGGTAGAGCAAGGGCACGGCAACAAAATCATAGAGAAAGGGCATGATATGGAAATGAAATTGTAGAGAAAGGGCATAGAGATCACAAGAGAGTGTCATGGAAAAAAAATCATAGAGCAAGGGCATAGCAACAAAATTTCAAAGCAAGGGCACAACAAAGGAATAAAGAGATCACAAGGATATAAAAAAAAAATCACAAAGCAAGGGCACAATAATGAAATGTAGAGATCACAACAAAAAAATCACAGAGCAAGGTCAAGTTAGTGAAATGTAGAGATCATAGCAATGAAATGCACCAATCACAAGGGCATTACAACATTCAAAGCTTTATACCCTCATTTCGAGCTCTCCACCCTCTTTTGTGTGTAGCTCTCCACAATCAAAATACGTGGGAAATGATTTATATCATGTTTTCTTTTTCTTTTCTTTTTTATATTCACATGGGAGTTTCAATTAGGACACTAATGTTAGTACTGTGATGGTGTCAAGGAAAACTGCAAAAAAAAATCAAAATTACTACAAATACACCATCGTCACAAATTCTCGTCACAATTTGACCCCAAATATTGTTGTGTTTTATGAATTCTGGTTTAGTAATTCATATTATAAGAATTTTTTATTCTTTTTATATAATATGTTGAAGATTTTTGTGTAATGTCCCTACTTCTTAGGACATATTTACCTGTAGTAATGTAGTGTATTAAATTCAATCCTAATTATTGATATCTAGGAATGTTACTTTTTCTATGCATCTTTGAGGATCCCTTAATCTAGCTTCCTAAGCCTTTTGGAGGACCCATTGTGTTCATGAAAAATAGTCTCTTATTATTTGTCCTTCTTCCCTAAAACTACCTTTCAAGTTGGGCTTCATAAGCCTTTGGGAAGACCCTTTAGGTTCCTTAGAACGATCCTTAATTAGTTAGCCATCATCCTTCAAAGATCTTAACACATGTACTACATTCCTCTTTAATAGATTCATATTAAATGTTTAATGTAAATCAATACTATTCCTACATTTATTATTATTTATATTCATCCCTATTGTGAATTCTACTCATAATTCTTAAGAATCCTCATATTTAAATTATAAAATAGATTAATAATAATACTATTACTATATACTAGTAATATTACTATTTAAAAAACTAAAGAAAACTCACATAAATAATAAATATTACTATGTAAACTAAACATTCCTACACTCCCATTACATACTTACCAACTTACCTTAGCCTTAGGTGATGTGGGTTCGTGGCTCAAGAAGCATGCTTACATAACTATGTACTTACCTACATCATAGACCATACAATTTCCTCCACTCTAAAATGCATACTTGTACTAATGCAATGGATGGTGATTTTTTGAGTGGTCCCAGTGGTGATGGTTATACTATCTTCTTTCCTTCAATAGTAGCTTCCTTCATAATTTTTCATGTCGCTAAACCCCCTATCAACCAGTCTATGTCGATTTGTGCATAGGTGGCAAGGGATATGTATTGTTCTTAATATATTCAATACAGTGTTACATCCAGTTTATGTGACTTTAATATTTTATTTGATTCATGTATTGATCCTAGTCATTCACTACTTTTGCCTTTTTTTTATTGTCTCTTTCTTCCATCCCTTATTGAGTAGTTTCTCCTATTATTTATATATATTCCAAAAGTTGAGTATGGGTTGTGACCCTAATACAATATTTGATTAGGTTCACATTCTTTATTACATAATTTTATTACTAATTTATAGGATAAGCTTTTGATATTTGATTAATAATTTGTAATGAATTATAATTAATTATTTAATTATTTAATCATATTGATTAAATTATATTTAGTTATTTTTTTTATTAATAAATATTTATTTATTTATATTTCAATTATTATAATTTAATATTAAAATTTATTATTAGAGGGGGACATTACATGTTGTATAAGGTATAAGACTCTATTCTTGTGACTTCGGATGGTATCAATAGACTAGCTACTATAGATTTTAAATTTTTTTCTAGTTTTTAAATTTATTTACAATAACATAATGAAAGAGTTATTTTAGACTCATGTTTTGTTTAAGTAGATTAGGTATAGCTTTAGAAAATCAACAAATAGTTTCTTCTTGCATTCCTTTCAATATTTGGATCGAATTTTAAATATATTGGTGATGCATAGATTGTACCAACCCATCTTAGGTATATGAATCAATTTGATAAAATATGAACCATTTCCAAAAAAGGTTACTCCAATAGAGTATTTACTTCAATAACTTAAGCTTATAGTCTATTTATCAAGAATGGTTAATGTAACTCTACATTTTTTGTTTCATTGCGAAGGATGGTGTTGAATCATCATTTATTTTCAATTATTTTTCTTCTTTTAAGTGTAGTTGTATTGCTTAGTAGAATAGATTTCTTGTAGTTCTTGTGAAACTCCAATCGGAGTTAGATCTTTAGGAGATAGAAGAAATAATGGGAAAAACAATGCCACTATTCAAAAAAAAAAAAGAGGTTAACTAGAATTATGTTATATGTGATACTAAATCCATTGAAGAGGAAACGATAAGGAAATTAATAAATTATTGAAGTTAGAACAAGAAGATGAAGTACAAATTGATGATGTGTAACTAGAGCAAGAGAAAGAAAAAGAAGATGAAGAAGAGATAAAAAATCACTAAGGTTACTCATGTTGATTTTGATTGGGATGTTCAAGGTATACTATTGATAAGAAGGACTCCAACATTTATTTTGTCCATCATTTTTATCCTCCAACCATTTTGGTTCTTCTCTTTTTCACATACAAGTAGAATTTAAATTTTTCATATTTTGCCTCTTACCCTATGTATCTCCTATTCGGCTCTATGTGGATGACACATTATTCCTTCTTAAAGCTTCCCAAACCCTACCCAACTTGTTTTTTTTTCCTCTTTAAATTTCTCTCAAAGGGAAGCTTCACTCCTCATTTGAATACTTTTCATTCATATCGTTGGAGCAATAATAACACTTTGAGATCTTTAGCATCCTTAGCATTTTCATTTCATAGTTTTTGCATTTTTATTCATAACTTAGATTTCATTTCTTACCTGGTAGCTTAGATTTGATTTCATAGCTTAGTTTGTATCTTTCATTTTCATTCTTAATTTAACTTTCATTTGAATCTAGTTTGGCAATCTCTTGCATTTGCATTCTTTAGAATAGATCTTGTACTATAATTATGTGAAGATTTAGGACAAGTTATTCATACTTATTTCTTAAATACATTCACTCATCCATCTTATCTTGCATTTTAGAATTTTTTTTTGCAATTCCTAGCAATCACAGTGGGATTGTTGTGTTGAGAGAACACACCCAAAAAAATTTCCAAGAGAAAATTAAAAAAATCTTGATTGGTGTTGTTGTCCCACAATGCACTCCTTATTTTGAGTCACAAAATGTGGACCCCCTAGTTTCAAAATTATCTATGCAGCATCTAGTTTGAAGCCTTGGTCATTTAGCACCCTCCCCTAGGTCTAGGTCAAACCCCAATCCTCAATAAGTTACTTTCAAATAGGTTAGAAGGATAAAATTCAGATTGATAGGGGGGAGGGGGGATTTTTTTTCTTGCAAGTGAGAAGCACACTTGTGCACCTTCAAGAGGTGTGCAATTTCTCACCTTCAAGAGGTGTGTACTTGTGCACCCTTTGGATGTGCACAGTTGTACAAGTCTAGCTTCATAGTTATACACCATCTTGGATAAGTAGATCTCAAACTCACCTCCTCTCCTCACTTATCTCTACCTCCTTCATGCAACTACACCCTTGCACCTTAAACTACTTTGGAAGTGTATAGTTCACACTTCTAGACTTCATCCTCCAAGGTAAAAATAACTCTTGGAGGTGTGCATGTGAGTACTAAGTAGAGACCAAGTCCCCCCTCAAGCACAAGACATGCACACCTTTATGTGTGCAACCTACACTAACACACCCTGCATAGGTGTGCTAGGTATGCCAGTGCATAAAATAGGCCATTAAGGGGTTTTTCACTATTTTATCTT
Organism: Cupressus sempervirens; assembly: GCA_028749045.1. Classification (NCBI taxonomy): domain Eukaryota; kingdom Viridiplantae; phylum Streptophyta; class Pinopsida; order Cupressales; family Cupressaceae; genus Cupressus; species Cupressus sempervirens. The sequence continues at coordinate 65,252,858 of CM053783.1, forward strand.
TTCTAAATTTTTTTGTGCTCATTTTTCATCAATCTGGTTATAGGCTAAACCCTAATAGTCTTCTAATATTAGATTACTAATGTTTGCCACTTTTGTGTAGATATAATGGCATCATCATCATCCTTCATTGTAGCAAAAATGACACCTAAGCCTGTAGCATTCAAATACCAAGGAGCTCCCAAAAATTATAGATTCCAAGATGGGCATGTAGAGATCCAAGATACAAAACTTAGCCACATTAATTGTAATGATTTCTTAATAATCTACAACAAACCAAAGGAAAGGTCAGCAATGATATAAGCATTGTATGGAGTGGGTTGGTGAACATTGCTTCACACCCTACATTAGTTCAATCTTTTGAACTAATCATAACACTAGTTGAAAACTATGTGCTAGATGAGAAGGTGGTGAAGAGTCTTAAAGAACAGATTCAACCTTAGACCACAAAACATAGAGAAATTTTTCCACCTTTTGAGGGTAAACCAATACCTCCAAATATCTTAAAATGGAGCCATCAAGTGGTACAGAGATGATGTGGTGAAAGGAAGGAGAATCCCCAAAGGATATGTCCAAACACCCAGCAAATAACCACATAATAGAAACACAACAACAAGCAATAATAATGCAAGATCTGATACCAAATCATAACTCTTTATTCATAAAATAACTGATTACATGCAATATGCTTGACTGTACGGCCTTCTGAGTCAGGACCAAATACAAATAGCAATTACAATATCAATTCTACAAGATCCCACAACATTCAACTTACAATCTCAATCATAGCTAGTCCAGATGCACAACTGGAAAAGAACACCAAGAAGAACCACATTCATACCCTCAGGTCCACCAAGAAAATCCTCTAGTTCTCAAGCCCCTACTACTAGCTCTTCAAAATTTTCATCTAGCCTTCATCCTCTTCTCCAAGTTGGATGATAATAATTTTCTAAAGACTCCACAAAACCCCCTACTTATACCCAACTAAGCCACAAGCCATCCTAGTTCATTAAAAATTAAATTAAATACTTTACATTAAATATATGTTGAGCCATAAGTTAGCTACAACACAAATTAAATACCCAAATTTAGCTTACAGACAACTCAACACCAACAGCAACCAAGAAAAAGTCGAGCATCAAAAAGACCAAGCTTAGCAATAGAAAATTCCGAAGCATTATCAAGCTCCTAGTGCATGTCAAGCACAATAGTGTATGTCAAGCTCCTAGAAGAAATAGAGTTCCTCTTAATGACTGAGTAAACTCAAGAAACACTACCGATGATCTCCTAGAGAAAATCAAGCTCCCAATAGCTGTCGAGTGCCCCAAGCTTTGTCAAACATCTTCATTAATTAAGTCACTCAGTTAACACAACAACCAAGTTCCCAAACTCCAAAGCCAAACCACAACATCCTGAAAGATTTTAAGCCAACCAAGGATGCTCCTACTTTAGATATCCTAAGTTTGAAAAGATGTTCTCAATAGCTAGAAGGACATCTTCTAGGATTCAACACATAAATCCCAATTTTTTTCCTCACATACATATCCTCCAAATCTTCAACTTGTACACTCTTTCCCTTTTTCTTCTTTTTCTTCTTCATATGCATCCTTGATGTGCTATAGGTCTACTTTCCATACCAATCTCCAATCTTCTCAAAATCTACCAACTCAACTTGGTTGCCAATACTTAGGTTCCTCCTACCAAACTCTTCATTTTCCAAAGGAATTAGGGAACACTTCGTACCACCTTTCTCAATAGTAAATACATTCTTGACACAATCATGCATAGCCCTACAATCATACTACCAAGGTCTACCAAGCAATGCATGACAATTGTTCATGTCCACAATATCACACAACACTTGATCCTTACAATGCATAGTCTAGAAATCAACAAGGCATTGCTTTGTCACTTCTAAAGCATGCTCACCTTGCAACCATCCATAAGGGTGTCTCACTCTCTTCAAACCAAGTTTTTGAACCATCTCCTTAGCAAAAAAGTTACTAGTACTATCACCATCCACAATGACCTTACAAACTTTAGCACTAGCCCTACAACAAGTCCTGAACAAACTAGTCCTCTAAAAAGAATCCAATGTCCTCTAATCAACCAGTACTTATCGAGTTAGAAAATTATCTCCTTTATTATTTTGACTATCTTGGACTACAACCTCATTCACAATGTCAACTTTCCTACCATGAGGATATTCAAAAGATCTACACCCTTCTTGACCACATTTGAAACAATTATTTCTAAAACCACCTCCACCTATCCTTCTCTTCTGATCAATAGATTTTGGCTCACCTTCAACACTTAGTTTATCCTTTGTTGACTTATCCTCCTTCTCCTTTTTTGGCTCACCTTTAACACTTAGTTTATCCTTTGTCAACTTATCCTCCTTCTCCTTCCCTCTAGCATTACCTTGAATTTTCCTCTTCAAGTTATTTTATACCTTTAGAGCATACTAATTAGTATCCACAACTAAAGAAATATTTATCATACCAACCTCATCCTGAATATTGAATCTCAAACCATTAATGTATCAAGCTACCTTCTCCTTTCATAATTTTCTATGCCAAGACCAAATAGTTAACTTGTAAAACTCCCCAGTATAATCTTTCACAATCATATCTTTCTTCTTTAGATTATGAAACCTCTTAAAAAACTCAAGTTCATTATCAATAGGAATGAGCTTAACCTTCAATTTAGTCACCATCAATCTCCATCTAGTGATCCTCATTTCATCTTCTTTGTCTCTGTCTCTTTACATTTTTTTCCACCAAAGTGCATCATGTCCTTTTAGCTTAGTTTGTGCCAACCTCACTCTGAGTAGATCCTTAATATCCTCAAGCTCAAAGTAGTCTTCCAATTCACCAATCCAATCAATCAGGTCTTCAGGAGCCAAGTACCTGAGATTTTTAGGAATAAGCTATCTCAACCTTGGATAATTCCTATTCTTATTATTTGTTTTGTAAATGTATTTTTTTCAAATAATGTAATTAAGTGTGAGTGTACATGTCTAGTTGCCATGTTGATGTGTCACTCCACTTGCATGTGTCAGTATCTTGAATTGTGTGTAAGGAAATCATGACTAAATTGGTTATGACTAATTCCTATGACGTGTAAGAGCTATCTTTAGAATATTTAATTGTGTAAAGAAATCATAAATTAAATGGTTATGATGAATTCCTATGACACATAAGAACTATTTTTTGGAAGATTTAATTGTGTGTAAGGAAATCATGACTAAAATGGTTATGACAAATTTCTATGATGCGTAAGAAGCTATCTTTGGAAGATGCACCAAAAATAGGAAAGCACATTATATAAGAACTTTGAGGGCTATAGATAGTATGAGAGTGTGAGTAGTGTATTGTTGGTTGCTATTGGATAAGTCTTCCATGTCCTAAAAGATATTGCACTATAAGTGTGTTATAACTTTGAGTTGAAGATAATATATTGTGCAGGTTTTGGAGGGTTGGGGTTGTTTTATTGAAAGGTTTTTTCCCACTGACATATCTTTGTTTTTATGTGTTATTATTTATCTATTTATTTTTTGTATTCATGGTTGACTACAATATTATTGTTTACATAATATTTAAGATATAATTGTAAGGATTTAAAAATAATTTGCACAATACTTTCCTTAAGAGATTAGTGTAGGAAGTTGTTTCCACACTTGAGTTACCTTACAAGTGGTATTAAAGCTCGATAAACTTTTGACCCTAGTTGTTGGGTAGGGTTTTTTGAGATAATCTCAAGTTGAGTGGGAGTTTTGTGTAGAGAATTATGAGCCTTATGTGTAGATTGAGATGGCTAGTTCATCATACAGAAAAATGGAGGTGGAGAAATTTAATATCATTAATTTTGAGTTGTGAAAACTCAAGATGGAAGACTTGCTTGAAGATCGTGATCTATGAGAGGTGACTTCACTTGATGTGAGACCCACAAGAATATCTCAAGTAGATTGAAATCTCAAGGATCAAAAATCTAAGGGTCTCATTAGACTCTGTCTAGCTGATTCAATTCTCTTCAACATTCTTGACGAGAAGACCGCAAATAGTTTGTGGACACGCCTTGGTTTCGTGTATCAAGCTAAATCTTTGGTGAACAAGTTGTTCCTAAGGAAGAAGATTTATCCTTTAAGAATGGAGGAAAGAGGATTTATTATAGATCATCTAAATGCTTTTAATTTATTGATTACGTAGTTGACATCATCTGGTGTCAAGATAGAGGAGGAGGATTGATGTATGTCCCTATTATGTTCCTTTTTAGATTCATGGGACCATCTTGTGATGGCTCTTGGAAGTACTTTAGTCACTTTTAGAATGGATCATGTGGTGTCTTCATTATTATTTGAGAAGATGTGGAGAAATTCTTCATATTTGGCTAAGGAAGCTCTTGCTATTTATGGTAGATCCAACAACACAGGGAAGAAAAATGACAACAAGTCTAGAAAGGGTAGATCCAATTCTCGTAGAAAATCAAAGAGTCCTAGAAATTCCAAGGTAAAATGTTGGAACTATGATAAGACTGGGCACTTTTGTAAATATTGTAAAGAGCCAAAGAAGAAGAAGAAGGCCTTAGGTTCAAGTTCAAAAAAATCTCAAGACGATGGAAATGCTTCCATTGTAGCATCTGATGATGTGTGGTTGATAGAATCAAGTGCTTCTTTCCACATGACCTCTCATCAAAGCTATTTCTCAAAGTATGAAGTTTTCAATGGTGGAAAGGTGTACTTGGGTGATGATTCTTACCTAAATATAGTTGGACAAGGATGGGTCACTATTAGATTCTCTAATGGATGAATAAAGGGGATCAACGGGGTAATGCACATCCCTGGTTTGGCATGAAACCTATTATCTATAAGTATGCTAAATGATGTAGGTGTGCAAGTTGTTTTTTCTAAAGATGGATGTAAGATGATGAGAGGAGCTATGGTGCTTGCTAAGGGTACTAGAAGAGGTACTCTATTTCATCTTGATGCATGCATTTCTCAGTGCAATAGGTCTTCTTTTTCAAAGAAGAGAGTGATTATCATTTCATCCCCACCATCTAAACAAGCAATAAAGAATACTGTGGTTATTGATTTTGATGGTAGTGCAGCATGTGTACGTAAGGGTGAAAACACATTGGAAGGAAAGATTCTTGCAGAAAAGACAATGTTGTGGCATATGAGATTTGGCCAAATTGATGAGAAGGGTCTCAGAAACCTGAAGAAAAAGAACATCATTAAGGAGTTAAATGACTATAATCTTGAGTTTGACATTTGTGAAAATTGTGTCTATAGTAAACAAACTTGTGTTCAATTTTACTCTAGTTCTCACAAATCTTATAATGTTTTGAATCTTATTCATTCTGATGTATTTGGTCCTCTAAAAGTTCCTTCAATCTCCAAGTCTATATTTTTTGTATCTTTCATAGATAATTATAGTAGAATGACATGGATTTATTTCCTAAAAAGTAAGGCACAAGTCTTTAGTCAATTCAAGGAATTTAAAGCCCTTGTAGAGAATCAACCTAGTAAGAAGATTAAGTGTGTGAGAACTGACAATGGTGGTGAGGTTTGCTCAGTAGAGTTTGAATAATTTTGTAAAGAATAAGGTATTGAGAGGCATAAGACAAATCCTTATACCCCACAGCAAAATGGAGCTGCAGAAAGAATGAATATGACATTGATGGAGAAGGCTAGGAGTATGCTTAGTGGAGTTGGTCTTGAAAAAAAGTGTTGGGCTAAAGTTGTGGCCATTGCTTGCTATCTGGTTAATAAATCTCCTACATCAGCTCTTGTTGGTAAGACATCCATGGAGGTGTGGTTTGGTAAAAAGCCTTCAATTAGACATCTTCATGTTTTTGGTTGTGAATCTTATGCACATGTTCCAAAGGAAAAAAGATCTAAGTTGGAAAACAAAGTTGTCAAATGTATTTTCATCGGATATAGTATTGGTATTAAAGGATACAAGCTTTGGGACCCTATGAATAGTAATGTGTTGTATAGTAGAAATGTTATTTTAAGAGAGCTAACATATTCTCCTATTGTGCTACAACTAGATGAAAAGGTAAAGAAGGAAGATATTGTTCAGTTGCCTCCTACCCCTTAGAATACTGAACATAAAGACCATGTTGGGGCTAATGATGAGGAGAGCTCTAGTAGCTCTGATAGTTTAGAAGAATAGGAAGAATAGCCTCAACCTTAGCCCTTGATGAGATCCGAGAGAGTAAGAAAGTAGCCAGAAAGGTTTGGTTATTCTATGTTAGATTCTAGTCATGTCTTTGCTATGATTATTAACACTAATGAGCCTAGATCTATGAAAGAGGTTTTGGATATGGAAAATGGCAAGTTCTTGGATTGAGGCCATGGATGATGAGATGGCATCATTAGATGAAAACAAAATTTGGGACCTTGTACCTTTTCCTAAATGATAGAAACCTATTGGTAGAAAATCGGTATTCAAGAAGAAATTCTATGTAGATGGCAGTGTTGAAAGGTACAAAGCTAGATTGGTTGTGAAGGTGTATTCATAGCTAGAGGGAATAGATTATGGTGAAATATTCTCTCCTATTGTAAATTTGACATCCATTAGATTTATGTTATCTCTTGTTGAATCATATGATTTAGAGATAGAATAGATGGATGTGAAGACAACTTTCCTTCATGGTGATTTGGAGGAAGAAATTTATATGTCATAGCCTAAGCACTACATTATTAAAGGTAAAGAATATTTGGTTTGCAAATTAAAGAAGTTTCTATATGGTTTGAAACAATATCCTAGGATGTCGTGCCTTAGGTTTGATGCCTTTGTGTTGTTAATTAGTGTTGGTATAAATAAGTATTCACTATTTACACTTACTTAAGTTTACATAGGTTAACACATTATTTTATTATTTATTTTGTGAGACACTTAGGAGTTTGTGTACCTTTATGAGTTGTCATGTTGACAACACAAAAGCATGCAACTCTAATTCAGCACATGGTGTCTACAATACTAGAGTTTGCATCATTCACTGAGTTGTCATGTTGATAACATAGTTACTCGCACTCCCTTTTTAGCACATTTTGTCTACAACATAAATTTGCATGCTACACCATTGTAGGCTTATCCTCTCATCATCGCACTTACTTCTGTGCTTAATGGAGGATAACCCATATCAGCCGGATATGTGCCTAGTTGTATGACTTATCATGATGTTGATTCCTAGGCATTCTAGATGCATCTTAGAGGCCTTTATATACAGGTACTCCTAGTTTACTTTCATGCAGATTCATGCATATTTAATCGAATACATCAATATTCTGATCATACTCCTTTCTGATCTACAGTTGTGCTTGTGTCTAAGTTCTTAGTTCATGGGTGAATTTTTCCATTAGGAAAATTTACATGGTATCAGAGCTTGAAGAATCTCTCTTCACATAGCCATTCGAGACCATTGTTGCTTCAGAACCTCAACCTAGATCTAGAGTACCGCAAAAATTGGGAGTGTCTAGAGCCAAAAGAACCCTTGCCATTACATCCAAAACTTCGATTCGGTGAAGACCTACTATAAATTTGGTTACCCTAGGCAAAAGTCGATCATGAGGCAAAAAAATTTTTCTAATTGGCAGCTGAAGGCCCCGATTTGCAACTCAGATATGCTCATTTTGAAAATCTAATTAATTATTTTTTAGATCTGTAATTTTATTTTCCTCTTCTTTTTCAAAAAAAATCAAAAAAATTTAAGGCGAGGAGGCCTTGAAGAGAAATTTTTTGCACAGGTACTGGGCAGTCACACTCTAACCCTACACAAAGAATATTTTGTAGAATATTCTTCTATTACATTAGTGGCATATTCCATTGTTACCCATATGTACATTTTATACATGGCATCATGTTCACAATTTCTAACCAAACAATGCTCAAATTTTGGCCAAACCAAGTCAATCGGCTTACTACCCATTGGTGGAGGACTCAACTCACTAGAGACAAGACACTTTTTTTGTAACTCTATAAAGTGTTGTTTTTAAATAGCTCATAGATGTTCCCATGCATCAATGTGGGACTATTTCAAATAGTCTCGTTGGTTGTCTTTATACTCTTCGACGCTCGTCAATTTGTGCCCAACCCATTTTTGGACTTTCCAACATTGACTGTCATTTTCATTCACCTACCCATGAAACCATCTAACAATGGTAGCATTTCAACATCAAAAAATGTGACCTCTATGACCTCTCTACCATGGGAGTACAATTAGCTAGACTACCATGTTGTCCTCTGTCTATGTCACCACACTGGCACCTCAGCAATACAATGAAATGACACATCATATACCATGCATACCACACTTAGGCCCCACACCAACAACTGACTAGGACCTTTCACACAGCTACATAGATGGACACATCACCCATTCATATATACATATAATCCATGTCAACATACAGCCTTGCCACGTCATCTAGGGTAGTTGTTTTTCATTGACGTTAGCCAAAAATAGGAAAAAATTTGACATTCATCTGACCATCAAAACTAGACATTTTATAACTGCTACAATGGTGATTTGATCATCAAATTTAAGCTAGCAATTTCCTTCCCAAATCCCTCTTTAGATACATTTTTGATTTGGCAGCCTGACTTTGTGAGGCCATAACTCGGTCATCCAGACTCCAAATCAATTGCAATTTTTTTTATTTTGGGTAGAATTTCCTAAGCTTTTTAGTGATGGTGTTCTTTTCTAGTTTTGGTGCAAGGATTTTTTAGAAATTACATTGTTTGGTGACTATACTTGCTCACATACATTTTGTAACTTCAAATGCTCCGTACGGGCTCATTTGGACACTTTTTCAGGTTCTATATTTTTTAAAGTGTGTTATTTTTTATCTACTTTCTAGAAATGTAGTCAAATTCTAGGGTTATGTGGACAAAAATCTCACTTTTAGAATTAGGGCTTTTTCTATATTGTAATGCTTTGATTACTTTTTAGAATTTTTGTACATCTGAGAAACAGTGCTTAGTGACAGATTTGGGCCTCAAAAGGCAATTGTAAAAGAAAAATCAAAAGTTCACCTTGTCCATTTTGAAAAGTGACCTATTGTACATGCACTTCATATAAAGTGTCAAAAAAAGCATCCTTTTTGGGGGATTTTTTGATTGAGTGAAAAGGGGGGGGGGGGGGGGGGGTGTATTCTGTATTATGTCTCTCTTTTGTGCTCTTTTCATTTTCTACATCATGGGTTCACCTAAATGTCCACTTCTAACTTCACGCAATTATTCTACATGGAAAGATATTGTATGGAGTGGATTAATGGAAAATGGTTTAAATCTTTATGTTGATGGTACAATTCAAAAACCCACTAATGCTAAACAACTCATTGATTGGAAAATTATAGACAATCGAGCTTTAGGAATTATCAAGAGTTGTGTACATAGAGATCTCTTCTTCCACATTGCCAATTTCATAGAATCCAAACCTGCATGGGAAAAACTTGAATCATTGCATGGTAAGGTGGATGAGGAAAAGGAATTTCAGATTAAGGACGATCTACTTCTCTTGGATCCAAAGAACTTTGACACAATTAAAGATTACATCAACAAAGCCAATGAGTATAGGGCACTACTTAAAGATTGTGGAAATCCCAATAAGGATGACAAGTTGATTCATCACATCCTAAAGAGACTACCTTCAGATTATGCCTCCTTTGTTTTGAGTTATAATATTCACAGGTTGACTATGGGAAGTGCTTTCCAAAAGCCTACTTTTGATGCATTTGTAGAGATGTTGATTGTTGAACAATCTCACTTAATAGATTTGGGACTTATCACGACATCAAAAACCAAAGCTATAAAAATTTGTGTAAGGGCAAAATTCAGCCAGGAACTAAGAACTCAAACACAAGCACATAGTAGACCAAAGAGAGAGAGAGAGTATGATCAGAATGACAATGTATTCAATATGCCATGCAATGTGCAATGTAAAAGTACACTAGGAGTGTCTGTATATAAAGGCCTCTGAGATACATCTAGAATGTCTCGTAATCAGCTACATGATATGTCATACAACCAAGCACATGTCCACTAGATATGGGTTATCCTCCATTAAGCACAGAAGTAAGTATGACGATGTGAAGATAAGCCTACAAGGGTGTGACACGCAAAATAGTGGTGTAGACACCATGTGCTAAAATAGAGTTGTGTACTCTTGTGTTGTCTACATGATAACTCAAAAAGGTGTGCAAACTCCTAAGTGTCTCACAAATAAAAATAATAAAATAATGCAAAATAATTAAATGATGCATAAACCTAAGTAAACTTAAGTAAGTGTAATAAGTAAATACTTATTTACACCAACACCACCCCTTAAGTGCAACTTAGGGGAATGCCCTTAAGCTTGCGAACTAGGATGAAGATGCATAATGGGTCCCAGCTACTAGGCCATATTAGGTACCCATGTACATAATGAAAATGCAATCTCCCATAAAGCGGGGAAAGAGGGAAAACCTCATGGAAAAAACCCTCCCCCAAAAAGAGAGATAAATATGGATGCATTGATGGATGGAGTAATCAAGACCCCCCCATTATGACATACATCTAGTATATACATAAGAGAATGAAAGAAGGAAGAGAGACAGAATAGGCTCCCCCCCCAAAAGAAGAATGTCGACAAGTGAAAGCCACTCCAATGAAGAAGTTGGTCCAAGAATGTAGAATGGTGTTCCTCCCCTTAGGAAGAAACAAAGGCAAAGGTACAGTCCTAAAGATGTATGGTGGCCTTGAAACCTACTCAAGTATCCCTGTGTTGATGCTGAAGTTCACCCCTTCCAACTGTGCTGAAAAGAATGAATGCAAATCTAGCAAGGATGTCTGTTGAACTTGTTCCAAGGAATCATCTGTCTCCTCAACTAACAAAGAGACCTCCACTAATTGTTGTTCATAAGGATCCACAATCATGCCAACCTATAAAGATTGATCATGTAGAGAATGGACATGAGGGTCAGAGTGAGCCCTCGCAACAACTATAGAAAAATCAACTTCATCAATGAGAGGATGTATGTCCTCAAGTCTGTCTCCCAAATCAACTGAAGCTGGAGTTGGAAGATGAGATGTACCATGCAGAGATGGACCTTCCACTATGGCAATGTAAGCATGTGGACTAAACTAATGTGACTTCTAACTACAATTGTCGACAAAACCCCACGTGTATGAACCTGTTGAAGCACTATCACTAGTGTCACTATTAGTTTCCATTGTGTATGATACCGAGAAAGAAGGGAAAAATTCACCCAGGAACTAAGAACTCAAACACAAGCACACAGTAGACCAAAGAGAGAGAGAGTATGATCAAAATGATAATGTATTCAATATGCCATGCAATGTGCAATGTAAAATTACACTAGGAGTGCCTGTATATAAAGGCCTTTGAGATACATCTAGAATGCCTCATAATCAGCTACATGATATGTCATACAACCAAGCATATGTCCACCAGATATGGGTTATCCTCCATTAAGCACGGAAGTAAGTGCGGTGATGTGAGGATAAGCCTACAGCGGTGTGACACATAAAATAGTGTTGTAGACACCATCTGCTAATATAGAGTTGTGTACTCCTGTGTTGTCTACATGACAACTCAAAAAGGTGCGCAAACTCCTAAGTGTCTCACAAATAAAAATAATAAAATAATGCAACATAATTAAATAATGCATAAACCTAAGTAAACTTAAGTAAGTGTAATAAGTAAATACTTATTTACACCAACAAAAGCATTGGTGGCTAGTGATGAGCACAAATCAAGTCAAGGAGGAAAAAGTTCTAGCAACAACAAGAAGAAGCAGTGGAAGCAGAAATCACAATTTGAGACACAACAATCCTCCTCACAGCAAGGCAATTCTTCTTCCAACAAGAAGGGAAGGAATGAAAAGAAGGACAAACTTTTTTGTACATATTGTAAAAATCCAAATCATGATGAGTATCATCACAAGACTAAAAGAATCAATGAGTTAGAAAATCTACTCAAGAAGAACAAAATTTGAGTGTCAGGTACTTCCAAGGATTCAAGTCCAACCTCTTCAAAGTGAAAAGGGAAAGAACTTATAGAAAATACAACTTCTTTGAAATGGATACTTGACTTAGGTGCCTCCTATCACATGGGTTCCTCAAAGGCAAACTTTTCTTCATTGAAGTAGTTATAGGTACCACACATATTCATGGGAGATGATACTAAAATGGAAGTTAAAGGAAAAGAAAATGTGAAAATGGAAAATGGGGAATTCAAAGATGTCCTCTATGTTCCAAACCTTAGATCCAATCTCCTCTTAGTTTACCAAATCACTCACCTTGGAGATGGTCACAAAGTTGACTTCCTCCTAGATTCATTGATGGTGTGAAGTCTTAAAGATGATTCATTGGATGCAATGGGGAAAGTCAATCATGACAAGAGGCTTTATTCCTTCTCCCACTTTGTGCTTAAGTCTCCTTCTCAAGCCTTTTTGACTCACTCTACTTCACAAATCAAACTATGGCATGAGTGGTTTGGTCATCTTAACTTCTGCCATCTTCAACAACTTTTCTCAAAACACATTGTCAAAGGTCTACCTAACATCAACTTTTCTAAGGGTGAGTGTTCATCATGTTCAGTGGATATGCATCTCGAGAAGAAGTATGAAAAAGGGAAGTCTTCAAGAGCTCTAGTGGTTCTTTAATTAGTTCACATGGTTTTAGTAGGTCCCTTTGCAATGACATTAGTTAGCTAAGGCTGCTACATCCTTACTTTTGTTGATGACTTTTCATGATTCACATGGGTCTAATTTCTTCATCACAAGAGTGAAGTGGTTCATAAACTTCAAGCCTTCAAGAGTCATGTTGAATAGAAATCAAGGAAAGCCATCAAGGTTCTATAGATGGACAACAAAATTAGATATATGGATAGAAGACTTAAAGATTTTTGAAAACTTGAGGGAATTGATCTTCAGAATCCACCAGCATTCAGTCCACAAAAGATAGGTGTTGCAACACTGAGGATTAAAACTCTTAAGACTATGGCAAGTTGCATGATTAAAGCCAAATCTCTTGATCCTACACTTGAAGTCGAAGCCATTAGCAGTGTCACTCACATACTTAACAAGTCTCCTCATAATGCCCAAGATGGGAAGACTCCTTTTGAGGCATGGTGTGGTAAAAAACTAGTAGTGAGTCATTTCAAAGTCTTCAGTTGTCCAGCATGGGCAAACCTATCTTCTAGGGGACACAAGGCACTAGCACCTAGGCCTTGTACTTTGATTGGGTATGAAGATAATGTAAAGGCATACAAACTTATGGATCCTAAGACTTATGAGATTTTTGTGGAGAAGGATGTTCACTTTGAGGAAAGTTCACCTCGCTTATCCTCTACTCCTCTCTACACTTCATACACTATGAAAACTGACAATGACACCAGCAATAATGCTTCAACAGATTCAAATATGTGGGTTTCAATCAACAGTTACAACAAGAGGTCATGACATCAGTATATTCCACATGCATACATTGCCACAGTGATAGCTCTGGCATAGTAGGGTACACATTATCTTCCAGCTCCAACAATAAAAGATTACTACATGGAAGACATTGCAAGTTTGTTCATAGAGTCACACACTGCATATTTGGGAGACAAAAACCTTGATGATTTACATCTTCTCTTTGATGATGATGATCCTGCTATAGTTGTTGTGAGGGCTCACTCTAACACTCATGTCCATTCTCTACATGATTGATCTTTACAGGTTGAGATGATTGGGGATCCTTATGAATTATAGCTTTTAGAGGTCGCTTTATTAGTTGAGGAGACATATGGCTCATTGGCATAGGTTCAACAGAGATCCTTGAAAGATTTGCATTCATTCTTTTTAGCAAAGTTGGAAGGGGTGACCATCAGCATCAACATAGGGATTATTAAGCAAGTTTTAGGGCTACCATACATCTTCAGGATTGTACCTTCACCTTTGTTTCTTCCAAAGGGGAGGAACCTCATTCTGCACTCATGGACCAGCTTCTTCCTTGGAGTAGCAATCACTGGTCGACATTCTTCATTAGGGGAGGGGCGGACTACCTTGTCTCTCTTCCTCTTCTTTCCTATGGGGGGGAATTTTTTCTCTTATGAGGTCTTGTCTCTCTCATTCTTCATTATTGTATATACTTGATGTATGTCATAATTGGGGCGGGGGGGGGGGGGTGTTCTTGATTACTCCATCCATCCATGCATCTAGCTTTTTCATCTCTCTTTTTGGGGAAGGGTTTTTCCCATGAGATTTTCCCTCTTACTCTACTTTATCATAGATTGTATTTCATTGTGTACATGGGTACCTAAAATGATAGAGTAGTCGAGACCCATCTTGCATTTCATTCTAGGTTTTGTAAGCTTAAGGGCATTCCCCAAAGTTGCACTTAAGGGGGGGGTGTTTGTGTAAATAATTATTCACCATTTACACTTACTTAAGTTTACCTAGGTTAATGCATTATTTTATTATTTATTTTGTGAGAAACTTAGGAGTTTTTATACCTTTATGAGTTGTCATGTTGACAACATAGAAGTACACAACTCTAATTCAGTACATGGTGTCTACAACACTGGAGTTTGCATCATTTACTAAGTTGTCATGTTGACAACATAGTTATTTGCACTCCCTTTTTAGCACATGTTGTCTACAACATAAATTTGTGTGTTGCACCATTGTAGGCTTATCCTTTCATCATCACACTTACTTTTGTGCTTAATGGAGAATAACCTATATCTGGGAAACATGTGCCTGGTTGTATAACTTATCATGATGTTAATTCATAGGCATTCTAGATGTATCTTAGAGGCCTTTATATACAGGCACTCCTACTATACTTGCAAGCATATTGAATTGAATACATCAATATTCTGATCATACACCTTTCTGGTCTATAGTTATGCTTGTGTTTGAGTTCTTAGTTCTTGGGTGAATTTTTCCCTAAGAAAAATTCTTACATTGTGTAAGATCAAAATTAGAACATTGTGTTTACTTCAGATTTGAAAATTATCACATTCTTATTGTTTTATTATATATTGATGATATGTTGTTGTTTGTGAAGGGTAAGGGTATAATTTCTGATTTTAAATCTCAATTGTCAGCAAACCTTGAGATGAAAGATCTTGGGGAAGCAAGGTACATCTTGGGTATGGAAACCAGTAGAGATAGGTCTAAAAAAAAAATTTGGTTGGGTCAGAGTAAGTACGTGAAGTCTGTGTTAGAAAATTTTAGCATGGCAGATTGTAGACCATTGTGTGTTCCTATTTCTATGGAAACAAAGTTATCTATAGATAATTGTCCAAAATATCCTAGTGAGGTGGAGGACATGAGTGTAATACCTTATGCTAGTGTAGTTGGTAGTCTTATGTATGCTATGGTCTGTACTAGACCAAACATTGCCCAAGCAGTGGGAGTTCTAATCTGGTTTATGGCTAATCCTAGATGTGTACATTGGGATGCAGTTAAGCAAGTATTTAGATATTTGGGGGGTACATCAAATTACTCCATTTTTTATCATGGTAACTCTTCTAGATCTTCACATTTAGTTTGTATTCATCAGTTTGTGGATTCAGATTGGGTAGGTGGTATTGATAGTAGGAGATCAACCAATGCTTATGTGTTCACTATGTTTGGTGGTGCCATCAGTTGGATGAGTAAGTGAAAACCTGTGGTTGCTTTGTCCACTATAGAAGTTGAGTACATGGTTGCTACTCATGCTTGTAAGGAAGCCATTTGGCTTAGGAGATTATGTTTTGATATTGGTATTGATGCAAGATAGATTACTATTTGTTGTGACAGTCAAAGTGTTATTTGCCTTGCAAAGAATCCAACTTTCCATGCCATAACAAAGCACACTAATGTGTAGTTTCACATTGTGAGAGATATGGTGGAAGATGGAAGGGTAAATTTGGAGAAGGTAGATACTATAAAGAATGTTGTAGATGCATTGATGAAACTAGTGGGCACAGAGAAGTTCAGATGGTGTTCAGAGTCTATGGGCCTTTTGGCCTATAGTGATTAGTTCTTTTTATGTTCCTATTTCTCTTACAAGGTGTTTGAAAAGTGGGAGAATGTTAGGAATAAGGTGTCTCAACCTTGGATAGTTTCTATTCTTTTTTTTTTTTTGTAAATGTATTTTTTGCAAATAATGTAATTAAGTGTGAGTGTACATGTCTAGTTGGCATGTTGATGTGTCACTCCACTTGCATGTGTCAACATCTTGAATTGTGTGTAAGGAAATCATGATTGAAATGGTTATGATGGATTCCTATGATGCGTAAGAGCTATCTTTGGAATATTTAATTGTGTGCAAGGAAATTATGACAGATTCCTATCATGTGTAAGACCTATTTTTGGAAGATTTAATTGTGTGTAAAGAAATCATGACTGAAATGGTGATGATGGATTCCTATGATGCATAAGAAGCTATCTTTGGAAGATGCCATAAAAATAGGAAAGTGCATTATATAAGCACTTTTAGGGCTATAGATAGTGTGAGAGTGTGAGTAGTGTATTATTGGTTGCTAGTGGATAAGGCTTCCATGTCCTAAAAGAGCTTGCATTGTAAGTGCATTGTAACCTTTGAGCTGAAGATAATACATTGTGTTGGTTTTGGAGGAGTGGGGTTGTTTTATCGAAAGGTTTTTCCCCACCGACATATCTTTGTGTTTATGTGTTATTATTTCTCTTTTGTGTTTATGTGTTATTATTTTTGTATCTATTTTTTGTATTCATTATTGACTGCAATATTATTGTTTACATAATATTGAATTTATAATTGTAAGGATTTTAAAAGAATTTGCACAATACTTTCCTTAAGAGATTAGTGTAGGAAGTTATTTTTGCACTTGAGTTTCCTTACAAAGATAGTATAAACCTTCATCTTATGCTTCAACTTCAAGTGAGATCTAGGTCTAGCATATTGACCAGTCCTAGTTCTAATAGGTCTCTCCACATGATCAGTTTTGTCCTCACCACTAGATCTAATAACTTCAAAGTCTTTAGCAACTTCCTCATAGCCATCCTCAGTACACAAATTCTTAGGTACATCACCTAAAGCACTCAATTTCAGCAATCATGTTACTCTTCATCAATGCAATCTTTAGATCTAAATTCTAATCTAATCTTCTCTAAGATCCCTCTTCCATAGCATCACTAAGATCATCAATTGTCCTAGGGTCCAATATTCTTGGAGGAATCTTTCAAAATCCTCTATAAACCCAAAGCAACAAATCTAGAAGATCAACCAACTCCACTAGATCAACATTCACTTCGAGTCCTTGTGTAAACTACCTAAGCTTCAATGACCTATCTATACACTCAGGAAATCATTGGATCTGATATCACATAATTCATTTCAAGGCTAGATAATCCCTAAAGGAGGTGTCCAAACCCCTAGAAAATTACTACACAACAAAAGTACAACAACAAGAAAAAATAATGTAAAATTTGATATCAAATCACAACTCTTTATTCATAAAATAACTGATTACATGCAATATGCTTGACTATAAGGCCTTCCAAGTTAAGGACAAATACAAAAAGAAATTACAATATTAATTCTACAAGATCCCACAAGATCCAATTTACAATCTCAATTCTAACTAGTCCATATCCATAACTGGATAAGAATGCCAAGAAGAACCATACTTGTACCCTTAGATTCACCAAGAAAATCCTCCAGTTCTCAAGCCGTTGCTACTAGCTCTTTAAATTTTGCATCTAGCCTTTATCCTCTTCTCCAAGTTGGATGATAATAATTTTCTAAAGACTCCACAAAACACATACTATACCCAACTAAGCCACAAGTCATCCCAATTCATTACAAATTAAATTCAATCACTTACATTAAATATATATTGAGCCACAAGTTAACTACAACACAAATTTGTTGAAAACATATTGATACAAGTATGGGAATGTGTTTCAATCATTGTTTTTTCACTGATGTTAAACCTACTACTTGCTAGTAAGACAATTGTTTAGCTAATTTGAGTACTATCATTTATTTGATTAATGAAGAGGTTTTGATCAAATGAGATAATAATAGGACCTAGAGAAAAGGTTGAGTTATGGTATGAAAAAGGAGTACAAAGATTAGTTAAAATAGTGATGTTACAATGCATTGATTATCTACTTAAGGTTGCAAAGTCTAAAATAACAAGTAAGAAGAATTGAGTCTACCAAGCTTGACCGAGTGGACATGAGGTGCCAAAATAAGTTAGTGCAAGCCGAGAAGAAAATTAGTTGGAGCTAAGCAAAGTCAAATTTAGAGTATGCTAAGTGATACAATATAAGCCAAGTAAATTTTAGTTGATGCCAAGCACTAGTAAACTTTAGTGTTTGCCGAGTGATCTAGTTGATGACAAGTGGAAGAATAGTATGGAAGCTGAGTGACAACATATTGATGCCAAGTGCTAGTATTCATGTTAAGTCATGGATTTGATGAATCTAAACTGACTATTTTGTTTTCTTGAATTTTGTGAAGCGTGTGGAAGATAACTATGATGATTTGGTGGTACAGAATTCATGATAAACCATTTTGAGGCTAATTCAAAAAGGATTTAAGGAGAAGTTTCTAGAAGGGACTAAACTAAAAAGATGGGTAGATTCATTGAATCCTACCTAATCCTACCTAACCCTAAAATGGATAATAGAGGATGAATCAAAAAAGATTTTAATATTCTATTTATAGAGATGTCTGGTTAGAAGCAAATGTTTTCATGTGTGAGAACCTAAGAAAGACAAGGAGTCTAAGGTATTACTTCATCAAAGATCGAATAAAAGAGTCTGCTATTAGAAAGTAAAGAAAGAAAGCTTAAGGGTGTGCATGCTTGAAGGGTGAACAAGTTATTGGAACTAAAGTGTGTGAAAGCCAAGAAGAATGGAGGACTAAAACAAAGATCTTTAATCTACAAGTGTGTTGTAAGTTGTTATCAGATCAAGCCTTAATGTTACTTTCTAATCGCTATAATAGTCTAGGGTAAATCCTTTGGATTGAGGATGACCTAACAGTCATTTATAAATCCTTTAACTAGGTGACATTCCAATTGACTAATCTAAAATAATCTAACAAGGCTCACTTCTAATAGAGTGATTGAAATATTCTAACCAGGTCATATTTAACAGTGTGAACTGTAACCTTTAACAAGGTTGGCCTTTCATAGGGTATCACTTCAAAATAGTGAGAATGAGTAGCATGTTACTGGTGGTTTTTTCTCAAATTGGGTTTTTACATAAAATCATTGTGTCAAATGTGTTATTGAATATGTTATGTTTCATGTTTATATTTCTATAAAGTTGATTTGATAGTAACCTACAAGCTTAAGTGATTGTATGACCTAAAGGATGCATGCATGATGAATATGTTTTATGGATATGGGTTCACTAAACTGTGAAAATTTTTATTTGTATATCTGGCCCTTGGATAACTAATTCACCCCCCACCCTCCCTTTGAGTTATTTTGAAGAATTCCAACAATTGGTATCAAAGCCATCTACTTAAGAGGACTAGTTTGAAAGTACTAGAAGCAAAAGATCAAGATGTCAAAAGGAGAGATACCCAATCTTAATAGAGATAACTTTCCTGCATGGAAAAGTCTAATGAAGCTACACCTAGGAGGTATCAGAGATCATGCATAATATGCCATCATCACTAAGCATGTCAATCCTATTGGAGCCCTAATTTTTGAAGATATTAAAAAGAAGAAAGAACACAACCAAGCAATGTTGGAGATTGCCTCTACCCTAAGTTATGTCAAGGTTGATGACACCAAGGGTTCTAGTAGTGCAAAGAAGATGTGGGATTCTCTTCACATCATTTATGGAGGATACACAAATTTTCTAAGAGCCAAAACTAAAAGTCTTAGAGGTAAGTTCGATGATATGAGAATGCAAGGTGAGAATGTTGCTCAATATTGCTCTAGGATAAAAGATGTTATTAATGCTATAAGAGGATCTACTACTAAGATAGCTGATGAGACTGTACTAAGATTTTTTTTGAGAACATTGTTTCTCATCTATGTTATTAGATTTTCCACAATACAAGAACTAAGAAGTATACCAGATTCTAATCAGAGTCTTGAAGATCTGGTAGGTAGGCTCACTACTTTTGAGCTATCTAATTTTGATAACTTCAAATCTAAGAATGTTGAATCTACTTTCAAAGCTAAGTTGTCATTGAAAGAACCTAATGAGAAGAAGAAGAAAAAGGTAAAATGTGTTTACAGTGATAGTGATACAGATAAGGAGGATGTAGAATAACTTGAAGCACTTCTAGCAAGGTGATTTTACAGAAGTAAAGGGAAATTCAAAGGTAAGTTACCTATCATGTGTTTTAACTAAAATGAGGTTAGTCATATTGTTGCTAGATGTCCAAAGAAGAAGAACTATAGAGGTGGGGACAAGTAAAAAAGTAGAAGAGATGAGGATGGCAAAGATTAAAAAGAAAAAGCCAAGAAGTCTTGCTACATTTCTAAAAAGGAAACTAAAGATGGATTTGAAGATCATGATGATGAAGTGGTGTATGCTATAATTAAGGATGATTTGATGAGGATGAGGCAACTTCACTAGTCTCTTATGTGAACAAGAATGACAGATGGATAATTGATAGTGGGAGTTCACATCACATGACTGGAGATAAAAGTAAGTTCATTACCTTGAATTATTACGATGGAGATAGTGTAAGGTTTGGTAATGATGCACCTATAGGATAAAAGAAAAAGGTTCTATCAAACTCATAGAAAATATTTTATGTGACAATTCTTATTATGTTGAAGGACTTAACTATAACTTGTTGAGTGTGTCACAACTAAATAGTTCAGGTTGCAAGGTTGAGTTTGAGAAAAAGATTGCTAAGATATATGATATCGATGGAAAACTAATTGGAAAAGGTTATCAAACTAGAGGTAATATATTCTATCTTGATATGGATGATGTTGCTTGTCTAGTTGTAGAATTGGATGATGTGTGGTTATGGCACAAGAGGTTATGTCATGTTAATTTTGATAAATTGGTTAGTATCGGTAACATGAGAAGAGTCAGAGATTTTCCTAAATTGAAGAAACCTGAAAATATAATTTGCAAATAATGTCACTTAGGAAAAATGAAAAAGTCTAGTTTTAAGAGTAAGACTCATTCCTCTAAAGGAATTTTGGAGATTGTTCATACTGATTTGTGTGGACCAACTGATGTGCAAAGCTGCAAAGGTGATAAGTACATTGTGTTATTTATTGATGACTATTCTAGGATGATGACAGTTATCTTTTTGAAATAAAAATATGAGGCTTTCCAAATGTTTAAGTGATACTTAGCAAGAGTTGAGAAGAAAACATGTAAAAGTTTGAAATGATTGAGATTTGACAGAGGAGGAGAATTTACATCAAATGAGTTTGAGATGTTTTGTAATGACAAAGGAATCAAAATATAGAAATCTGCCCCTAGGCCCCCTCTAGAAAATGGAATTGCTAAAAGGAGGAATAGATTTGTAATGGACTGTGCTAATACACTCATGATGGAGAAGAATGTTGCTTTGAAATTTTGGAGAGAGGATGTAAGTACAACTTCCTATACCTTGAATTGTGTGCAAGTCAAGAAAGGTACTCATTCAACACCTTTTGAACTATGGTATGGATACTCACCCAATGTAAAATATTTTAAGATATTCAAAAGCAAGTGTTATATTCTCAAAGATTTTAGGAATGGAAAATTAGATGCAAAAAGTGAAGAAGGTGTATTCCTTGGCTATTCCACTAGAAATAAATCTTATAAGTGTTTAAATACTAACACTAACAAAGTTGTGGAAAGTGCAAATGTGAAATTTGAAGAATATACTAAAGTAGATGAGGTTGAATCTATGAAGGAACTAGAGGAATATGAATCATTTGGATACTTTTATGAAGGTATGTCTACTAATGAAGAAGTTGTAACTCAAGTTGCAAATCAATAGAAAGTTTCATTGACTACCGATTCACATAATATGAATGTCAAGTTGCATTTAGGAACCAAGCTATAATCAAGTGCCAAGTTATAGAATGAATTTGAGGCACATTCTAATTTTAAGATTAGTGTACATGATGTTTGAATTACAAAGTGGGAAGAGAGTAAACTTCTGAGAGTGTGGGGGGGGTGAATCAAGAGGTTAAACTTGAACCCATAAAACTTTCACCATTCATACATCACATGCATTAATATACTGAAATAACATATAA
The DNA here is from genome assembly GCA_028749045.1 of Cupressus sempervirens. Classification (NCBI taxonomy): domain Eukaryota; kingdom Viridiplantae; phylum Streptophyta; class Pinopsida; order Cupressales; family Cupressaceae; genus Cupressus; species Cupressus sempervirens. The sequence continues at coordinate 65,275,067 of CM053783.1, forward strand.
AACATATGCATCAATCATGTAAAAATATAATCAAACACACACATAACACCAAATATGATTACCCAAAAACCTTCCAAGTGAGAAGGTAAAATTAGGGTGGGGATGACACTCACATATCTTCACTACTGCAACAATAAAGTGTATCCAATGAAGGTTACAATAGTTTGACCATGAATCATGGTCTGCCATGTGAAAGGCTTACCATGTTAAAGGCTTACAAAGACTATTAAGTCCCACCTTTTTAGAGTATTTCAACACCCTGTTAGAAGTGTGCCTAGTTAGAGGACTTCAACTTACAATTAAGTAAGCACCTTGTTAAAGGATTTTATACAGTCTATTAGGACTACTATGTCAAGAGATTTAACTAAAATCACTTGTTAAAATGTTTCAGTATAGATCCTATGATTGGCACTTTCTTGCCTAATAACATATCACCTCTACCCAATCTCTGATTGATCCTTCATGATCTAATGTATCAATGTTGTATCCTTCTCCATCCTTTGTTCTTCAGTAACTTATTTTGCAATTTACTCTCACTTCTAGGTCACCTTAAATGCTCTAAAAATTGTATTGTTTTCTCTTCCAATTCAATCATTCACCCATCATACACTATAAAGAGTTTAGGGCTTCGTCCTCCTTAAGAAGACTCTAGTGGCTTAAGGTTAGGTATGAATCTACAGCTGAGATTCATCTATTTTTCCACTTAAACCTTCAAATTTTTTTCATTGGTTGCATGTAATTACATAGGGAATCCAAATATAGATTCATCCTTATCTCCAAAAGATCAAAATCTATTCTTAAGTCATCTTTAAAATGGTTTACATATTTGTTTGTGCCATTACAAACAAATATGTCCAAACTGTGTCACTTGACATATGAAGTCTCTAATGCTCAACATACATTGTATTTCTACTTCTAACTTGGCACTTGTACTACTCGACATCTACTATTTACTCAACACTTGAATCACTTGGCATGGTCTATCTACTTGGCACTTGAGTGACTCAGCACTCATTGCAACTTGACATGGTCTAACATTTACATGTTGTGCTCAACATGTATTACTAGTTTGGCATGAACTAAGTAAATGGTTTAAGTGTGTTGACACTCACTTGTCAAAACCAATCTAAGATCAACAATCTCTCCCTTTGAAATGAGAGTCAAAAACACTTAAATATACATATTCAATCTTATCTTCTTGAGCATAACATACCCATGAGTGGGCATATATACAAAACTTCAAAATTTCAAAATTTTGCAATAACCTATATACCTCAAAATTGATAACTTACACCCCCACGGGTTAGGTGAATTGGTCAGAGGTTTGTGGGTGATCCCCATGGTCTTGAGTTTGACTCTACTACTTGGTATTACCCCATTGTAGACACTTGGGGGTAGTGCTAGACTATCCTGCAGCCAAAGGGATTAGTCTCGCTCCAAGCTCACCCAGTAAAGGAAACCTACTGGGCTTGTATAGTGAGGATACCCTATGAGAACAAAAATAAATAAAAAATTGATAACTTCCCCTAAGTTAATGTGTCTATCTTGTATCCAAAATTTATGCTCCTCTCTAACTTCAATGTGTTGTATCCTATACTCTTTCATCTAATATGCTCTGTCATAGCTGATTTTGTATCTATTTACTTCTTTTCTCATAAATGAATCTCAAAAATATCTCAAAAATATATATTACCCCAATGATATAACTTTATTAGTAGGCTCCCCATTTTTTATTGTCTTCCTTTCTTTTATTCTCTATTCCCCCTTTTTTCACACTCCCCCATGGTATATTTTTCTTTTGGTTTATCTCCCTTTCTATATTTCTCCCCCTTTCTTTATCTCTCCTCCTTTTCAACACTTATGTAAAATGGGCTATACATGTATAGTGTGTTTATCTAAAAAGGATTTATGTACTTCCATTATGATTTTGAGAGTTGTATCCCAGTTGTCACATGCAACATCTAATGACTTGATCTAGATAGCAAGGTGCACTAGGCCATCTAGAGTTGACAGATTGGGGTCTTTCTTCAGTAGAGTTTTGGCATAACCTAGTTCCTTGTGTAGTATCTCCATGTGTGGGGTAAGGGATGCATGTATACATGTAAATTTGGCTCTTATGCTAATATCTTCTATTATTTTTGTTAACATAGCTAATTGACTTTGTGTCTAAAGAAATGTAGGAAAATGCTTCTCACTCTAAGCAAGGTTTCGAGGAAACCTTGTACCTAATATGTTGATATTTCTCTCCAGACTAAGAATATGATGTCTAGTCTCTTGGGTGAAGAGTGTAGGGTCACAAAATTTTGTGTACAATGAGAATATATTCTCAAGTACCTTCTTCACATCCTCAACCTTTGTAGCTAATGCAACTTGAGTGAGTGTTATATCACCAGATATATTTTCATTTACCTTGCTCTGGAATTTCTTTTCAAACCATTCTAAGAGTTTAGCATTGTAGACACCTAAATTTGATTACATTGCTTTGGTAATCCTATTTAGTTATCTCTAAAGGCATCATTAATTAAATTCCTATTTAATTAATCCTTTGCCATCCCCTAGCTGATTAATTTAATTAATCATCTATAGTCCTAATTGATAAATCAAGTAACCTATTATTTATCAATTAAATCCTATTCTTCTATCTAATTCCAAAATCCCCATTTATTAAATAAATCTATTTGATAAATAAAACCCTCAAATATAAAAAAGCCCCTAACTTATTCATAAACCCTCTTTTTAGCCTAATCCACCCCATCCACCCATACTAACCAAGCTTAGCCACTAACTCACCCACCCTCATGAATGCCATCCACTTGAAAATCTCTAACATCCCTAATCTAATCCTAAACCCAAGCCTAATCCACCCACTAATGTTGTCACATTCCCTAAACAAGCTTAAGACTTTCTTAAGCCAAAGAAAGTCAACAATCTCAACTCCCCTCAAAATATCCCAACCACCCAACAATGAATGCTCTTACAAAATCCATAAAGACTCTTACAAGCTCTTACAAGCCATAATGAAGGGTCTTTATGAAGATATTATCCTTTGAGCCTCCTTTTTTGACTCATCCAACCCTTTACCCTACCCTCTCACACTCATCCTCCTTGTGACAAGTGTGACCTTCCCATTGGTGCTAAACAAGCACAATCCATGTGCTCCCCTTTGAGTGCATCTTAGCCCTCCTTAACCATCTCCCCATCCTTGCATCTAAGCCCTCCATCCCTCTACCCCTTGGCCTATAAATTGAATCCCATCCCAAGCCATTTCAATCAAAAATCTTTGAGCTAAAGTTACCATGCTATTTTGAGAACCAAAGTCATCAATCTTAACCTTATAATGCCAAATTGAGAGCTCACAAAGCTACCAATTTTCTATTATCCATCTCCACCATTGAAGCAACTTTGAGAAATTGAGCATACATCTTCATCAAAGGACACATCTACAAAATCAAGGAAGCATGGAGTGTTTTCTCTTTTGAGGTTTGCATTTCTTGTTTGCTTTCTTTGTCTAAGCTTATATGGGAATTTAGTTTTAGTTTGTGAATGTTTACTTTATTTTTAATTTTCTTTGCACACTAAAATCTTTTTCTACATTTTGACATGATTTCTATGATTAAACACCCTTGTTTCTCCACATCTTCTTGGATAAGCTTCACTTTAGAGTCATCTTTGTAGAAAAGCCAGCCATCTTAGGTTATCCCTGTAAGCATTATTAGCTCATCCATCTCATTTAGAACCAAACCATCTAGCCAGCAATCCAAAATTTGCACATCCAAGCCTTCAAAATTGTTGTCACCTTGCCAAAAGTTTGCCATTCCTAAAATCTTTCAAATCCACCAATCTCACCAAGGTTATCCCTTTGACAGAGCTTTGTCTAGGGTAATCTAGCTTTGTCACTTGTTATCCCTCATCACCTTGAGCTAAAGGTTGGGATCCACAAGTGGTCAATCTCATGTTTTTCCTAAAGGATCATCAGTCTATCCTTAAGTTGACACAGTCACCACCAAGCTTGCACATAGGAAAGCAGACCTTTTGTGCTTTGGCAACATATCTTTGAAGTTAGAATCCCCAACCCAATCCTCCTTAGGTTTTTTCATATAGCTTTGTCTCAACCTAGGAAATCATTTGCATAGAGAAGCCTTCCCCCTTTTGCATCCATAAGCATTATTGCATCTCATCCCTAGGAGCATTTTTCATGCCACCCATCACTCGCTTAGCCAAGAAGAAAGAAACAATGGAGCCCTATCATTTGGATTGAATAGCATCACCCCCCTTGAGCATTCAGCCATCCTTCAGCCCAGAGAAACGTATGCCATCACCTACTGACATTGAAGCTTTCATGAACCAACCAGGAAATGCAGTATTGGTAAATGCCATTATAGACAAGAACAAAGAGACAATCATGGCTAATTTTCGAAGGGACAATGTAGGAACCTTTGACTTTGGAAGACCCCCTCCATTATCAGATCCATCTCACCCATTTTTTGGGCAGCTGCCACCACCCATAGGCTCTTATGATCCAAATTATCCTCAATATATGCCAAAAGAAGAGCCTCCAACCAATCCATATGATCCAACAGACCCAAACATACCATCATCCACCCAAGTTGAAATCTCCTTGCTGCAAGCCAACCCAACCACCACCACTCCATCCTTGGTTCATACCTCTCCACTCCAAACCCCCTTTACCAAAAACACCTCACCCTTCACTCCCTTCACTATTGCTGCTGCTACTCCCCAACCCAGCCTTCCAAATCCACCCATTTCCCAAATTAGTGCTAGCATCTTTGGCCAAACTCAGCAATATACAACAAGGATGCCACCCATGGGGCCAAGTAATCAACCTTTCATCACCCCCAGCTTTTTCACCATAGGCCATAGCACAATCCCATCATTTCCATTAGGTCTTGGGAGCTCAATACCATCAGCCACAAATCCACAAGCTACTACCCTCACTCCACAAAGCTATCAAATCCCACAAGCTACTGCCAATTTTTTGCCAAGCTCACAAGTGACCCCAGCTCCTGCCACCACTCTACCAAGCTTCCAATTCTAGCCACAAAGCTATCAAACCCCATCAGTTCCATTCCCAAGCTTTCAATTCCCACCACCTCCAACACCAACTAATCCATTAACTCCTATTACCAACTACTTTTCAATGCCACTTCTAGGAGGTAATCCACCACCCCAGCCAACTACCAATTATTTGCAGATACCATCCCAAATGTGGGCACAACCCACATATATTGGTCAAACCCCACAAGCCCCCCGATCCTTTCCCCAAGCCTCACAACCATCTTATACCTTACCTCCACATAGCAATCCATTTATCCCATAGCCAACTTATGTTCCTCAATCCCAACCTCAAATCCCATATCAACAACAAACCTCACAACACATGCAGCAATATGTGCCACCTCCCCCTCAGCAACCCGTCATCCACCATGCAGCTGCCCAAACAATGTACAATCCCTATCAGCAAATCCCTCATAGCCATCCATATTCAATGGCCCCATCTAGCGCATACCTACCTCAAGGCACTCCTACATTGGGGGTACCCTAGCCATCACCTATCAATTCAGAATGGGAGCAAATGAAGACAGCTCTGAAAGCCATCCAAGAAGGGAATGATTCGAAGACATTCAAGTTTGAGAATGTGTTTCCTTACCCATTTGACAGAGCCATTACCATGACACCATTTCCCAAACACTTTGAGGTACCCAAATTTGACAAATTCAGAGGAAAAGGAGACCCTGTCACACATATCAAAGAATTTTACATGCACTGCCAAGACATGGCATACAATGACGTTTTCCTCTTGCACCTTTTTCCCAAAAGCTTGGCTGGACCAGCTCTTGAATGGTTTTATAGAATCCCCTATGGCACAATTAAAAGCTTTGCTGAATTATCAGAGGCATTCGTAGCCCAATATGCCCATCTTGTTGAAACAGAGATATCAATAGTTGACCTTGTCCACACTAAGCAAAAAGGTGGAGAAAGCCTTGCTGAATACCTGCAAAGATGGTAAACCCTTACCACCCGCATATCCTGCACCTTGCCAGAGCACCATGTGGTGAAAATGTTTATTGATAATGCCCATCCTAGCTTGGCTCACCACATGACCATGAACTGTTTATAGACCTATAAGGATATCAAAGAGAAAGGAATGATCCTTGAACAAGGACTCATTAAAGATGGTGTGGTCAAGATTTACAAAGAGGCCAACCAAAATCAATCACATTCCAATGACAAGTCTAGGTATTGGAACAAAAAAAAGCATGTTGCAACAGATGGGGTCACTAACACCAGACATGTGAATATTGTTGGTCCTTCTCACAACTAGTCCAACCCACCATATCAACCACACAATCAACAAGCTATTAACTACCAACAACAGAATCACCAAAGATATCAAGGCCACAATCCAAGACCAAACTTTCAAGGGTCTAGCAATCAAGCTAATGCCATCAATGTAGCTGCAGGACAAAAGCCCAAATTCCAACCTACACCTAGAAATTATACACCCCTTGGTGAGCCATTGGATGTCATTTTTGAGAAATTAGTCAAGGAAAACCTCATCAAATTTCCTCCTACCCAGCAAACTGACCCAAGCCAATCCAAAGCTGCATGGTACAAGGACAATGAGTACTACAAATTTCATAGGGTAAAAGGTCACACTACCCTCAGATGCATGAAACTGAAAGACTATGTGCAGGACCTCATTGATCGGAAGGAAATCACTGTTGGTGCCCAAACCTCTCCCAATGCAAGCTTACAGATCTATCAAAATGCTTTTCCTCCTCACAACAATCAAAATCCTGTAAAAGCACCTATCCAAACCAAAAACAACAACACCAACAACCGTCAGCCAAACCAACAGCATGGGAAGAACAATGACCACACTTCATCCTATATAGACTATGGTAGCCTTATAGGTTGTATATCCGAGAAAGAGCCTTCTATCAATATTATCAATATCCAAGGACCAAACAATGAGTGTGCAGTCACCACTCGAAGAGCGCAATTGAACATCACAGGCCCACCCGTTACACCAACACTATCAGCTCCATCAAGAAGCTAGTACAATATCTTTGAACACCTTGGGAACATGCCAGCCCAAATCTCCATTTTAGACCTTCTTCGCACTAGTCCTGTGTACAAGAACATCCTTGACAGTGCTCTCATAGAATCTTGTGTCCCTTCTGATATCAATGCTACTGATTTTCATAATCTTGTTGGACACCTTTCATCCTCATGTACCCTATCGTTCAAACCCACTGACATACTCGTGGTCGAGCCAGATCACACCCTTCCACTTCGCATAGCCATCATGGTATCCAACTTTTCTGTGAAAAGAGTAATGATAGATAATGGATCAGCCTTGAATATTTGCACCCTAAAATTCATAAAACAAGCTAGGTATACTAAGGCAGATATCACCAGTGAGGTTATCACCATCAAAGCTTATGACAACTTGGAAAGAACCACAGAAGGAACTATTTTACTGCCAATCAAGGTTGGGCCAGTCATCCAAGAAACACTCTGCCATGTTATTGATCTAAACCTACCATTTAACATCCTCCTCGGTCACCCATGGATTCATGCCATGAAAGCCGTTCCATCCACTTACCATCAGTGCATCAAATTTCTGCATCAAGGCACTGAGGTAACCATCCATGCCGATCCAGAACCCTTTGCCTACTACAATGTGGTTGAAGCTTCATATACAAACCACTTCCCTGGAATTGATATCGACACATCCATCGCCAACTCATCCCACACTTGTAATGACCTAGAAACCATTCTTGCCTCCACCTTATCTACTGTGAAGATCAATAACAAAGGTTGCGGAGAGTATAGTCTGTCGGATGCATTTGTTGTCGGGGCACTCCCACTTAATCCACATGCCCATGGAAGACCGACATATCACAAAGCTAAGGAGATTCCACCTCCTCAATACAAATAGTTTGGCCTAACAACCTTTGTATCCTCAAAAACCCCTCTTCATGAGGAGCTCACTCCAGATATCAACAATTGGTTACATAAGGATGCACCTCCAAGAAATCAAGCACGCCTTGATCACTTCAGCCAGAAGTATCCCCAAGAACATAAGCTCATTACTAAAAAATGGAACTATCAAGGTGGTGGACTAGGACCAGAAGAAAGGGGCATGCAATGTCCCATCGAATCACATAAGTGGGAAACAAAGTCAGGTCTTGGCTTTGGCATACCCACAACTGTGGGCACCAACAAGAATGGCCACACTTTTTTGAACATCCACCGTGACCTTGTTGAAATTGAAGACATTCCTGAGGAAGTTGAAAAGAGAGCCTACGATGATATCCCAGACCAAATCTTCCTAGGAGTCTCTATTCTCTGAGAACTATCCATCCATCTCATTGACCTACCACTCGCTCATCCACAACTCATAGATTGGGACCAACCAAGCATCATACACATTGATGAGTTTGCATCAGAGGAAGCACTTCTAAGATTCATGGGAGTTGAAACACCTCACAAGCAGACAAAGACAGATTCTGCCTATATCTATAAGCTAGATCCCAAGGGGTATTTTGGAGAAAATCCCCAACCTAGTTTCGATACACCCAAAATTGGAACTAAGGTGAATTCGGGACTAACTAAGGCAGCGAAGAGAACCCCTCAGCAAGAAAATCCAGAGCCACAAGCAGAACATGAGGATTTAATATTGCCTCCTCAAGATAATCGACTAGAGGTGTCATCTATTCTAATAGAAGATACTAGAGAAGTCAACATCGGTTCTTCAGAGATCCCCAAACTTCTTCTTATTGCTGCATCCCTATCACAAGACCAAGCTGATCTCCTCTTTGAGGTCTTAAGAGAGAATATTGCTGATTTGCATGGTCATATCAAGACATGCCAGGATTGGATCCAAAACTTGTAGTTCACCATCTTGCAATCGACCCAAAGATCAAGCCCATCAGACAAAAGCTTAGAAAAATGCACCCCAAGGTGGCATTACTAGTCAAAGCTGAATTAGAAAGAATGTTAGCTACTAAGGTTATCTAACCTATCGACTACTTAGAGTGGATCTCCAACATGGTCCCTATCACTAAGCCTTCCGATGACGTCAAAATCTGCACTAATTTCAGAGATCTTAACAAAGCTTGTCCAAAGGATGATTTTCCCTTGCCCAACATAGATATGATTGTAGATCTTACAGCTGGACATGAAATTCTGTCCCTTATGGATGCATTTTATGGGTATAATTAGATCAAGATTGCAGAAGAGGATCAGCATAAGATAGGATTCACTACCCCCTAGGGAACCTTTTGCTACACCATGATGCCTTTTGGCCTGAAGAATGATGGGGCTACCTATCAAAGAGCAATGATAGCCATTTTCCATGATCTTATCCATAGCATTTTGGAAGATTATGTGGATGATATCCTAGTCAAATCTCACACCTTCATGGATCATCTCGCTGACCTGGAGAAAGTCTTTGATAGGTTAGCCCAATATCATCGCATGCTAAACCCCAAGAAGTGTGTCTTTGGCATCACATCTGGCAAGCTTCTAGGCTTCATAGTCTCTAAACAAGGTATAGAGATCGACCCCAAGAAGGTCAAGGCTATCTTAGACATGCCTCCTCCCCAGACACTGCGACAGCTTCGCTCTCTTCAAGGAAAGCTCCAATCCATTCGGCGCTTCATCTCCCAGCTTGCAGATAAGTGTACACCATTTTCACATTTACTAAAGAAGGATGAGAACTTCAAGTGGGATCCTTTATGTTAGCATAGCTTTGATCAGCTCAAGCAGTATCTCACCAATCCCCCTATCTTGGTTCCACCAGTTCCTGGTCGTCCCTTGATCTTATACATATCAGCAACACCTACTGCTCTAGGGGCACTTCTAGCATAGCTTGATGACTATAGTAGAGAAAGAGCCATCTACTATATTAGTAGAACCCTAGTTGGTTATGAACTCAATTATACTCCTATGGAAAAAGCTGGTTTGGCAGTTGTTCTCTCAACTCAAAAGCTTCGCCACTACATGCTAAGTCATAACATCCAACTAGTCTCCAAAATTGATCCTCTCAAGTATATGCTCTCTAGAACAGAACTCACAGGACAGCTAGCAAAATGGGTTATGCTACTAAGTGAGTTTGACATCCAATATGTGGACAGAAAGGCAATCAAAGGGCAAGCTATAGCAGATCACCTAGCTGATGCACCTCTAATAGATGCATGTCCTTTGATCACAGAATTTCCAGATGAGCATATCTATCTAATTGAAGAACAACCCCCATGGAAACTTTATTTTGATGGCTCATACACCTCTCATGGATCAGGGACAGGAATATTGTTCGTTACACCTCAAGGAGATTACATTCCAAAAGCCTTCAAGCTACGATTCCCTAGCATCAACAATATAGCAGAATATGAAGCTCTTGTAGCAGGATTAACGATAGCTGCAGAATGGAATATCACTGAGTTACAAGTCTTTGGTGATTCTCAACTCATCATCAAGAAAGTCCTAAATGAATATCAAACCAAAGATGAAAAGCTATTACCCTACAAAGAGCTAGTTGATCAACTGACCCAGCATTTTACAAAGCTTCAGTTTACACAAGTGCCACGAATGCAGAATAAGGTAGCAGATGCCATGGCCACTATCGGCTCGCTCTTGGAAATTCCCCAAGAAGCTACACAGTATGAGTTTTTAGTTGAGCAGCTCCTCACACCTGCCTATGCGAATGAGGATTCAAACCGTGTTTGTATCTTGGTCGGTCCCCAATCCCCTTGGTACCATGAAATTCATGCTTACCTTAACGATGGTATCATATCCCCTCACCTCACACGTACCCAACACCAGAACCTCATCCAAAAATCATCCCGCTATGTTATCATAGCCAATACCCTATATCATCAAGGTTATCACGATACTCTCTCTAGATGTTTAGATGAAAACGAGGCTGCAATGGTGTTAAAAGAAGTACACTCCAAACTTTGCGGTGCCCACATGAGTGGTATTGTCCTAGCATGAAAAATCCTTAGAGCAGGCTACTATTGGCCTACCATTGAAGAAGACTCCTATGAATTTTTTAGAAAGTGCCTCCAATGTCAGCAGCATGCAAATCTTGTGCATGCTCCAGCACAAGATCTATAGCCTATTGCACCACCTTGGCCTTTCGCTTGTTGGGTCCTTGATCTAGTTGGAACTATAACACCCCTCTCATCTGATGGACATAAATGGATAATAACAGCTATAGACTATTTGACTAAGTGGGTGGAAGCAATCCCCCTAGTCTCAGCTACAGGAGTTCAGGTCTCCAAGTTCATCTTGTACCACATTGTTTGCCGCTTCGGCATCCCATCCACCATCTTCACTGACCACGAAGGTAACTTTGAAAATCTCAACATGGAAGAATTATGCACTTCCCTCCGCATCTATCACCACTTTTCTAGCCCATATTTCCCACAAGGTAACGGCCAGGCAGAGGCAACTAACAAAACCCTCCTCAAAATCCTAAAGAAAGTTGTTAATGATTTCGGCCGTAATTGGCACCTACAAATAAATGCGGCTCTATGGGCCTATCGAACTTCCTTCCGTACATCCATAGGCACAACTCCATACTCCCTAGTCTATGGTGCCAAAGTGGTATTACCTATAGAAGTTGAACTTCCCTCACTACGCATATCTTTGCAAGGGCAAATATCAGATGAAGAATACATAGTAGCTCGACTCACCCAGCTAGATCTCTTAGACGAGAAGCGACAACAAGCCTATGATCATCTCATAGTCTATCAAACTCATCTCAAAAGGAATTTTAACAAGAAGGTTCTTCCACGACACTTTCAGCCAGGTGACATGGTCCTCAAAGAAAACATGAAAGTCCACGTAGATCGAGAAAATAAATTCAAGTTTGAACCTACATGGCTTGGTCCTTATGTTGTCACTACTTCGTTTGGCTCCAGAGCCTATCAGCTATCTACACTGGAAGAAGAAATCTTGAATGATCCTATTAACATCATTCATCTCAAGAATTTCTATGCTTGAAGATCCTTGGTATACCCAGCTTTTTAAAAAATACAAAATAATAGTAAAGAGAAATAAGCGTCCAACGATGAAAACTTGGCAATTCAAGCGTCTTGGATAGGTATCTTGGTAAAAACCTGGTAATTCAAGTGCCTTGTGTACTAAAGACTAATCCATTATCTATCACTATCCTATCCCTCATCCATTCACCCACCATCCCATAAAACACCCGCTTGTTCTCTTGGTGTTCCAACCAAATATCCAAAATCTAATGGAGCTTGTAAATACCTCCTGTATAGCTTGTAAAATCTTTTACCAAAGCTTGTATTATACCTTTTAAATCTTGTACCATACCTTGTATATCTAAATCTTGTCCAAAGCTTGTACCATACTCCAGCTTGAAGATAATCTTGTATCCTAGCTTGTATCCTATCACATGCACACAAAGAATCCCATTTTCCTTAAGCTTTTCGCAAACCATCTACCTATCCACCTATCAACTATTATAGACATCCCATCCTTAACAAACATTTCCATCTCACAAACAACCAAAACATGAACAAACTTGTACATTTGTAACATATCTTGGTCCATCAGCTTGTACATCCTCTTTAGCTTGGTACCATTGTATATCTCTAGCGTTCGTGTCAGTTCATCCTTGATCAGCATCTTGCACACACCGCACAGCTTGGTTAGCTATTTCAATGCATCCTTTAGCTAGATCTCCTATCACCAAAGTGTTATCCTTCTTAGTTCAGCTTGCCAGATGCATCACTCATCTAGATCCATTAGCTTAGGTGCTCTCCGATAGATCCTTGTAGGATATAGCTTTCCTCATGTCTGATCTTGGTCTATTAGTACCTCGTCCTACCCATCTCGTTGGCAAATGGTTCTCTTTTGGATTTGCGCTTTCTTTTGATTAGGGATCTTCCCTTTTGGATCTTGAAATATCTTTTTCAAGCAATCTCCTTGTTCCCTCCTCAAGGTTGCCATGATCTTCCATATCATGGTATGCTGCGAATGGGGCAATTAGAGCGTAAGGTCTTGATCAAGTCTTTCATTTGTTTTTGTTTTCTGCTTGTGGGTTACCCAGTGTCGATTCCGCACTGCTTCCTTTGGGATTCATGTGTGATGCTGGGGCAACCCTTGCGTGTTTGTTTCAAGTCAGTTTGTTAGTCCTCTAGACAGTTGGTGAATAGGCCTTGATGTTCTTGGTAACCTTGGCAGTTAACCAACAGTCCTATAGCAAATCTAGTGCTCAACTACATGGTGGTGCTTCTTTTTGAAGTATCCCCCTGCTCAAAAAGCTTCAATGTATTTCCTTCATCTCCATTATGCCCCATCCATATCCAGCATCCATCTCTCCTATCCCAGCTTGTGCATTAGTACCTCTTTGAATCGCTCCTCACGCTTAGCTTTAGGGATCCACAATCCTAGTCTTAGGGATCCACCAATCAAATCAATCCACCAAGCCTCATCTTTTGAGATCCACAATCCTAGTCCTAGGGATCTCCAAAAACCCATCTTTCGCCAATCTGACTCTTTGAAATCCTGTTGCATTATCTTTTTAATCCCCTCATCCATCTCTCCATCCTGAATTCCTTTTATAGCACTCTGCTCCTTCATCCTCCCCCCAATCCCAAAAGTCTTAAGCTTATTTCCTCTTGAGCCCCTGATTTCCCTTTATCGTCCTCTCATAGTGAGAGTTTGAGCTAATTCAGCCCCTTCTCTTTGCCAACCTGTGTCTTAGCTCATCTCAATTTCTTGTACTTTTCAAGAAGTCGTCAAGCCTCATTTCTCTCCCCGCCGCCTTCTTGAGAGGGCATCATCTAAGTCTAGTCTCTCCTCTTCTTATCTGAGACTGGGGTAACCATGTTGCTAAAACATCTTCCTCCTGTTGTCTTCATTCAAACTTCTTTGAAATAGTGTTGTCTCAACACTATGTCAAAGAGGGGCAAAATGTAGACACCTAAATTTGATTACATTGCTTTGGTAATCCTATTTAGTTATCTCGAAAGGCATCATTAATTAAATTCCTATTTAATTAATCCTTTGCCATCCCCTAGCTGATTAATTTAATTAATCATCTATAGTCCTAATTGATAAATTAAATAACCTATTATTTATCAATTAAATCCTATTCTTCTATCTAATTCCAAAATCCCCATTTATTAAATAAATCTATTTGATAAATAAAACCCTCAAATCTAAAAAAGCCCCTAACTTATTTCTAAACTCTCTTTTTAGCCTAATCCACCCCATCCACCCATACTAACCAAGCTTAGCCACTAACTCACCCACCCTCATGAATGCCATCCACTTGAAAATCTCTAACATCCCTAATCTAATCCTAAACCCAAGCCTAATCCACCCCCTAATGTTGTCACATTCCCTAAACAAGCTTAAGACTTTCTTAAGCCAAAGAAAGTCAACAATCTCAACTCCCCTCAAAATATCCCAACCACCCAACAATGAATGCTCTTAAAAAATCCATAAAGACTCTTACAAGCTCTTACAAGCCATAATGAAGGGTCTTTATGAAGATATTATCCTTTGAGCCTCCTTTGTTGACTCATCCAACCCTTTACCCTACCCTCTCACACTCATCCTCCTTGTGACAAGTGTGACCTTCCCATTGGTGCTAAACAAGCACAATCCATGTGCTCCCCTTTGAGTGCATCTTAGCCCTCCTTAACCATCTCCCCATCCTTGCATCTAATCCCTCCATCCCTCTACCCCTTGGCCTATAAATTGAATCCCATCCCAAGCCATTTCAATCAACAATCTTTGAGCTAAAGTTACCATGCTATTTTGAGAACCAAAGTCATCAATCTTAACCTTATAATGCCAAATTGAGAGCTCACAAAGCTACCAATTTGCTATCCATCTCCACCATTGAAGCAACTTTGAGCAAATTGAGCATACATCTTCATCAAATGACACATCTACAAAATCAAGGAAGCATGGAGTGTTTTCTCTTTTGAGGTTTGCATTTCTTGTTTGCTTTCTTTGTCTAAGCTTATATGGGAATTTAGTTTTAGTTTTTTAATGTTTACTTTATTGTTAATGTTCTTTGCACACTAAAATCTTGTTCTACAAGCATTAGTATCAATGTCTTCATTATTGACCTTTTCCACTATATCTGACAGTTGGTAGCTTAGTCTCTTTAGGAGTTGGAAGATTAAAAGTATCTAGAAAGATGTCTTTAATGTTTTGAAGTGCTTGCTTCTACTTCTATTCTTTCCTAAGCATTTCTTGATGCTTTTTCTTCTCTAAGGCTTGTTACAAAATGCCTATTTGGCCTAATGTCATTGTATCATAATCAAGGAATCACTATTTCTTCATCAAGAATGATATCTCCATAGTGAATTTCCCTTTCAACTTTTGAAGAGCTAGAGCTTGACACTAATATTTGCAATGGTATAGCTTCCATGCTCAACTTCTAAAGAGTCTATGTAGGAGGAGTGCCAAATTTTGGTAGAGTTACCAATGCTTGGATGGCTTCCTACTCCTTTACCTTTGGTGTTTCCTCACTCTCTTTAGATTTTCTATTGTCTATCACAATGACATAGTTAACACCTTGTCCTTGGGGTTTAGGTACAAAAGAATCTATCTATCCTACTTCTTGTTGTCCAGTGGTAGTGTCTTTCTCTTCTTCTACAATATGCTTCTACTCAACTGTGTCAATTTTAGCAGGTGTATCAACCTTAGTAGATGTATCTACTATTGTTTGAATTGAAGGTTGTACTTGAGTAACTGAAGGGATGATAGAAGGTGGTTCTTGTGGATTCACCTTGCCCTTTGTGACATCAGTTATACCTTTTGGAGTTCATCTATACTAACCAAAATTGGGTTTTCACATAGCTTAGCTTTCAGTGTAGATTGGTTCGATATCTTCTTCAAGTTTTTTGTAGTCATCGGATTGATGTTCTAAGTTAAAAGATCAGAGACATCCTTAACAATAATATTTTGTGTATACTTGACTATGTCATGTGGGGGACTAACACTTGGCACTTGTGTGTCCTACACACTTTGTTCATTTTGTTGTTGTTCAGTTGTTGCCTTGTAATCAGTTTGCTTTTATGTTTCCTCCCCAACTATATCATCTTTCTTATCATCATTTTCCTTTTCATCATCTTTTTCATCTTCATCCTTATCATCATTGTGTTTACCTTCAGAGGGATCAACTTCTCATTGTTTAAATGTGGTCAACCCATAGATAAGTTTCCATGTTGGGTTGATTTCTTAACCACATCTTCAATATAATTTTGAAGAATTTTGAAGTCTCTATATTTAGGTGTAAACCTAATAGCATACCTCTTGACAGCCTTACCAATCTATCCCTTTGATACCTCTGGCATCACTTGAGCTAATGTTTTTTCTTTAATCTACTTTTTCAAATTTAAATAATAATGCCACTTTTGCTCAACAATATCATATAAACCTTTTGGTATAGTTTTGGAAAACTCTAGGTGGGTATTCTTAAATTTAAACATTGTAGCATATAATGCCTCTTCCACTAAGTTCTTCTTTTCTTTTCCAACTTTCTCAAAATAAATTTTCTTTAAACCAAATAAATTTGCATTATTCTTGACATTTTCACACAAATTTTCAAGATCAAAGAGTTTTTTGTGACTTACCACTTTGAATTTTCTTATATCAGTTGATTCAGTCCTTCCTTCATCTAAATCAGTCTATGTGACATATTTTCTTCTTTGTTTCTTTTGCACTTGGCCACCTTGCTTTGTTTTCTTGGACTTCTCCTTGGCCTTCTGTGTTTTTTCTTGTGTGCTTGCTCTAGTTGTAGGTGTTTTTGGCTTGGATAGGTTTGGTTTAATAGTTTTTTCCCCTTAGCCACTTGCTATGTCTTAGCCTTTCTCTTCTTTGGCTCAGCATGAGTGCATGCTTCCTCAGCTTCTTCCTTCACACCTCTTGTTTCCTCTTCTTCCTTATCCTTTCCCATGCCTTGAGTTAATGCAAGAGGTATTTGTGCTTGTGCATGTTTTTCATCTTCATCCTCTTCATCTTCTTCCTCATCTTCCTCATCTACACCCTCACCAAATTTAGCCTTAAGCTTCTTGACTAGCTTATATTTCTTCTTGAGTGTGGAGGTAGTCTTCAACTCCATGGTAATCTTTGATTTTACCATTTCATAGTTCCCAAATATCTTTGCACTTTTGTCTACTTTCTCTGTTAGGAGTGTTGTGATGGCTACTAAAGCTTCATCAACATTAATTTCATACCCAAGTGGTCTTAACCATCTAACCCTTGGTGTGGTAGAGAGTAAAAAGGTGTAATCAGCATCAACTAGAAAACATATGTCATTATAATGTTGCTCAACCAAAGAAACTGGTATCCTCATTCTTTCCTACATTGATTTCTTAAAGTCTTCAAAGTAACTTGTCATCAATGCCTCAAAATTTTCTCCCATCTTCTTAATGAACTCATTGATTTGTACTGAAATTTACCTATTTGTCTTGCATCCAATAGTACCAAAAGAGGGAAATGTATTCTACACATAAAAGAATATACAGATAATCATTGAACCAGATTTGCATTGAGCACTCTTGGTCTTCCTAATTTCTCCAAGATTTTCCATTAGTTGTTGTAGTTGAAGTTCAGCCAAATCATAAGTATGATCTTTCTTTACAATTTTATAGCCAACATCCATAGAAATATAGGTTACACTATTCAATCTACTTGATTGATAGAATTTATGAGAAATTACCCTAACAATAAAGTTTAATAGTGGATCAGTAATGGTATCTATGGTCATGCCTCACTTATTCCATTTGGCTCTTGTGTTTTTTTCTATTACTTCCTTGGAATCAATCCTCAAATTCTTGAGTTGATCTAGGGTTGGGTAGCTAGTAACCCTATGAATTATTCTTTTGGTAATCTTAATTAGTCCACCCTCTAGCCATAAAGATCCATCATGTATTTGACTCAGCACAATTATAATCCATTCAATTTTAAATACACTAGGAAAATCTAGGGCACGTGTTAAACCCTTATTCTCAATGATTTTATACTCTTCCTTTAGAACACCATTTTCACATAACCTATCATATGCTTCTCTGATTTCTAAGTCCCCAATGCTACCAATTTTACAATTATAACATCTCCTTACATCTTGCACCATAATAACATTTGGCGGGATCATGGATAAATCATTGGAAGGATCTTATTTGTAAGCTATGTCAGGGATGGCTTTAAATATAGGTTTTTTGACTTCATTATTGACAAGCTAAACATTCAAAACGTCTTTCCCTTCTACATTCTTTGAGCTAGATGTCATTTGTCAAACAAGGGTTTATGTAAAGTTAAATTGCGTAGCTCGGCTTATGATAAATACCTTGTAAAATCTGAAGAACTAGTGTGAGATCGCTATCAAATTCTTTGCAAATACCTTGAACAAGTTTTTGAATTTCCTTTTACCCTGCTCATTCTTACTTGAATTCATAATGATGAATAATGAGAAAAAATCGATCATATACCCTTCGAAAACCTTGCATTTAATGCTTAGTGCTTGTGCAACTGTAAGCTTGGCATCAACTTGATTTTAGAATCACTCAGCATCCTTTGATATTTCCATCACTTGGTAGCTACTATGGGCTCAACATCAACTAGATAGTCCTGTGACTCAACATCAACTAACATTCCACTCAGCATACATATGAAACTTTTCATGTTTGGCAAACATCATGAAAATTTTAAATATTTGGCTTGAATTTACAACAATATCTTACATCTTTATGTATGCTAATGTGGTCTTTTCAATACTATCTCTTTTTGAACTAATGTATGATATTGTACTTGAATATTAGTCCTACATACCTCTTGATTGCCTAGTTTAATGAGGTGTGATCACTTGACCCATTGGGTGAAGTGAAATTTAATGTGTTGTAAGCATCTTTCTTTTTCCATGTCTTGTTCATCTCATCTCTAATGTGTTCAACATCTGCCTTGCCTTTGCCTTTATCAAATTCACAATTTGGTGCCTTTGACCTAGTTGGACAATGCTTGCTAATGTGCCCAATCTTCAAATAGCTAAAACATGTAGTTTGACTCAACCACCTTTTGTAGTTACCACTAAAGTGTGTTCTAATACATTTCTTAGGAATATGCCCATATTCTTGACAACAGTGGCAGCAATATCTTGTATTATAATCCCAATTATAAAATTTTCCATAGCTTCTTACCTTTGTTAGCTTGTTTAATGACTACATGGATTTGGATCTGAATTCAAAGGATCTATTTCCATACTTCTAACAGTTGTAGAAATACCCTTCAAATCTTTTATGCATGGTTTTAGTTTTGCATTCGTGTTCCTGATGACCTTGCTTGTTGCACTTATGACAATGAGTCATGTTCTTAGGCTTGACATTCTGATTTGTATTCTTGCTCTTGCATACATTAGCAGTATGTCCTTACTTTCCACAATTATGACAAGTAGGTTTGGATTTCTTACCTTTTGTGTTCCCTTCTTTAGCGAATTTGGATGATTCTCCTTCTTTAGTGATTGTGTAACCCAATCTTGATGTATCTTTGTTGGATATAGGGGATCTCAATAATTGCTCAAAGTATTTGATGGCTTCATTTGGCTTGTTGAGACTTTCAAAAAATTCATTTTCTCTTTTCAGATCACTCTGCAATTGTTCATTTTGTAACTTCAATGTAGTTATCTCAATGTCCTTGACATTCAACTCATATTTGGCATTCATCATTTGACTTAGTGTATCCAATTGCATGTTGGAGATCTTGGTTAGCTCTATTGACTTTTCTTCCAATCTATTTGCCAGAATTGTTTTCTCTTCTTTAATCATGGCTTTCTTCTTTTGTTTAGTCACCTCACCTAGTAGTATAGCTTGTGATTCTTGGTCTAGCTTGAGATTTTTTATTTCCTCAGCTTGGATTATGTTCCTTTCCATTAGATCTGCAACTGTTGCATCAAATTCATTGGATTTTCCATCTGCAAATTGCATGGTGGTGTCTATCTCTTTGTATAGTGTGTCATTCTCTACAATAGCAATCACTTTGCTTCTCTTCAAGGATTTATTTAGTTCCTCTCTCGCCTCATTTAGTTGATGTAGTATGAGATGTATTTCAATCTCTTCGTTCCCAATAGTCTTTCCTAAATTGTAGACTACCATTTCAAGATCTTTCCTCTAAGCTACAAAGTTTATCTTTTAGAGAACAAGACTTTGATACTAATTGTTGGAATTACAAGTGGGAAGCAAGTAAATTTCTAAGAGGGGGGAGTGAATTAGGAGTTTAAACATGAACCCATAAAACTTTCCCCATTCATACATCACATGCATTAATATACTGAAATAACATATAAAGCATATGCATCAATCATGTAAACATGTAATCAAACACACACATAACACCAGATATGATTACCCAGAAACCCTCCAAGTGAGAATGTAAAATTGGGGTGGGGATGACACCCAAAAATCTTCACTACTACAGCAATAAAGTGTATCCAATGAAGGTTACAATGGTTTGACCATGAATCATGGTCTTCCCTATGAAAGGTCTACCCTAATAAAGGCTTACAAAGATTGTTAAGTCCTACTCTGTTAGAGGATTTCAACACCCTGTTAGAAGTGTGCATGGTTAGAGGACTTCAACTTACAATTAAGTAAGCACCCTATTAAAGGATTTTATACAGCCTATTAGGACTACTCTATCAAGAGATTTAACTAAAATCACCTATTAAAATGTCTTAGCATAGATCCTACGATTGGCACTTGCTTTCCTAATAACAAATCACCTCTACCCAATCTCTGATTGATCCTTTATGATCTGATGTATCAATGTTGTATGCTTCTCTATCCTCTATTCTTCACTAACTGATTGTGCAATTTACTCTCACTTCTAAGTCACCCTGAATGCTTTGCAAACTATCTTGTTCAGTCTTCCAATTTGATCATTCACCCATCATACACGATAAAGAGTTTAGGGCTCCATCCTCCTTAAGAAGACTCTGGTGGCTTAGGATTAAGTATGAATCTATGGCTAAGATTCATCCATTTTTCCACTTAAATCTTCCCATTTTTTGATTGGCTACATATAGTTACATAAGGAATCCAAACATATATTCATCCTTATCTCCAAAAGATCAAAATCTATTCTTAAGTCAACTTTAAAATGGTTTACATAGTTGTTTGTGCGATTTAAAACAAATATGTCCAAATTGTGTCATTCAGCATATGAAGTCTCTAATGCTTGGAACACATTGTATTTCTACTTCTAACTTGGCACTTGTACTACTCAACATCCACTATTTACTTGGCACTTGAATCACTCCGCATGGTCTAACATTTACATGTTGTGCTCAGTATGTATTACTAGTTGAGCATGAACCAAGTAAATGGTTTAAGTTTGTTGACACTCACTTGTCAAAACCAATTTGAGATCAACACATGAAAGAGATGTTGAATTACCTAATAGAGAAGTACATAGTGATTCAAAATTTTATAGACCAAATAAGGAAAATAGACCAGAACCAAGATTCTCAAAGTTTGTCAAGAGACATCACCCTGTTGCACAAATTATTGGAGATAAAGATTCAAGACCAATGACAAGGAACAAGTTGGGAAATGATTCATGTTTTCTTAGCATGCATGAACCTAAAACCATGAAAGGTTCCTAAGAATATGTGAACTGGAGTAAAGCCATGAAAGAAGAGATTGAAGAAATTAAGAAAAGAAAGACATAGACTCTAGTTCCTAGACTAGAAGAAAAAAAATGTGATTGGTACCAAGTGGCTATATAGAAAAAAGTTAGATGAAAATGGTGAAGTCAAAAGGAATAAAAAAAGATTAGTTTGCAAGGGGTATGCACAAGAAGAATAGGTATGAAGTGAATTTCCCGATGTTTCCAAATTGGTCACCTAGATCCACATCTCTAGTTTGGGGAGCACCTAGAGTTTCGATGCAAAGGGTTGCGAATGGAAGGTCAGGGACATCTAATGAATTGCTTGCTAGAAATTATAGTCAATCAAGAGGTGAACTATAGTGAAGTGCTTGGTTCTTTAGATATGATACTCCAATCGAGTGAGCCATATTTAGAGCTCTTTTTGGGTTGCCACCCCCTTCCTTTCAAATTAATAGGCTATAGTTGGAGGTAAGTTAGGATTTAGATATCTTATGCCTAGTGGAAGTCTAGGGTTCCATACCATAAGAGGTAATCTATGTTCAACAACTATAGTTCTATTGTGGCATCGTACCTGAATGGCCTATAAAGAGTAGGGCCCCATAAAATTGTAGGGGGGCTTGGGCCTCTCTACATCAAAATAGAATTAATAGGTGGCATCTAATAGCTCATGCTATGACAATAGGAGTCCAAACTAGCTTACATATTAGATCAGAGGTGGCCTTCTACATGCATAGTCAATGCAGTGCAGTTGTATCCATGGAACTCTACCAGATACGGTTTACCCCCATACTCGGTGGGAAAGAGCCATCCCCAAACCTTTTGCCACAGCAGCATCTTTATTTGCTTGACTATTCTAAGGGGGGGCCTACTATTCTATGTGATTGTAGCCTATAGATAGTAGGGGAAACATGTCAATCAATAAGGTTTCATTTATGGTTCTCTAGTCCATACAGTTATAGCTACCTCTAACTAAGGGGTGGTGCATGTAGAGGGACTATCTTGATTGCCCAAATTGTTTGAAAGTTTGGATGATTCTGCACACATGAAGGGCAAGTGAGCGAGTAGAGTGTTTGTGACCCCGGATGGATATGGGTGGCATGGATTCACTTCCAAGATTACCATCCATTATAGTATCCATGATATAACTAGTCATTAGCCTACCTCCCTAGTCTGCACTAGTAGAACCAACCAACTTATTATCGAGGGCTCGTCGGTTCCACACTACACCTACACCTAGAACTATAGTGCCTTACAATCTATAGGGCCCTATTGGCCCCCTATACCTCTCTTCCTCCCACCCCCCCATAGATAGTAGGGGCATTAGGATTATAGGTTAGTTCTAGGATTGGGAATAGGCACCTTTCCTATTAGTGACTTTAGGCCAAGCACCAACCAAATGCGACCCCTACCCCTACTAATGTTAAGCAGGTAGGGCAGAGGGGGGTATCGTTAATGCTCAATAGTATATAGTTCCACTGGATCAATGACTATATATGCTACTATGCATGCATAAGAGCTGCTACCTCTGCAACTAATGCCTACCTCTACATGCAAGTAGCCGCTAGATTGCGTGTGATGCATATGACTCTTCTGATCCACTGGTGTTGCCCGAGCCAACAATGTGTCATGTCATTTCCCCCCTACCCCTACCCCTACTATTATAAGGTAAGGGCCCTACTATTCTATTACCCCCCAATCAATAATTTTTTTAGAAAGCTATCAATGCAGAGGCAATAATCTATTTGGGGGGCCCATAAAATGATAGGGTGTGGGAATAATAGAATAATGGTGCAACAGTAATCTGATAATAGGGCCACCCATGTTACGTATAGAATCAAGCACGGGCATTCTGGACAATAGTTGTTCCATAGATAGCACAATTTCCATAGAATAGTCGGGGACATTCTTTCTATACGTAACATTAGGGGTGGGCATGAACCCTACGAGTGCCCTAAGGGCCCTACAGGGTTCAGTCTACAAGTTCAATGCCTTGACAAAGAATAGGGGCTGAGGTGATATCGATGGATCTAGTACTTATGCCTCTATGTCCTTCGCTTAGGTCATTTACTGGTCTTGGATCAGTAGACTATTCATGACTAGATAATCTAAGACTAGGTAAGCTTATGGATCTTCAACTAAAGGATATGCATCTAGATCAGGATATCTCACTAAGAAATGAACTACTAGCACTAGAAGATCTCAATCTGCATAGGCCTATGTGGGTAGATTAACTTCTATAAGAATTGGAATGGGTAGCTTTTCCTTTTCTACTAGATAAACTAGGTCGAATGCAATAATTGGGGTAGGTCCTTTGTGCTTGCAGGTTCTATGTTTGGAATTGTTGCTCTACCCACCCTTGCGTGGCGTAAACTTATTCAAATGTGCTTGTTTTGCAATGGTAAACTATGACTACCTTTTCTATAGCTTGCTTTGTTCCATCTACCTTTGCAGCTAGTTGTGATGCTAATAGCTTTCCATATGGATTTGGATCTGCCTTTGCTTCTCCCCTAGAGTACCTACTCCTAGATCTAGTTGATCTTGATGTCTTCCTTGGCCTATCTCTGGTGGTTGGTAGATAAGAGCACCATGGATCCCAAAAAATTGGCAAGAACATTTTCTTTTTGAGATCGATCATTGTTAATGGTTTGGGCCCTACTATGGAACTACAAAGGGTGATCCACTAGTGAGTACACTAAATGATTGTGAAGTGTTGCAGACATCCATTTCCTAATCCGGTTTGGCCCATCTCTCATTATTAAGGTAGGCAGGTTTCCATTACTAGGCTTTCATAGATAGTAGGAACTACAATAAGACACACATAGTCTCTAGCCTATGTATCTTGCACATACCCAGCCAAACTCCCTGGGACCCCAACCAGGCACCTAGCCGTATGGTGGGTTTATGTCCCTTAACATCCTGCTTCAAATTGACTTACTTATAACTATTATTATACCTATAGTCTTGCCTAGATGCAACCCTTACATGTCTGTAGTAGGGCTTGGCAATAATCTATCTACCTATAGCCCATAAAATTATAGGGAATTTAAAGGGGGGGTGCATGCTCTTTGATGAACAGGTCCTAGCCAATCATCCAAACTAGGGTAGGGGCACATCCTAGCTTTTACACTGTAGAGGTGAAATGCAAACTCCACCCTGGGCCTAACTGGATCTACTTCCCTTGCTATGAGATAAACCATAAGGAATGTGCCACCTTGGCCAAAGCCCTACTATTATAAGGGAAAGGGCAACTGGATTCATAACACTCCTAGTTATCAACCTAGAAATTCTATTAGGTGGGATGGTGACTATCCATCTTTATCTATTACTAGGGTGTAGCTAGTGATGTTGTCAATGCCTCTGCTGCCTAGCCTATTATTGCCATGCTAGTGAAACCTAAAAAAATCTATGCTACTACCTTTTGATGACTTTATTAATGGGCTATGGAATGGGAATAGGTATTGATGAACACCCTTGCCCTACTGAGAAAACCTTTGCATATGCAAAAAGGTGGACTATCTATCCCACATGACTTGCAAAGTAACCCAAGCCCCACCACCTTTTCTAGATAGGGGAGGAGAGTAGGGGCAAGGTAGGGCCCAATCGATCAATTGATTGACTTCATCTAGCATGACTGGCCTCTTCCATCCACTTTATTTCTTTTCTAGAGTAGAGGTCAACTCTCAATAGACTCTAGGCTAGAGACTTCTATCTGACATGACAGGTAGACCGGGCAAATCGTGGATAGACACAGAACAACTGGATCATATCCTCATCTATCTATCCATCAAGATGTAGATGATCTGAGTGATCATTCATATCATGTATATAAAGTATGGATGATAGATGCAACTATCTAGTCATAGGGGCCTCTGTAGGTTCCTATAGATGCACCACCCTACATCGGGCCCTAAAACTTATCAATCGAGGGGGTAGATTAATTGGGGGCCAACCTATTTTTGTTAGATCACAGAGGTTCCTTTGCTCTTGATCGCTACCTCCTATCAATTTCAATAGAACAGGAATGCCCCCAACTTCAAAAGATTCTTACTATCCATGCAGCCTAAAATTTGGTGGGGAAAGCTACTTCTAATAATCCCAGCCATCATGCTTCAAAGGGAAACAAGCTAGCTACTTCCATGAGTTATGCCATTGAAAGTAGGCGAGGTTGGGGGGGCCTCCTATAGAACTTTTAGGGGCCCTCATGGCAAAGGGTAACAAATTCTTTTGGTTGGAGCCCTGCGTGGGTGAGTGGGGGGCCCTACTCTTCTATGGCTAGTGGTGGGTGGGAGGAGATAGGGTGGATTAATCATCAAATATACTATCGACTTGGCCTCCATGAGCTAGTTAAAGATCCATTCAGTCAACTAGGCCTCCATAGAATTAGCCCCCAGATAAAGGATGGGGCATCCGCTATGGATGGGGTTTGATCGAATAGACAACTTGTTGCCCCCTAAAATTCTATCGCAAGAGCTCAAGATCTTTAGGCATCACAAAAGCTCTGCTCCCCTACTATTCTAAGGGTTGTTCCTATCCTTCACTCAAGAAGTGCTACCCCTACTCTATCTCTATATAGGGATGATGCACTTATTGTTCCAGTGCAAATACGTAGCATCACTTTATCAACATATATAGATAGATGGAAATGAGGGGGGCTCATAGCAGATGTGTTGATGCAGCTCGCGTAGCACATAACAATCTTGTTAACATCAGGAAGGGGATTTTTTTTTTGGTTTATCTGGGTATGCATTATCATGTTCTTTGTTGGCCTTATACTAGGTATCATTTTTGGGTACCTAATTGTCTCTAGCTGGCCCATTCCTATTATAGATGGTGTGGGGGGAGCAGCACCTTCACCCGATCCTAGCAGCCCAAGTAATCCTACAGCGCCCCCTTCATCCCCCATAAAATCACTACTAGGTAAGCTATTAATCAAATTGATCAGCCTAATCCAAATAATATAATAATGGGGGGCAAGAATAATATAATAATAGGGGCCACCCAAGAACTTTCAACGGCATTGACCTAAACTACCATTTTAGAATATACTTGTTGGTGCATGCAGAGGGCCTATAGGTATATGGCTCACTTGGTGGTGCATGCCCCTATGCAAAATTCTATGGGTTGCTGCGTACAGAGGGCCCCATCATCAATAGCCAGTTCTCTGGTGCAGATGCCCTTTACTATATAGGTGGCCCTATCTATCTATAGGGGCCCTATGCACCACCTAGCAAGGGGAATCTTAGTTTGAACTCTCTATCTCTATGGACGTAATACCAATCAGAAAGTAGCACTACAGCAGTTCATCCCATTATTTATGATGCTGAATTTGAACCTGTTGATCCTCCAGCATCTAAGGCAAGAAAAATAGAGACAAAGGCATAGAAGGTGGTAATATTTTATCTAGGACCTATGAATGATCCACTGGCCCTACTATTCTATGGGGGCCTACTATTCTATGGTGAGTAGATAGAGCATGGCTATTATCCTAGGGCCCTACAATTCTATAGCCACTCATAACTTATGTGGACTCAATTGCTTACCTTGAACTAGAGCTTATTGCAAACCCCTACCCATAGAATGCAGATGTCGGTATTAATTCTGGGCTCTTTGCCTCACCAGTAGCATATCACCTAACATCACAACCATCAACATCTCCACTGTATATGGATGTAGTAGCTTTAGGTAAAAAATTCACCAATTGCAAAGATGTGGGGACAAAGCCAAAGGTGCTATCTCCACCAATAGCTCGTGAGTCAAATCTACATCCATTGATCAGGCAGATCTTCTTGTAGGGGGTTACTATGCACCCCCAAGAACCATTTTAGTTTAGCAAGTTCTCCAACACTTACAATTCTCTGGATTGAATTGGGTTTTTGAAAGTAATCCATTTCCTTTCATCTCCAGTGTTAAGGATCTGATCAATTATGAGTGACATGATATCCATGCCCATATCTAGCATAAGGAGGTGCAGATTATTTTGACCTTAGATTCAAATCCATTTGGTATAGGCTTGAGCTTGGGGTTATGCATGTCCCTCCTTTCCATTATTCTAGTAAGTTTCTCTGGTAATCTATTTGGGGGCTGGCTGGATCATGAATTGAGAAATCTAATCTCTAATCCCTAATCCATATAGATTGGACAGTGCGTGATGAGAATGATCATACTACCCCACTAGTCACTAGGCCCAATCTCTATATCTCTCCATAAGGGTTTAGGCTAGGCTAGCTATGATAGTCCCATCTCATCACTAGGTCATGATTCATCCACCATCTATATAGATCGTTTCCCACTAGTCTTAGCCAATGATTCAATTTTGGGTGGTCCTGTTCCATATCGCTTAATTTCTATAGGCATAGCTAGCAAGCAAATATAGAGTAGCCAATAGCACTAGGAGCAGATCCAGGCACTGATATAGTACAAGATTGAGCCCTACTATGGCATGGCAAAGGGGATCCAATCGATGAAGTAGTTGAATACCCCATAGCATATCTAGTCATAGAGACAAAGGTAGCTTACTTATAATATATAAGGGATGTTGTGCCAAATGGAAAGTATGCTAAATGAGATGAAGTAGCAATCTGTTGATTCAGTTGCTAGGGTTGAATCAGAACCTATTGATCCATAAGCATCACCTGTAGAATACCTTAAAGTTCTAGATCCTCCAGCAAGCACTAGCATCGGCATAGGCATGGGTGGAGATTGATCAAGATTGGGATCCATGTAGATACAAAGATAACAGTAGCAGAGGTAGCAACACTACAATTGTTCTACTAGCCTGAAACTTCTAGCCTACTATGCTATAGGTATCATGGATGCAGCACATACTAGTCACTTATTCTCTCTTGTCAGGGTTATAGATAGTAGGGCCATAGTTAACCTTTCGATAAAGGTGCCCTATCTCCAACTATATGGCATTTTGGGGCCAGATAGAAGACTAAGTACGAATGCCCTATGTGCAAAGGTTGGGGCAGCAGGGTGGGATGGGAGGAAAGTTGAATGAAGTGCCCCAAGAAAATAGAGTTTCCTCCCACCTTGGGGTTGGGGAGGGGCCTCCCACCCACCCCAATCTCCATTGAACTTCCTTATTGGCATGTAGAAATCATGCTACGTCCCCCCCCTATAGAATTGGGAAGGCACGAAATTCCATTGAATGCACTGTTGTACCATTCTATAGGCTAGATGTGACATAGATTTTGAGGTGCATAGAACATGGTATCCATTGCTGGTAAAAAATCCTTGTCTTCTTGGAGAAGCATGCGAGATCACCCTATTTCAAACCATACTGTCCCTGTTGTATAGTGAGTAGAATGGAGCTACGTGGATTAAAGCCTATTGGAGTTAGTATGGATGCCTACTATTCGAAGGGTTGTGATACATGGGCATGGGCCTCTGTTCACTTAAGCATGGTGGCCCTATATTTTAAGTAAAGTTATGAATTGATTAATGCCCTACAATTCTATAGGGTGTGGGGTTGGAACTATAGTTTTCCTCATGCCCATAGTATGGTAGAGAGAATAGTTATTGTGGGGTTAAAAGGCTTACTCTAGCAGGTTGATGCCATTATTCTAGCAAGCTTATTAATTAGGCTTACTCTAGTAGGTTAATTAATGAAGGGTGGTCAAATTCCCTGGCCTCTAATTCCCAATAGGTAAGATCATTGTCCCAGATGTTTCTCTGGGTGGGAACTATAGGGACTCAGTGGTGTGCAGAGTGTTCCCCATAGAATAGTAGGGTGAGCAGACTATCTATGCAATCCAGAAAGGGAATCAATCAAGAGTTGATTTCAGTCCAAGGGGCATAGATGCTCAAAATGCAATATTTACTCCTATGAACAAATAGACATAAAGGAACAAAGAGCCCTACCTTTATTGTTTATGTGTATTTTGTCAATTCGAAACTCTAGAGGGCTCCTATTCCTCTATCGATTCTACAACTATTCATATGTCTGGCTGATGGATCCAAATCACTACTTTAATGAAGTGTTTGAGAGCCTATAAATAGTAGGGCCATTGCTCGATCATCTCTTCATGAATAGGCTATGGATAAAATTTGCTTATGTTGCAAGATTGGAAGGAGTAAGAACTTTGCCTGCTTACATTGTATACAAAGGTTTCAAATTTTATCAAATGGATGTTAAATCTACATTTCTAAATGGCATATTGGAAAAAGAGGTTTATATAGAATAGTCAAAAGGATTTGTTGATGATAACAACAAAAATATGGTATGTGGTGCAGGAGCACATCTGCGACAGGAAGACAACCTACAATATGACAAAATGCAAGGCACAAAGCAAATATCAAAAAGTTTTGAGTTTAAAATCTAAAATTTGAACTGTTTGTGTGTGTGAGTTTAGAGTTTTATGTTTTAAAATAAATGTCCTTTTTTTGTGGTGGAAATGTTTAGGTGGAATTCTTATAAGCCTACCCAACATTATTCACTTAGGACCTAGTATGAGTTTATTTTAGATTATTTTGGGTGTGTTAAAGGTTTCTAATTTTTGAAAATGTTTATGGGAAAAATCAAAAGGAAGAAAATGATGAATATTCCTAAAGCACCATGTGTAGGAATTCAAAATGTAACCGCCACAAGAAAGCTATGATGGATTTTTGGGAGTTACATTACAAGGTGAATATTCCTAAAGCACCATGTGTAGGCATTCAAAATGTAACCACCACAAGAAAGCTATGATGGATTTTTGGGAGTTACATTAGAAGGTTTTTCAAAAAGAGAAAGAGTGCATATTGTAAGAGAGATTTTTGAAGAGAGATTTTTTTTGGGAGAAAGTGAATAGAATGAAGTTCTTGAGTTTTCCTATAATTTTCTTAAGTTTCTAGTGTTGTATGGATGTGATTGTGCAGTATTCTACATACATTTTTATGTTTGTATTTAGATCAACAATTTGGAAGAAATCTGAAAATCAGATCTTAATAGTTTAATATTTTCTTATTGTTCATTTCCTATCAGTTGGATCTCTCTGTTGTTTTGAGAGTGGTCTTTGCATGGGGGTTTTCTAAAGATCCTCCAATGGTCTTTGTCAGCCATTGGAGGATCCTCTGTAATTTCATGCATTTATTTATTTTTGTATTGTTGTCTCATATCAGGTTACAGGAAAACCCAGTTGTAATGCAAATTTGAATGGGCAACATCTTCATGTGTTGACCCTCATTTTGTTAAATTTCTATGCATTTTCTGAAATCTGCATTCATGCATTTGAAGCTTGAAGTCATGTATTTGATTTTCTAAAGGTTCTAAAATCCCTCTGCATCATTTTTGGTATCAGAGCCCAGAAAAAGATCTGGGTAGGGAAAGGTGATTGGGTATTTGATTTTGAAGTTATATGGGGTTCCATGGAGGAAAGAATCAAATCACATATTTGTTTATGAATGTTGAAGGAGAAGGGATCCAAAGGATTTTTTGATTGATTTTTTATTAAATCACTTGGATGAATCAAAGGAAGTTAATCACTATCATTTGAAAGAGAAATATCTGAAGTTGAAACTATTGCATGCATGTCAAAATTCCTTAAATCTGAAGCTTCCTGATTTCGGGCAGTGTGGTGGAAAGCCTTTCCTTATTTTTTTATGAAGTATTTTTTTTTTATTCATGATATATTTTTAGAAATATCATTGAATATACTCTCATCTGGTTCAAGTTTGGTTCATTTTCATTTAGAAATGAGCAAGTTATGCACAATTCTGTGAAGCTGGTCTGTTCAGATTTTAGATTTACAGTCTAAAGAAAAATTTATAGCAGTCACATATAGTTTCATAGAGACCTAAAAATTGGTGGCAGGATAGTTCATTATGTTTTGAACAATTTTCATTCTTTCTAGAAAAATTTATCTCATGATTTGAGGGGTCAAACAAACCCATTTCTGAAAACTATCCTATTTACTGTCACTATTGCTACAGGAAGGCAGCAGTTTGGAAAGTCTTTTCTTTCTTGATTTTTATGGTGTCAAGAATGAATGTGGTTGAAAGAAATTAAATTTTAATATTTGAAAATAAATTCCCAGCTCTAAAATCAGCAGCATTGAGTTGGACAATTTGTTTTGGTCATGGTTAAAGTATGGTTAGTTTTCTTTAGTTGAGGGGATAAGTGTTTGACAAAATTCCTATCAATGTGAAGACACAATTACCACTACTTGAAGGCAATGAGTGAAAGAGAAAGACTGATTTTTTGGGTGAAAAAAGATTTGTTTTTTTTAAGTGTCCTATATTGCTGAAGCATTTTATGTTCATGTAGCAGATTATGTTACTGTAGCAAAATACAATGTGCAGATTGTGAAGGTTTCCAGATTGATGAGTGTGAGCCTTTGAAGCAACCCTTCGAGTTGAGTATATCCATGAAAGGCTTCCAAAGTGTAGCTCTACATAATAATGGAAGAAGAAGAAGCAGAAAGACAAAGCTATAGCCAAAGACATTCTATATTCCAAACAAAGTGCAAGTACAAGAATAAGGTATGCAAAGTTATAGTTGACAGTGGTTCCTTTGAAAATATAATCTCAGTAGAAATGGTTAAGAAATTGAATCTTCCAAGAGTACCTCATGATTTACCTTACAGAACATATGGGTTAGGAGATGAACAGTGGATTGATGTGTTTGAAAAGTCATATGTTTCTTTTAATATTGGACCATATTTTGATACCATTGAATGTGATATTATGCCTTTAAAAGATTGTCACTTGATTTTGGGAAGAGCATGGCAATATGACAGGTCAACCATATATGATTGTAGAGAAAACACATATACCTTCAACAAGAATGGGAAGAAGATGCTTTTATTTCCATTGAAGGATGATGAAACATGGAAAGAATCAAGAAGTTTAGGTCTTATTAATAGGATAGCATTTCCAATGCATGATGAAGTGAAAGAGGAAGTGAAAGAAGTTTTGGTAGAGGCAAATGGAACTACAAAGAAGGCAGCCATAAAGACTGCAGATGTATGTGAAGTTGGTACATAAATCTCAACAATGATAGATGTAAGTTGTCCTTTGGAAGGGAAAGAACATGAAGAGCAGAAAGAAGATAAATTGCAGCAAGAAGCAGTGCAACAAGTAAATGTTGATGAGAAGAATAAAGAGGAAAGTCCTATGGGATTTGAGTGTGATAAAGTTATGGTTGGAATAGTAATGTGTCCTTTGAAAATAGAAATGAGTACAATGCTGAAAGGTACTCCTATGAAAGAGAGTTTGGAGTAAAATAATGAAGCCTTCAAAATGCATGGTGTAGTGAAATGTCAAGAGCAATGGCATGAGGATGGAGATAAAGATTGTGTAGCAGCAAGTTTTGAAGAAGAATCTGATTTATGGGAAGAGTTTACAGCCATCATGGGAGAATGGCAAAGGAATGGTGGTAGTATGGAGACTCAGCATGAAGAAGTTTCCAAAGAAGAGGTATCAGATGATGTTATGGACAAAGAAGATGAGGCTGAATATATTTATGACAGGGCAACAAATTATTTTTGGGACATAAAATTCAGAATAAAAATTCAAGTGTATGCAGCAATAATAAAAATTCAGAATGTGATTAAGTTACAAGTGTATGTAGCAGCCATACAAATTCAAAATATGATGAAGTGGATGCATAGTGAGCAGCAAATAATTTTTATCTTACCAATGGAAAACAAACCAAAGGTAAAGATGAAGGAGAAAGAGAAAATTCAAATGATACAAGTTCAAGAAAGGCCAAGTATTCTAATGGAGGAAAAGTACAAACCAAAAGTCAAGATGAAGGGATCCATATGTTTTTCTAATGCTTTGTTTTGCAGGTGTTTCCAAGGGACTTAGAAACTTTTGAAATTTGGGAGTATGGTGCAGGAGCACGTCTGTGACAGGAAGACAACCTACAATATGACTAAAATGCAGGGCACAAAGCAAATATCAAAAAGTTTTGAGTTTAAAATCTAAAATTTGAAATATTTGTGTGTGAGTTTAGAGTTTTATGTTTTAAAATAAATTTCCTTTTTTGTGGTGAAAATGTTTAGGTGGCATTCTTATAAGCCTACCCAACATTATTCACTTAGGACCTAGAATGAGTTTATTTTAGATTATTTTGGGTGTGTTAAAGGTTTCTAATTTTTGAAAATGTTTATGGGAAAAATCAAAAGGAAGAAAATGATGAATATTCTTAAAGCACCATGTGTAGGCATTCAAAATGTAACCGCCACAAGAAAGCTATGATGGATTTTTGGGAGTTACATTCGAAGGTGAATATTCCTAAAGCACCATGTGTAGGCATTCAAAATGTAACCGCCACAAGAAAGCTATGATGGATTTTTGGGAGGTACATTAGAAGGTTTTTCAAAAAGAGAAAGAGTGCATATTGTAAGAGAGATTTTTGAAGAGAGATTTTTTTGGGAGAAAGTGAATAGAATGAAGTTCTTGAGTTTTCCTGTAATTTTCTTAAGTTTCTAGTGTTGTATGGATGTGATTGTGTAGTATTATACATACATTTTTATGTTTGTATTTAGATCAACAATTTGGAAGAAATCTGAAAATCAGATCTTAATAGTTTAATATTTTCTTATTGTTCATTTCCTATCAGTCGGATCTCTCTGTTGTTTTGAGAGTGCTCTTTGCATGGGGGTTTTCTAAAGATCCTCCAATGGTCTTTCTCAGCGATTGGAGGATCCTCTGTAATTTCATGCATTTATTTATTTATGTATTGTTGTCTCATATCAAGTTACAGGAAAACCCAATTGTAATGCAGATTTGAATGGGCAACATCTTCATGTGTTGACCCTCATTTTGTTAAATTTCTATGCATTTGCTGAAATTTGCATTCATGCATTTGAAGCTTGAAGTCATGTATTTGATTTTCTAAAGGTTCTAAAATCCCTTTGCATCAGTATGTAGACTACACAAATATTTAGATGGTTTGAACCAAGCACTAAGAGCATGGTATAAAAGGCTTCAAAATTATCTTGCAAAGATTGGACTTGAGAGGACTAATAATAACAACAATCTATACTTGAAGATAGAGAAAGGAAAAGGTATTTTACTATCTAAATTTTTTTATGATGATATCATATTTGGAGGTCAAGATACTTTATGTAAAGCTTTTGCAAATGAAATGAAGAAGGAATTTGAGATGCCTATGTTTGGAGAGATCAAATTCTTTGTGGGTTTGTAAGTATATCAAATGAAATATGGTATATACATCACTCAATCAAAATATGTAAAAGAGATACTGAAAAATTTTGGATTGGAAAATTCTAATCTAGTAAGCACACCTATGGTGATAGGACATAAATTTTCAAAGAATGATGATTCAATTGAGGTGAATCAAACATTGTACAGGTCTATGATTGAAAAATTGCAATATGTACTACATAGTAGACCTAATATTGCACTATCTATTGGGATAGTTACAAGATTCTCTGCTAATCCCAGAGAGAATCATTTAATGGTTGTTAAGAGAATAATGAGATATCTAAGAGGAACAAAAGACTATGGTCTATACTACAAGAAAAAAAAATATTAAGTTGAGAGCCTACACTGATGTTGATTGCACTAGAAACATTGATGATAGAAAGAGCACTAGTGGAGGACCATTTTTCTAGTTACATAGACTAGCAAGAAACAAAATTGCATATCTCAATCTACTACTAGAGTTGAATATGTTGTTGTTGTAGTAAATTGTACAAACATTGTATGGATCAAACAGTTACTCAAAGGTATGAAGGAGGAAATCACTAAACCTATGATACTTTATTGTGATAACATAAGTGCTATAAATATTTCAAAGAATCATTTGATTGATATAAAGACTATGCACATTGTAATCAAGTATCATTACCTGAGAGAGTTAGTTCAAGATAAAGAGGTGAAGATGGAATATGTGAATACAAAAGAGAAAATAGTTGATAGCTTCATAAAAGAATTACCTAAGGATGCTTATGAGTATCTAAGAGGTAAACAAGGGGTGATACCCCTATCCAAGGCTATTTAGGTAGCATGAGAAGTGACTTGCATCAAATGAGATGATTGACATATATTACACATTGATGAAGTAGATATTACTTTAGGAGATGCCTAAAGTAATCAAAGAGCTAGAGTTAAAAATCAGTCACAAGATAGGTGATAGAGGGAGAAATTGAAAATGTTCATATCTGCATATTAAGATGACAATTCTTTGGCATTGTTATCAAAGAGGGAGATATTGGTGGAGATATTATACAGAAAAGAAGGAACATGGAATATCTACTCAGAGGGAGATAGTGTACCTGATGGTTACTACAGAGAGACAAATGATTACATCTACCTAGTAAGAGGGAGATAGTGTTGAGCAAGATATAAGAAGTTGAATAAAGAGAAAGTGATCAAGAGGGAGTCATAAGGATGAGTTGGTTATTTGTTGATTCAAAAAAAAAATTGTAACCTATATAAGATATGAATGTTGTTGATAGAGGGAGAGATTTCAATACAAGGAATTGTTTTGTTTTTTTTTTATTGATTAGTTGTACTAGTTTTCCATCAATGCCAAAAAAGGATATTGTTGAAAACATATTGACACAAGTATGAAAATGTGTTTCAATCATTATTTTGTCACTGATGTCAAACCTACTACTTGTTGGCAAGATAATTGTTTAGCTGATTTGAGTATTATCATTTGTTTAATTGATGAGGAGGTTTTGATCAAATGAGATAATAATATCACCTAGAGAAAAGGTTGAGTTATGGTATGAAAAAGGAGTACAAAGATCAGTTAAGACAATGATATTACAGTACATCGATAATCTACTTAAGGTTGCAAAGGTTGGATACACTAACAAAGTCTAAAAGAACAAGTAAGAAGAATTGAGTCTCCCAAGCTTGATCAAGTGGATAGTAGGTGCCGAGAAAAGTTAGTGCAAGCTAAGCACAAAATTAGTTGGAGCTAAGAAAAGTCAAATTTCAATGTATGTTGAGTGATATAGTGTAAGCTAAGTAAAGTTTTGTTGATGCCAAGCATGAGTAAACTTTAGTGTTTGTTGACTGATCTAGTTGATGAAAAGTGGAAGAACAATATGGAAGCTAAGTGATAACATATTGATGGTGAGTGCCAGTTTTCATGTTAAATCATGGATTTGATGAACTTGAGCCGACTAGTTTATTTTCTTGAATTTTGTGAAGTGTGTGGAAGATAACTATAATGACTTGGTGGAAGAAAATTTATGGTAAATCATTTTGAGGTGAATTCAAAGAGGATTGAAGGAGAATTTTCTAGAAGGGACTAAAATGAAAAGATGGATACATTCATTGAATCCTACCTAATCCTACCTAACCCTAAAATAGACAATAGAGGATGAAAAAAAAAAGATCTTAATTTTCTCTTTATTGAGATGGTTGGTCAGAAGAAAAGGTTGTCATGTATGAGAACCTAAGGAAGATAAGGAGTCTAGGGTATTGCTTCATCAAAGATTGAATAAAAGAGTTTGCTATTGGCAAGCAAAGCAAGAAGGCTTAAGGGTATGGATGCTTGAAGGGCGAATAAGCTTTTAGAGTTGAAGCATGTGAAAGACAAGTAGAATGGAGGATTGAAATAGAGATATATAATCTGCAAGTACATTGTAAGTTATCAAATCAAGCCTTACTATTACTTTCTAATCACTTTACCAATCTAGGGTAAATCCTTTGGATTAAGGTTAACCTAATAGTCATTTGTAAATCCTTTAACTGGGTGACATTCCAAGTGAATGATCTAAAGTCTTCTAAAAAGACTTACTCCAAATAGGGTGATTGAAACTCTCTGACCAGGTCATATTTATCAATGTGCATTGTAACCTTTAATAGGGCATCACATTAGAAGAGTGAGAATGAGTAGTATGTTACTAGTGGGTTTTCTCAAAATGTGTTTCCATGTAAAATCATTGTGTCAAATGTGTTATTGAATCTATTATGTTTAATGTTTACATTTCTAGAAAGTTGATTTGACAATAGCCTACAAGTTTAAGTGATTGTATGATCTAAAGGATGCATGCATGATGAATATGTTTTATGGATATGGTTTCACTAAGCTTTGAAAGGTTTTATTTGTACATCTAGACCTTGGATAACTGATTCAACCCCCCTCTTAGTTATTCTAAAGAATTCCAACAAAATTAAATACCCAAAGTCAGCTTATAGAAAACTCAACACCAATAAGAACCAAGACCAAGACAAGCTTCAGAAAGACCAAGTTGAGCATCAAAAAATTCCTAATCATTTCTGAGCTCCCAGATCATGCTGAGCACCATAGTGTATGTTGATATCCTAGAAGAACAAAAGTTTCTTTCAATGACTGAGAAAACTTGGGAAACACTACTAAAAAGCTCCCAAAGAAAATTGAGCTCCTAGTAGCTATCAAGTGCTCCAGGCTTTTCCAAATGTCTTCATTAACTGAGTCACTTAGTTAACACAACAACCAAAGCAACTAAGTATCAACCGAGTCACATTTCCTTTTTTGACTAGGTTCCCAAACTCCAAATCTAAACCACACCATCCTACAAGATTGCAAGCCAATCAAGGATGATCTTACATCAAGAGAAAATGAGAAAGAGACCAAGGAATTGGTGCAATCCACATTCTTGATCAATAGGTTACCTTTGGGGTAGAGAGTAGTAAAGATGGACATGACCCAAGGGTACATGAAAGATGACATTGAGTATTCAATTGTTCTCCTTAGTAGAGTAATGGACCTCCTTATAGCAGGTCACTTACTAGCTTGGATGGTTCACTTCATTTAGACTATCAAGACTACAAAGATTCCTATTGATTGGACACCATCCTGATTGATAGCTTGGACAAGTATTTGATCTCAGCCAAGATTGACCCACATTTCTACATGACATCTTATATGTTGTATCTACTGGAAGCCAAAACAATAGACTACCCAAGACTTTACTAAAAGGGAAGCATGCAAGACACAAATGTTTGGCCTTATGTAGTTTATCCATAGCTGGTAAAGAAGAAGCTCCCACTATAAAGTGTGGAATATAGGGTAGTGAATGATGGATTTGTATTCATCATCATTAGATTCATAGAAGGTGATTCTACCAAATGAATGTTAGTAGAGGCAATGGTAAGAATAAATGGAGTAAGATCCTACTACATCTAATTTAAGACATTTACTTATCTCCAAGTAGTTGCTACTCTTTTGTGGCTTAAGAAGCTCCCAAGCTACCCCTCAAACCAACTTATACTTTTGGAGATAATTCACCAACCCACTTCTATATATGATGGAGTGAGGAAGCAACACAAGAAGACTTGGGTTTGGTGGATCACTATTGGAGCATTCGAGGCAAAGAAGAAACAAGATATTGCTACCTTTGACTTAGAGTGTTAGTGTAAATAATTATTATTTATGCTTTACTTAAGTTTACTTAGGATAGATGCATTATTTTATTATTTCTTAGGTTAGACTCTTAGGAGTTTGCATACTCATATGAGTTGTCATGTTGACAACACTAGAGTAAGAAACTCTGATTAAGCACATGGTGTCTACAACACTAGAGTCTTGCATAATTAACTAAGTTGTCTTGTTGACAACACAGTTATTTGCACTCTTATTTTAGCACATGGTGTCTATAACATAATTTTACATGCTACACCTTCGTAGGCTTATCCTCTCATCATTGCACTAACTCTTGTGCTTAATGGAGGATAATCCACACCTAGTGGACATGTGCTTGGTTGTAAGACTTATCATATTTTCAACTACTAGACATTCTAGATGCATCTTAGAGGCCTTTATAAATAGGTACTCCTAGTGTACTTTTATCCAATATCCAATATCAATGAATTGAATATCATATTGTTATTATGATCATACTCTGTTGGTCTATTGTGCTAGTTATTGTACTTCTTAGTCTTGGGTGAATTTTGCCCTAAGGAAAATTCTTACATGGTATCAGAGCCATAGAGGTGTCATTTCATAGCCACTATAGACCAATCTTACTTCACCTCTCTAAGGACACCTCGACTTAGATCTAGAGTATCTACAAATATTAGAAACATCTAGAGCCAAAAAGGACCTCACCATTGCATCTGGAGCAATTGTTGGTCTAATTTTTCACAATGCAAAGAAATTTTTAAAATTTTAGTGCAAAATCATTTAAGTCATTGTTTTATGCATATTAGGGTTTTCGTTCCTTATAATTTTTCAAATATTTAGGTTACCCGAGTCTTGCCCTAGTTCATGTGTTGTCTAAATTCTACTAAATTCTCAAGGTTTGTCATCAACATAGCCATCAAAATACCCTAAGTATGTAAAAAACCCTAGGTCTCTTTTCAAATTTCCAAAAGGGTTTGTAAAGTGCTTAAGTTGTTTTCCCTTTAGAGTCTTATGGTGTAAGGTTTCACATAAGAATTGAATACCTTCTTGCTCATCTTTTTGTGGTCATGTTTTATCATGTAGCATAAAGGTGTAAAGGAGTTCATGTTTTACAGGGATATGCTTTTTCTTTTCATAATAGCAGAACAGTTCATTTTGAGGTTCCCTGATCATACGTTTGATCTTTTGGCGGAGAAGTGTAAAGGCTTTTTATGCTTTGAAAGTGGTATTATGGCTTTATGG
Source organism: Cupressus sempervirens (assembly GCA_028749045.1). Taxonomy (NCBI): domain Eukaryota; kingdom Viridiplantae; phylum Streptophyta; class Pinopsida; order Cupressales; family Cupressaceae; genus Cupressus; species Cupressus sempervirens. The sequence goes on from CM053783.1 coordinate 65,315,289, forward strand.
TAATAGGCTAAATGAAGGAGAGAAAGGAGCTTGAAAATGTGTTCCCACTCATACATTAAAGTGTAAGCATTTTAGTGTAAAAGGTTTTAAAGGAGGTGTCATGTCACTTTACAGGATTACTACTAAATAGTTGAGCAGAGGGGCGGAAAGGTATTGAGTTTTGGTCCACACACCTATGTTCTAATGAATGGCATAAGGGCATAATACCCCAGCATGGTGTAAAGGATGGTTTATGAGAAGGCATAAAGTTTTTTATAGTTCTATGTATTAAAGGAGCTTGTAAGAACGAAAGTGATGTTCAGTTGTGTTTACATGCCTTCACTTCTTGGACTTGTGGACAAACGTAAAGCCATATTATAGTAGTGATTGTGCTAAGTGAGACCTGTTGAGTTGTTAGATGAGCCTTGGTGAAAATGAATCAAATGGTGACATGTCATACATGTCAGATGGGCCCAACTCATGTGGAAGACAACTTAAGTTCTTCATTTTGCATGTGCTTAAAATTAATGGTGATTGTCCTTTCTATTTTTTTGAGGTTCAATCTGGGTCATTGATAAATGAAAGGTGAAATTTCTAATTATGCCTTTACGGTTGCAAGGTAAGCATATGAATGAAGAACTATTTCATTTCCTTCTCTGTGGTTACAAGTTGAGTCTAAGCATATAAGCATAAAAGAATAGATAAAGGAATGAAGACAAGGCTTTATGCTTCTACAAGAAAGGAGAAACGTAAGAGCAGGATGCCATTTGTAAAGGCTTTCTAATGTTACAAGGTTAAGAGAACTTGTACAGGCATAAAGGAGAAATAAAGAAAAGATAAGAGGCATTATGATGCCATGGTTAAAGCCTTGAGCATATGATCAGAGGATAGATATGTAAAGAGTTACGATATCCTAGGTAATGAAGTAAGCATAGCAGCGTAAAGGAAATTTTTAAGGTTTCCACTGATAAGTGTGCATGTGAGTGTAAAGGGTAAAAAGACGGTTGTAGCAAAGGTTTTACATTCATGCGAGCAAGGTTTAAAGCATAAGAATGAAGTACATGTTGAGAAATCTTGAGATTCTACAGTGTAAGGGTTTGCATAAGAGTGTAAAAGAATTTTCAACACAATGCTTAACAAACCCTAATGCTTCTATGCTTGGGGTATTCTCAAGTGTCACCAGACAAACTTAAAGGCTTACTAAGGGTGTTTTCGAGGTTATGAAGATTGAAAGTTTTGACTTAGCATAAAAGTGGAATACCAAAATTTGAAAAGAAAGCAGTTGAGATGTCATGCCAGTTTAGAAAAAAGGACAAATTCACCATGGCCAAGTAAAATAAAACACTAAAAAGGACATCTAGATCAAATTTCACGGTTGATATTCCTTTTTTTTAGCCTACGAGGGTGGTATTAAAAGCCTGTGCATGTAGAATTTATTAAAAAAGTTGGTAGATTGTATGATTAAAACATAAATATTTGATTGAACATTAAAAATATTATCATTCTGAAGAATTTGTGTTCTTACTCTGAAAAACTTTTACAAGTATCCATAGCTTCAGGATTTCTATGTTACTGTACAAAAGTTTAGAGTATAATTTATAAAGAAAATGGTTGAAAAGGAAATTAGGAGGTGCCTATAGAAGAGGTAGAGGTCAAAGATGAGGGTGATGATGTTGTAGAAGTCACACCTAAAGGAAACAGGAAGAAGGGTGCTACCAAAACTAATAAAAAATCATCGGTTAGAAAACCAAACAAGCATACTGAAGACTAGTTGAAAATTCTTCCAGGGTCATCGAACACTATTTCGACAAATGACCACATCTTTAAAGACCCTTACTTCCTGGTTAGGGATGCAAAATGCCCTAGAATTGACAGCTTTAATCTATTCTTATATGTCTACCAAAATAGAATTGAGAATGTGCCAGTCTACAACCCATGGTATAGGAATATGGAAAAGTTCATATTTCCAAAGGTGTTTGTTGATGTGGACCTACTAAAAGCATTGATAAATTCCTACAATCCAGTCACCAGGACATTTCAAAGACATAATGGGAGCTTTTTATGCATACTGGATAGAACTTCTTTCCTAGAAGCTTTTGGATTAGAAGGGTAGATGGATGTGCCTATTGACATTGAAGACTTGCAAAGGAAATTTGGGAGCAATAAGACCTATTTTGTGAGCAGGGTTGATTCCAAAGAAGGTGGGGGATCATTTTCCCTTGAGAAAATTTAAGAATTATTTCAAGAACATTGTATATGGGCTAGGCAAAGTGCTGGGAAGTGATGGTGTAGAGGATTGTGTCTATGGTTCCCTATTCTTGATGGCATGTGACATACAAGACCCTTTCCACCACAAAGAATATAATTATGTAGCATTTATCATGTACAACATGCACAATCAAATTGTCAATGCAAAGAAGGGAGAAATGAAAGATTTCAAGTTCCACCATTACTCATTGTTGATGCACTTTATCCTATATTATAACATTGGTTACAATAGCCAGGACTTCATTGATTAGACTTCTGATGAATTTGGTGAGTTACCTATGCAACTTTGACTCACATTTTGGATAAAAATTTCCATTATTCAAATGCACTTGTATTCTTTAATTTGTTTAGTTTTTTTATTATGAGACAATTGGACCACACTTTATTTAGGGCACCAAATGTTTTGAAAACCTTTCTTAGACCTTCATTTTAGATGAGAAAAACCAAATTAGATCATAACTGGGGCGACATCTTTTTGTTTAAGGAGTGCACATTGATGAGGATATATGCATGCCCATAGCCTCCTCACATTCTACCCAAATATCTACCCCCTAGATTGGCCATTATTGAATTCTTTTGGTAGTTTTTACTGATGAACAAAGAAATGATCCCTTCTTCTCTGCACAAGCCTAGTTTTTTGGTAGAACATTTAAGGTAGGAGATTTTTATTAGATTATGGTGACTGATTAGGAAAGTACTGTACATACTTCATAAATAGTGGGTATTTTTCATTATGTTGTGATGCAAAATTGGTTCTTACGGCAGTATTGAGCTATAAGGGATTACGAATTGTAATCAGGTTGTAATCACTAGATTGTAATAAGATCAAACTTGTTGTTTTGGTGGATGTAGCCCAGGGATTGGATGAACCACATTAAATCTTGGTGCCTTATGTTCATTTCTATGTGATCTATTATTTTCTGTTATTTGTTATATTTGCATGTAGTTTTTATTTTTTTCCATGGTTTATCCTAACAAGTGGTATCAGAGTGAGGTTGTCTTTCAATTATCCTCTGCAGGAAAGTCTCACGGTTAAGTGGGAGTCTCATGGTTGAGTGGGAGCGATGGTAGATGAGGGTAAGCTGAGGGTTGATAGGTTTAAAGGGCAGAACTTCCAGTTATGGAAGATGCAAATGGAAGGCTATCTATATCAAAAGGATTTATGGAATCTATTTGAAGGCAAAGCCAAGAATCAGGGAACTATGTCAGAGGCTGAATAGGATCTTTTGGACAGAAAGGCACTCGGAAGCATTCGGTTATGCTTGGCACCATCGGTGGCATTTAATATTACAAAAGCAAAGATGACAAAAGATTTGATGAAAACCCTGGCGACACTATATGAAAAGCCCTCTGCTTCAAACAATGTTTTTCTCATGAAGTGTTTATTTAATATGAAAATGGCAGAAGGAGATCATTTAAATGAGTTTAATACTAATACTAGTCAGTTATCTTCTGTGGGTATCAATTTTGATGAATAAATTAGGGCTCTCTTGATTTTGTGTTCTTTTCCTAAAAGTTGGAATGGCTTGGTAATAGTGGTGAGTAATTCTGTTCCTGGATCTAGTACCCTAAATATGATGATGTGATCGCTGTTGTTTTGAGTGAGGAAACTCATAGGAAATCCTCAAGTGGATCTACATCAGGAAGTGCTTTGAATGCACAAAGCAAGGGCAGAATGACTAAAAGAGGAAGTAACTTTGGAAATCATGAGAAATCAAGAGGAAAGTCAAAGGGGAGGAGCTCTCAATCGAGAGGACCAAATGATTGCTGGTACTGTGGGAAACCAAGGCACAAAAAGAAAGATTGTTGGAATCGAAAGAAAAATGAAGGAGATAAATCAAATGGAGACAAGGAGGCAAATGTGGTAAGTAACAAATCCAAAGAGGATGCTTTTCTTTTGTCTTTAGAGAGTGTTGATGATTCATGGGTTTTAGATTCTGGTGCTTCATTTCATACTACACCTCATAGAGGTTATTTCATTCTACACCTCATAGAGGTTATTTCATTGATTATGTCCAAGGGGATTTTGGGCTTGTTTATTTGGGGGATAATGAACCCTATCAGATTATTGGAAAGGGAAAAATTAAGATTAAGTTGTAGAATGGGAATCATTGGCTACTACATGAGGTAAGACATGTTCCAAGGCTGAGTAGAAATTTAATTTCAGCCGGGCAACTCGGTGATGAGGGTTGTGTTGTTACTTTTAATGATAAAAATTGAAAAGTTTCAAAAGGTTCCCTTGTAGTAGCAAAAGGTGTGAAAGTAGGCACCTTATATCTTTGTATAGGTCATATTGTTCCTACTACTTTGATTGTTTCAGAGAAAAATGAATTTTTAGGAACAATTGCTACAGTTGACCAAGGAGAACAAATAGCTGTTGTAGATTCTGATATAGCACTGTGGCACAATAGACTTGGGCACATGAGTGAGAAAGGTATGAAAGTAATTCATTCAAAGAAAGTTTTACCAAGTCTGAAATGTGTTAATATGAATATCTGTGAAAGTTGTGTGTATGGAAAACAAAAGAGAGTGAGTTTTGTAAAGACTGGGAAGGAAAACAAAAATGAAAAATTAGAGCTTGTGCATACAGATGTATGGGGACTAGCTCAGGTATCTTCCCTTGGTGGCTCTCATTATTATGTTACTTTATTGATGATGCAACTAAAAAAGTATGGGTTTATTTCCTTAGACAGAAATCTGATGTATTTCAAACTTTTAAGAAATGGAAATGCTTGGTTGAAAATGAGACTGGTAAGAAATTAAAATTTCTTAGATCTGATAATGGTGGTGAGTATTGCAGTCATGAATTTGAAGATTTTTGCTCCACTAATGGTATTCATAGACAAAAAACTATTCCAAGGACTCCACAGGAAAATGGAGTGGCTAAATGCATGAACAGGACTATAATGGAGCGCGCAAGGAGCATGAGGTTGCATGATGGGTTGCCCTTACACATGTGGGTGGAGGCTATCAATACTATAGTATATTTGATTAATAGAGGTCCCTCTACTCCTTTGGGTTGTGGTATTCCAGAGGAAGCATGGACAGGTAAGAAAGTGAGTTATTATTTTCTCAAGACCTTCGGTTGTGAAGCTTTTGCTCATATAGACTCAGAAAGTAGAACCAAGCTAGAAGCGAAATCAAAGAAATGTGTATTTTTTGGATATGGCATTAATGAATTTGGTTATAGGCTTGGGATTTTGAAAATCTTAAAATTGTTAGAAGTTGAGATGTCATATTCAATGAGAAAGTGTTGTACAAAGATCTATTGCAGCAACATGAGAAGAAAGAAGATGATTATGTAGTGTTGGATGATACTCCAAAAGTTGATGTTCCAGCCATTCCTCATGATGTGCAACAACTACAACAACAAATACCACACACACCAGTGAATGTCAGACAGTCAATGAGGCAAATTAGACCTCCACAAAGGTTTTCTCCCTCTTTGTATTCTATTTTACTTACTGATGCTGGTGAACCTGAAATTTATGATGAAGCTGTGCAAGTGGATACTAAGATTCAGTGGGACTCTGCAATGAAAGATGAAATGGAATCTTTGCTGAAAAATAAGACATGGGATTTGTGCAAGTTTCCTACAGGTAAAAAGGCTTTACAGAATAAGTGGGTTTATAGGTTGAAAGAAGAGGAAGCAGGTAAGAAAAGATTTAAGGCCAGGTTAGTTGTAAAAGGATTTGCACAGAAACAGGGAATTGATTTTGATGAGATATTTTCTCCTGTTGTTAAAATGACTTCTATTCGTACTATTTTAAGTCTTGTGGCTACTAAAGATTTTCATTTAGAGTAGTTGGATGTTAAAACATCCTTTCTTCATGGTGATTTGGATGAAGAAATATATATGGCCCAGCCAGAAGGATTTGAGGTCAAAGGTAAGGAGAACTTAGTGTGCAAATTGAAGAAAAGTTTATATGGCTTGAAGCAAGCACCTCGGCAATGGTATCTAAAATTTGACAGTTTTATGCATGAGCATGGATATAACAGGTGTCATTCAGATTACTATATTTATTTTAAGAGGTTGGATGATGATAGCTACATTATTTTATGTTTATATGTTGATGATATGCTTGTAGCTGGGTCTAACATGGATCATATTAAGGGGCTAAAATTCCAATTAGCACATGCATTTGCTATGAAGGATTTGGGGCCAGCAAAACAAATCCTTGGTATGGAGATTTGCAGAGATAGGAAGAATAGAACCTTGATGCTATCTCAGGCTAATTATGTTGAGAAGGTGTTGCAATGTTTCTCTATGGAGAATGCTAAAGCTGTCAGCACACCTTTACCTGGTCATTTGAAATTGACTAAGGAGATGTGTCCCAAGACATAGGAAGAGGAGGATAAGATGTCCAAGGTACCCTATGCTTCAGCTGTAAGAAGCTTGATGTATGCTATGGTATGCACTAGGCCAAATATTGCACATGCAGTGGGAGTCATTAGCAGGTATATGAGTCATCCAGGATTTGCGCATTGGAATGTTGTCAAGTGGATTCTTCGATATTTGAGAGGAACATCCAATAAGTGTTTACACTTTGGGTTCTCTACTACTGATTTATAGGGCTATGTTGACTCAAATTTGGCTGGGGATATTGATACCAGGAAGAGTGCTATAGGTTATGTCTTTACTGTTGGTGGGGTAGCTGTGAGCTGGGTTTCTAGGTTATTAAGATTAATGCTCTATCCACTATAGAGGCAGAGTATGTTGCTGCTACAAAGGCAGCCAAGGAGATGATACGGCTTTAGTTCTTCTAGGAAGAATTGGGACATCCTTAGAAAGATAATTATTTGTTCACCGATAGTCAGAGTGCCATTCATCTTGCTAAGAATTTAGCTCTGCATTCTAAGACCAAACACATACAATTGTGGTACCATTTCATTCAGTCAATTTTGGAGGATGGACAGTTAAAACTGGAGAAGATACATACTAATGACAATCCAGTAGATATATTGACAAAGGTTGTAACATAGGAGAAGCTAAACTCCTCTTCAGCTTCGGTTAGTCTTTTAGACTGAACATGAATACAAGAACAATAGAGTCTAGGGTGGTTTGATCCAGTGGGAGCCCCATGTGGTAGTGGTATTGGTACAGGATCAGTCTCCAAGTGGGAGATTGTTGTTTAGTGTGGAGCCTGATCAGTCTCCAAGTGGGAGATTGTTAGATTATGGTTACTATTCAGGAAAGTACTGTACATACTTCATAAATAGTGGGCCGTGGCTGACATGGTAGTCGACATATTATGACCGACATATGGCCGACATGTTATAACCCTAAAGCGGTTTAATACTTGTATAAAAGGGTTTAGAGTTGGGTATTTTTCATTATGTTGTGATGAAAAATTGGTTCTTACAGCGGTATTGAGCTATAAGGGATTACGGATTGTAATCAGGTTGTAATCATTGGATTGTAATAAGATCGGACTTGCTATTTTTGTGGATGTAGCCCAGGGATTGGGTGAACCACGTTAAATCTTGGTGCCTTGCGTTCATTTTTGTGTGATCTATTATTTTCTATTATTTGTTATATTTGCATGAAGTTTTTATTTCTATCCATGGTTTATCCTAACAATTTTGAAATAGGAAAAAATGCATATGAGGAGTTGAGTGAGAACTTAGGCCAATACAAATTTGCTACTAGACCTTATAGGATGTATGACCCTAAGAACTATATTACCAATGAGGTTAAGGCCATTAGGGGATACATCCTACCTCCAAGCAAGCCAATCCCTATGGAGGATTTGTTTGCTAATATAGTAGCAATAGAAAAGGCTGATGAGCTATCAACGAAGTATGGTGAAATAAGGAAGGTAGAGGAGGCCTTGAAAAGGACCGACCCTAATTTTAAGTGTTTTTATATAGAGATTCGCTACCTCGGCAACCTAAGAAAGATGGTAGAAAATTTTGAATACATCATGTCTTAGATGCCACATGAGCCAAAGGGAGAGGAAGCCACTGTAAATAGAGAATCCCATGAGCCAGATGTACAATTGGGGGTTGAATTGGAGGAGGAACAACCATCAACTTCAACATGGGTTCCCAAGGGCAATAAGAAGGCAAAAAATAGTGCATATCCCAGAGAGGGTGGTAAGTAGAGCCTTACAAGTAATGCCATGGAATGACGATTATTTTTTTGATATTAGGAAAAAAATTTTACATCAAAGTGCTATAGTGGTAGGAAAATCCTCTAGTGATCTCCAAATTGTAGCATCAAGATTGGATGACAAGCTCATTCAATCTGAAAATTTTATGGAAGATGATGATTTCATCAAATCATCAAAATTTAAAAGCTTTCTTTATAAAATAAAATAGAATGAGCTCATATTGAACCTCATGCCAGGAGAGGATCCAGAGAAGAACAAAGAGTTAGTTGAAAAACTATTAGCTTATGATCTCGAGATTGAGAAAATGACCCTTGCAGAAGCCAGGGAGTTGGTGCATAGAATTGGTATGATTTTGATACCACATTGGGATATTAAGAAGGCTTTTGTTCTTAATCAAATGAGAAGACAAGACAAAACCATTAGTTATGAGGCTAGTAGTAGTGAGGGACTAAAGAGGGGGTTAGGATTTAACATAGACACAAAAACCCTAGCAATGTGGAGTGTTGCCCCTAACACCAAAAAGCCCAGAATGATGGATATATAGGAAACTACATAGGGCAACATGATTGTGTGGACATTAGAAAATACTATTGGGAAAGAAATCTCTAGCCTAGTCAAACACTTTGCACTCATGAATGAGGTAAAGGTAGATGAAATTGAGGATAGGCTAGCTGTTGTATACAATGAATGTCTAGATATCATAAAATTGTATGAAGAGGAGCTCAAAATGAGCTATGTGCAAAAGTAGAAAATAGAAGAGTTAGAGGGGAAAATTTAGAGTTTAGAAGCAGAAGTGGTATCCCTTAAAGAGCAACTTAAGGCTGCGACAAAGGAAAAACATGTACCAAAGCAAGTGGAAGAAAAAAGGCACACTGTAGAAGTAGAGGCCCAAACAGAAGAGATACCTATAGGGGTAACAGTGCCAGTGCATGTGGTAAATGTAGAAATAGAAGCTCCTCAAGCTCATAGTGCAACTAAGAAAAATGTTATGATGAATGTGCTAAGCCATAGAATAAGAATTATGAAGAGAACATCTCAAGATGCCTATAGTGCATTCATTAATCTACAATCTACAGAATAGGTATCCAAGGATTCAATAGGATGGCTCGATCCAATTTTCCAACAATAGGGACCATATATGCAATTCTTTGACAGATTGATACCATTGTTAGCAAAAAAGCCAGCTCTACTAGATAAAGTTATTGTTGTAAAAGAAGGCATGGACAAAGTGAAAGATCTATTGCAATTTTTCATAGGGAAACTAGCAACGATACAGAATAAAATGAAAGTATTAATAAGTGGCTTCCATTCTTTAATTCTTTATGTCCTTGATTCTAATAATCTAGTAAAGGATTTCAATGAATGGTCTAATTCTTTTGACCATATTGTAGACTTGCCACAGGTGGCACCCATTTTCCAAGGTGATATTGATGAATGTGTTTTCAATGAACTAATTGATACCCTATTCAAGATTGAAAATGAAATTATTAGGTTTACCTTAGAAGGGAAAGTGATCACTGATGCTAGGTGGCAAAAATCTGTTAGTGAACTAGCAACAACCAAGACATGCGAGTGGCCCACCAAGAGAGAAGTCATTTCCTAGGAAGAAATCACAAAAATTAAAGCTTTACCAATAGGGAGTAGTTAGAGAAAAAGACAAAGTTAAAGATTTTATGCTCCAGCTATCATCTACAACTGCTTTTTGTTGTTTCTTTTTGAACTAAGGTATCCGGGATATTTTGAAAAAGATTGGTGTACTTATTTTTGTAAAAGGACACCTGTCAATCACAATTTCCCTTTGCTTGTTGCAACTCATGTTATATAAATGAGTTTTCAAGGCATTCTGAGGGTCCAAAATGTTGTATGTTTTCATTCTTCAAGAAAGTACAATCGGTCCAGTCATGTGTAGTTGTTTTTGAGTTTACTTCTAGCTATGTACTTTTCTAATGACAAATATAAATGAAAAAATTAGTATGAATTCATGGGTTTTTCATTGAGTTTCTATTGGTTATTGTATTAGTCAGCAAAAAGGATAATACAAAAGGGTATTTACACTAGATCTGTGTCACCATTTTCTGTCTCCATTTCATGAGTTTGTTAATTTTGAGATCATTAGAATAAGGTTCATTTGATTGAATGCAGTTTGAATGGGTTGTATATTGGTTATATTGTTGCTTTTTATTCACTGAATTATATAAATGCTTCAGTAAATCAATAGAATTCATGAGTTTATGAAAAGGATATCTCATAAGAATGGAAATAGGTGATTACAGTTGATAAATTCAATTACAAGTTAATTGAATAAGATCTCTTGCCAATAGTTGACTCTTTGCCCCTAATGGATAAGGTACTAGTCATATAAATCAGAAATGGTTGAGAGTAAATTCTACTTCTACATGTCAAAACAATTATAAATTCAAAGTCACTTTCATTTGATTTTGTTCATGGTTATAATGTTGGTCACCACTCATTTACATTTAGTTTCTGAGTTTTAGGTAGCTGCTATTTCCAGAAATTCTTGTAAACTCTAGGAGAATTATGACTAGATCTACTTATAAGGGATGCATATAAACTTGTAAGTATTAAAGAAATTGGTAAACTGTATATGTACCTAAGGATAGAAGATGAGAATTAGAATGAAACTAAGATAATTTTCATAAATAGTTTGCATTAGAATCATCCCTAGGTATACCCACCTTGGTTTTGCAGAGCCTAAAGAGTAGGAAACCATCCTTGATTTTCTTGATGTTGGGTCCAAATGGTTTACTTATGTAATTGATTATGGAAATTTGCTAATCCTTAGGTTATATGTGTGTTATCATTTTGGTATTGGTCATTTTTTTGTTGAGTAGTTTCAAACACCAATAGCATCAATTCGGTGAAAATTGACTATAATTTCACCTATATTGGGCCATAGTCAATTTTGAGGCAAAATTCATTTGCAAACTGGCACCCAAAGGCCCCATTTGCAAAATTGGTATGATCATTTTAGATCTCTAAATTTAAATTTCAGATCTACATATTTTATTATTTTAATCTCTATAATTTCTCTACTTTATTTTTCAAATCTGCAAATTTTGTCCAAAAATTTTTTGGCCATCAAGCCAGTAGGAGAGATTTTTTGCAGGTGAAGATTGGTACTAGCTAATGCAAATTACATATTGGCATTATATTTAGAAGGTCAAAAAAAACACAAATTGACTTTTGTTTTAGAAAAATTAGACATTTGAGGTGAAATCTAGAGTCATCTGATTTTTAGAGGCATGACAGTGGCGATTCAAGAATAATAATTATAGATGTGATTTTCAAACAGTGATATCTCCTCATACGGACTCCCTTTTGCAAGCAATTTTTTTATTTTGGGATAGAATTCCATGATCTCCACATTTGTGCAGGATGTTTGACCTCTCTATTCCTATTTTTTTTTGCAAATCATAAATCCTAATTTTTGCAACCTCGAATGCTTAGTTTGGGCTCATCTGGACTCCAAATTAGGTTCCATTTTTTTGAAAGTGAATAATTTTTTTGTCTACTTTCTAGATCTACAATCAAATTATAGGATTGTGTGGTTAGAAATATCACTTTTAAAAATAGGTATTTGTTTGCATTGTATTGCTTCAAAATTATTGTATTTCTGAGCTACATTATAAAGTTTTAGATTTGAACTATCCAAGGAGGTTGTAAACTGAAAATTAGAAATCCACTAAAGTCAAAATTGATAGAGTGGCCCATTGTAATTTCACTACCTATAAAGTGCCAAATCATACATTAGGGGGGGTTGATTGATTATTTTTGCATTTTGGGACGTGCATACATACATTAATCTCATGGAATTTTGTTTCACATGTCGGTGTGGAGTTAGACCCCCGTTGACAAATAGGAACTACCAAAAATGGAGTGCCTTAATCATTGATCATCTATGAAGAGAGCATAAGGAAGTAATTCCTTATTTATGTTCCAACAAACTGATATCTTCTATTGAAGAATAGCCACATATTAACTGACTATTGGATATTATTATATTTAGTATCAATTCTGATTGTTGGCATGTCATTAAAAAGCTCATTCACCCTTATGATATTTGGATGGCTCTTTGGAAAGAATATGGAGATCCCACAATTCCTCCCTTTCCAAAAGACATTATATCTTTAGTCAATTCATTTATGGTACCTCCAACTCCAGATGAGGTCACACATCTTGATGCTCCTATTGATTCTACTGATCCAATTCCAGCCTTAGATGCTCCTGATTTAGTACAGTAGGTATTACCATGTCTTCCTACTTCAACTTCGTGGGATGCCTTCCTTCTAAACATTACAGGGTTATTTGTGGAGTCTCATATTGAAGATTTGGGAGACATCAACAATGACATCTATCTTCTCTTTGTTGAGGAGACTTCTTCACTCCTTACGAGGGCACACTCTGACCCTCAACCACTTGATCATTCTAACATGATTGTGGCTTCTTCACAATAGGTTGAGGAGGACTCTTTCACTTATGAGGAGACATTTCAGTCTGTAGAGATTGTATTCTAGTTTCCTCAAACATCCTATTTTGATGGTTCTTCCTACCAGTTGGGGAGTGTTCACTACCACACCTTTGGCACCATTTCTTCCTACAAGGAGGACCATCATTTAGCTATCATGGTATAGCTTCTTTAGTTAGCAAGGAGTTTCTTTCATAGGTATGCTTACATCACTAAAGGGGGAGACATTGCTTCTCTTCCTACATCTTCTTATGAGGATGCTTCATTATCTTTGGAGTTTGATTCAACTTTATGCATAGAAATATTCCCTTGCCACCTTATTTTCATTGAGGGATTCTCTATTGTAATATGCAAGATGTATGTCATAATGGGGGGGTCTTTTTTACTCCAACCATTCATGCATCTTTCTTTATTGTACTCTTCTCTCTTTTGGGGGGAGGGTTTTTCCCATGAGGTTTTCCCTCTTTCCCTGATTGTAGAGAGATTGCATTATGTGTTCAGCATTGCATTTGTACATGGGTACCTAGCATGGCCTAGTAGTCAGGACCCATTATGCTTTTCATCATAGCTTTAGTGAGCTTAAGTGCATTCCCCTAACTTGCACCTAACGGGGGGTGTTAGTGTAAATAATTACTATTTATGCTTTACTTAGTTTTACTTGGGATAAATGCATTATTTTATTATTTCTTAGGTTAGACAAGTAGGAGTTTATGTACTCATATGAGTTGTCATATTGACAACACTAGAGTAAGCAACTCTAATTAAGCACATGGTGTCTACAACACTAGAGTTTGCATAATCAACTGAGTTTTCATGTTGACAACACAGTTATTTACACTCTTATTTTAGCACATGGTGTCTACAACATAATTTTATGTGCCACACCTTTGTAGGCTTATCCTCTCATTATCGCACTAACTCGTGTGCTTAATGGAGGATAATCCACACCTAGTGGACATGTGCCTAGTTGTAAGACTTATAATATTGCTAACTCCTAGACATTCTAGATGCATCTTAGAGGCCTTTATAAATAGTCACTCCTAGTGTACTTTCATCCAATATCAATGAATTGAGTATCATATTGTTATTATGATCATACTCTGTTGGTCTATTGTGCTAGTTATTCTGCTTCTTGGCCTTGGGTGAATTTTTCCCTAAGGAAAATTCTTACATAGAGTGGGATTAGTATCCGTTAGAAGATTATAAGGCTCCTTGCCCATTTTTTGATAATGTTGAGATGGTTCAATATCTAGTGGGGAAGTAGTATGTGCATGAATGTGATAGATAACTATGATGTCTAAATTAGGGACTATTATAGGATGAGTCTACACCTAGAAAAACATATGCTAAAAATGTAGACACCCCTAAAAGCCATAGAAAAGGATGTCCTAGAGGTAATAGATCCCTTTTATAATAGGGATAAAATCCGAGATGAGCCCATTATGAATGTAGAAATAGGGCATGAGGAGAATGATGAAATTGATCATCAGGGAAGACATGTAGTGAAACTAATAAAGGAATGTGATCTAGAAGCCATTTCAGATGGATCCAGTTCCACAATCCATACCTTTACAAGCTACTACCAGGCCTCAAAATGGAAAAGGTGCCAAGGTTGCCATACCAACCTACCCTACTAAATTACCTATGAGGCCAAAAATTGTACACCAACATGAATATGAGGTTGAGTATTTTGAGGCTAGCAAGGACAAATGTAAAAGGAAAAGAGGAGCCCATAGGGAATGGAAACAAGTGGCTGAGGCCCAGGAAGCAAAAGCCCAGCAAGAGCGAGAGCCAGCAGAGAAATTTTAACCAAAGTAGCTCAAGACTAGATAATAGAGCAACAAGAAGTTGAACCTTTAAAAGAGAAAGGGATCCCACCACCAAGAACCTTAGATGAAGAAGCCTCCCCATCAGTGATGAAGAGAGCCAGAATTGAAAGAATGGTGGTAGGTGTCAAGAGGAGGAAAATGATGAAGAATAGTACTCCTTCACCACAAGGGCCAAAAACCATTCTAGAAGGAGAGGATGAGGAACAAGGGGAAAAAATAAATTTTTCCCCTTAAATAAGAGAATCTACTCAACTAAGGCAGTAGAGGAGAGAAGGAGAAGCTTGATGACAAGCCAACACTAGGGAAAATAATGAGAAAGAATTAACATAAATTAGAATGAATTTTAGTTTGGTCTATTTGTATCAATCTAAGGGTGTAGGCTTTTGAAATGTGTCAAGGAAATATACCATCAAGGGATGTTGGTTGCGAGATGAGGGATTATGAATGCAACTACAACATGTGAAATTAAACCTATGGAAAACCAAATAAATCCCAACAACAGGAACTGTCACTTCCTTATGATAAGAACATTAGAAACAAATATAAAGACATCAGTCCATAATAAAAATAACAACAATAATTTATGATATAAATAACAGTAACAATGGATTTAGAAAAGTTTTGTTCAACTCTAAATTAATTAATCTAAAATTGCTAAATATATAAAAACACAAATATCTAATTTAATAAATAGACTAAGTATGAAACCAAACTCCTAAATAATACATTAAACAAGAATACCAAATCAAAATATCACAATGTTTTTCTAGTTGAGCGGGCCCTTAATCCTTGGCTTGCATGATGAGTAGAGAACAAATAGATTCTACACTATTGTAATCATGTGATATATCATTTTATTCAAAAAGAATACATACTTATATAGTATGTCATTCTAAAACCTTCCTTAGAATATTCTGCATAAATGTATATCTCTCCCCTAATATCCATCTTATGTTGCTTATATATACATAGCTATAATAGTTGTAGAACCATTTTGATAATGTGCACCATACAAATAATAATCAATGTAACAATACACCAAAAATTGGTTATGTGCGAAGAATAGCCAACTTATTGTTATCATTCCAACAAAAAATATTGTCTCCATCCATGGTTTTGAAATGGTTTGGAAGAATCTGATTAGTGGGTTTAATTTTATGTGAGACTTGAAAATGCCACTTAACTGCGTGATCTTTTATTTTATCTCCTTATACTAACTAATTGCACTATTAGCAGCAATAGTGACTAGTCTTTGATTGATTTCTTTTTCACCCACACATACATTACCCTCCTTGATGTCCTCTCAACATATGAAATCCTTTAGCACAAATTAGAGGTAAAGAAGACCATGTTTTTTTTCTAGTCAAGAAATATGCACCATAGGTTTCTCACAGGTTTCTTAATATCTCTAGCATGGTTTAATTTCAAGAGGTAATTTCATCATGGAAGCTAGCATAATGTTTTAAAATAATAGCATGAATAAGTTATAGGCTAGTATTATCCAAATGTGACAAGAAGTTCTCATTAAGGAGGCGATAGGATGATCTGTACCCACAACATATAATCAACATGCCACAATAATAAATATTAGGAAAAATTAATCAATAATTAATTATCTATATTTAATACCAAAACAATTATATATATATATAACCATATGCAACATAAAATAGTAAAATGGGATGAAATGTAATGGAAATGGAATAGGGAAGTGAGTATGAAACTAAATGAAATGGATTAAATATGGCATAGAATGGGTCATAAATTTCTTTCATCACTTGACTCAAACACCTCCATCTACCCCTAGAGAACCTATCTAGTGGAATCTTCAGAAGATGAACAATAGAAATGGATAGCTGAGATGGAAGGTGAAGAATATGATATTTTTTACCTCTTGAATTTTTATTTCATGCCAAATTATGTCACCAGTGTTGATGCACAGCATCCTAGGTGTAAGAGCAATCTTGCATCAACCAAAAATATTTCATTTCAGTTTTTTTCTATGGAGGCTTCCTACTTATTAAGTCAGTCATACAAGCTCAGAATGTCCAAATTTTAGAGGTGGATATTCATCTTAGATATATCAGCCTACCCGTTGAGGTTCAGTGTCATATCATGCATATTCATGGATTTATTGCAGATTTTTGGTTTGCAATTTTGGCATATAAACTTCAGGCTCACCTTGGAGGCCTAAAAGTGCCTAGATGATGCCCAAAAACTCAATAGATGGGCACTTGCACCACTTTGAGCTTATAGATCAGGAGCTGAGGTTTCTAAAATGTGGCTATAATAACCAATCGGAGCAATGGTCCAAGAGTTATGGTCTTCCAAAGTTGAGCCAACCAAAACATCCAAAATAAATATAAAAAATGTATTTGGACAACTTAATATGTATTTTTAGGCTCTGACAGCCCTAGGTATTAAGTTTGAGTGTCAAGAACCTTCCCGGGCGGCATAAAATTGCCTATTTAAGAAATACCCAAATATTGTCTAAGATAGCTCTGTGTGATAGTTAGCAACTTTCTCTTACACTGTAATAAAGGCACCCGCATGGGTTAGCATATTGTAATTGTGAATTCTATAATTTCTCATTTGTGATGATAATAAGAAGCCCATATTTTATCCCCAAAATTGTTGTTGTTTCTTTCTTTCTATTATTTGTTTATGGTATTAAGGGGAGCACCCTTCATCAAGCAGTATTAGAGCTAGAGTTCCTGAGTGTGTGGATAGGTCATTGACTATGAGGAAGTTTGCACTAGGCCTATGATTTGGGCTGAGTGTATAGACACATAACTGATTGTGAGGCTATTTGCAATAGGGTTTCTGTAGAAACACAAAAATGTCTCCATGAAGAGAGGTGTGGTAGAAGAGTCAAGGTGTTACACCTAAGGATTTTAGAACCCTCCAAAGGAAAATGCAAGTAATGCAAGAAAATTTGTGCAAAGTAATGAATCTTGTTGTAGGAGATGATGAAAGCAAGGATGGAAGAGAAGAAGAAGGAAATGCAAACCAATATGGAGTAGAGGAAGTTCTTGACCTAGAGGAAGTGAAGCTTTTTAAGGCCATTTCTAGTATTGGTAAAAGACCTAAGTTTGATGTTCCTATATTTTTGGGAAATATCAACACAAAGAAATTGATCGATTGGATCAATGAAATTGAATAGTACTTTGAATATGAAGATATTGAAGATCTAGATAGGGTCAAGTTTGCAAAGGCCAAACTGAAGGGTCATGCAAAGATGTGGTGGCAGGAGATTCAGTTGGATTGAAATAAAAGAGGAAAGGGAAAAATCACTAGATAGGATTGGATTGTAGCTAAAATGAAGTGATAGTTCATTTCAATAGATTATGAGCTTATTTTTTAATTTTTTCAAGAAAATGAAAGGGTTGAAGCAAATAGGAAAATCTATTCAAGAGCATATTGAAGATTTCTACCAAGTTCTCATTAGAACCAGTCATGCAAAAGTTGATAAGGAGAAAGTTTCCCATTATCTTAATGGGTTGAGGACAAATATTTAGGATGAGTTGAGTCTCATTCAAATGACCATTATTGAGGAGGCATACCATTTTTTCCTAAGTGTTGAGGAGAAACTGAGCAAATAGTTTGAAAACAAGATTAGTGAAAGAGGTCATGGTGGAAGATCTGGTGGATGATCTTATGGAGGCCAAAATGATGATCAAAAGAACAAGGATGAGGCTAGAAATAGCAATCAAAACTAGAGGGGGGGAAATTCCAATTGTTTCCATGATCAAAATAATAGAGAATAGAGAAGAAGGGGCAGAGGACAAGGATCTAGAAGAGGAGGTTTCCATGGGAAATATTTTCACTGTATAGAAGAAGGGCTTTAAGAATTTGAATATTCCTAGCACCAAGGAAGGATAGATTGAAGAACAGAAGGCTAGGCCAAAGTTGCACATTTTGATAAGATGCCAAATCATCACATTTTGAAAAAAGAGGAGAAGTCCTAGTTAACACAAGAGTCCTACTAAGTGGTGAGAATGAACCTACTCAAAGAAGGAGTTTATTTCACACAAGGTGCATATGTGAATATAAGTGTTGTGATGTGATCATTGATGCTTCAAGTAATGACAATTTGGTGTCAAAAAATGGTCACAAAATTGAAGTTAAAGAGATAGAAACACCCATTCCCATATTGTATTGCTTGGGTGCAAGATGACCACAAGGTCATGGTCAGTGAGAAATGATCAGTGAAGTTCAATATTGGGAGCTACTAGGATGAGGTACTTTGTGATATCATACCTATGGACATATGTCATATGTTGTTGGGTAGGTCATGGCAGTTTGACAAGTATGTTTTACAAGATGGGCGAGAAAATACCCACACTCTGACCAAGGATGGAGTGAAACATAAGTTGAAGCCATTGAAGGAGAAAGAAGAAATGTGTGTAGTGCTGCTAGAATATGTTTTGTTGATGGAAAGTACTTTCTTCAAGATATGAAGCATGAGCATATGTATTTTTTTGTAATTCCAAAAGATGGTAAAGAATAGGTTGAGGAGGTACCTACAGAAGTTACAGATATGTTGGGAGCATTTTTTGATATTGTGTTAGATAAAATGTCTAATGGATTATCCCCAGTGACATATATCAATCACCTTATGGATTTGATTCTAGGAGCCAGCTTGCCAAATAAGGTAGCCCACAAAATAACACTAGCAAAAAGTGAAGAGTTGAACAAACAAGTTCATGAGTTGTTCCAAAATAGGTTGATTTGAGAGAGTCTAAATCCACGTATTTTACCAGTAATATTAGCACCAAAAAAGAATAGAGAATGGAGGATGTGCACATATTCTCATGCTATCAACAAAATCACAATCAAGTGTAGATTTCCATTACTAAGGATGGATGATATTATGGATTGTTTGAGTGGGGCAAATATTTCACAAAGATAGATCTAAAAAGTGGATACCATCATATATGTATTAGAGAAGGTTATGAGTGGAATATTTCTTTCAAGACCAAGGAAGGACTGTATGAGAAATACGCATGCCTTTTGGGCTAACCAATTCAACAAGCACTTTCATAAGGCCTATGAATGAGGTACTGAAGGATTTTTTGGGTAAGTTTGTCATTTTTTACCTAGATGATATTTTGATCTTTAGTAAGCCATTCGAGGAGCATTTGATGCATACTCAAAATGTGTTTGATAACTTGAGGGAAGAAAAGTTGTTGATAAACCTGAAGAAGTGCAAGTTTGTGAAGGAGTTAGTGTTCTTGGGATTTGTAGTCTTAGAAAAAGGTATGAAAATGAACCCAAAGAAAGTGAAGGCTATTTTTGAATGGTCAACTCCAAAGAGTGCTATAGAGGTAAGATCTTTTCATCAACTAGCTAGTTTTAATAAGAAGTTCATAAGAGGTTTTAGCAGTATTTTTGAGCCCTTGACAAAAACAATAAGAGGGGATAGGAAATAATTTAAGTGGACAATAGGAGTAGATAAGAGTTTTAATCTATTGAATAGAAAGTTACAGAAAAACCTATTTTAGCACTTCCAAATTTTAACAAGGTGTTTCAAGTAGATTGTGAAGCTAGTGGTATGGCAATAGAAGTTATTTTGAGCCAAGATAGACTTGTTGCTTATTTTGGTAAGAAGTTGAATGATGCCAAAAGAAAATATTTTGTATATGATTAGGAATTTTATGCTATAGTTTAGGCATCGAATAAGTGGAGACATTATCTTCTTCCTAAGAAGTTTTTTTGTATACTGATCATCAAGCTTTTCAATATTTGAATAGTCAAGCAAAATTAAACCAAAGGCATTTGAAGTGGGTTAAGTTTTTGTAGAGTTATACATTTGTTTTGAAACACAATAGTGGGAAATCTAATAGAGTTGTCGATGCTCTTAGTAGAAGACATCTTTTTCTGATAGAAATGCAAATTGAGGTGGTTGGATTTAAGGAACTCAATAATTTGTATCCAAAGGATCCTAATTTTGATGAAGTGTGGAAGGCTTATACAGAACCTGTAACTCTTGATAGGATGAAGTGGTTTGATTTCATAATCCAAGATGGTATGTTGTTCAAAGGAAGTCTATTATGCATTCTAAGAAGTTCAATGAGAGAGAATCTCATCAAGGAGAAGCATAGTGGAGGATTGGCTAGACACTTTAGTACAGATAAAACCATTTCTTTGGTTGTTGAGAACTATTATTGGCCATAGTTACAACAAGATGTGAAGAAGTTTGTATAGAGTTATAGAGTATTTCAGATGGTGAAAAGAGTGAAGTAGAATACAGGGTTGTATCAGTCATTACCTATACCAGAGAAGCCATGGGAGTATATCAACATGGATTATGTTCTTGGATTACCAAAGACTTAGTGAGGAGATGATTCTATTTTTGTGGTGGTTGATAGGTTTTCAAAGATGGCACATTTTATTCCTTGCAAGAAGACTAGTGATGTTGTTCATTTGGTAGAGTTATTTTTCAGAGAAGTGGTGAGACTATATGGTTTTCCAAAGAGTTCATCACATCATCCATAGACTGATGGACAGATAGAAGTTGTGAATCATAGTTTGGGAAATTTGTTATGATGTTTGGCTGGAGACAAGCTAAAAAGATGAGATATGATTTTACCACAGGAAGAATTTTTCTATAATAATTCTATCAATAAGAGTTTTGGTAAATCACCATTCCAGATTGTATAAGGGAGTAGTCCCAAAAAAGCTTTTGAATTGAGGTAGTTCAATAAAGGAGAGATAAGTAGTGTTGAAGTGGAAGAATTTGTTGAACATTTGAAGAACATCCATGAGGAGGTGAGGAAGCACATTATAAAGATGAATACATAGTAAAAGGTTAAGGAAGAAGTGAAAACAAGGTATAAGGAATTTTAGATTGGAGATGAAGTCATGGTTCATTTGTGAAAGGAGCATTATATAATGGGTACATAAAATAACATGAAAAGGAAGTTTGGACTGTGCAAGATAGTGAAAAGGCATGATTCTAGAAATACCCATGAAGTAGAGTTTCTTGTTGAATTGAATATTTCACCAGTATTTAACATTTTAGATTTGACAGAGTATTATGAAGGAGGTTATGGAGATAAATTTGCAGAAGTGCAATGGAGTATTCCAACGGCTAGTTTGGCAACAAAAGAGATTGAGGTTAATAAAGGAGGTTAACTATCTTGGTTTTCCTCTTAATACTTGAGATGTCACAAAGGAGGTTAACTATCTTGGTTTTCCTCTTAATACTTGAGATGTCATAAGTTTAATACCCCAAAATTGGCTCATTGCCATTATACCAATTCTAGTCTATTTCTGATAATTTCTAAGTCCTATTCTAATAGGCAATTCTCATTCTACTATTCGCTACTTGACTTAATTATCAGATGTAGTAAACCCTAATCTGTATTCATCATATTTATTATTTAATTCCTATAGTATGTACTCATATTAGTCGCATTAAACCTACTTGATTTAAATATAATTTAATTATTAAGTATTTATACATTAATTAAATTAAATTATATCCTAAGGCTAATGTACTATGGAATTAAATTTATTTAATTTAATAAATACGCCTATCTTAATTAATTAATTAAATGAAATTATTTAATTAAATGGAGTACTTACTTCTAATTAATTAAACAAAGTTATTTAATTAAATGGGAAGCCATTCCTAATTAATTAAATGAAGTTATTTAATTAAATAAGAAAAGTGTCTCTAATTAATTAATAGATTATTTAATTAAATAGAAAAGGTAATTATGAGAGCATATCTCATTTTATTAAATTAAATATTTCACCAAAATCTCTCTTCAGTTCAAAAAAGGGAAATTTCTAGTTCACTATTGATCAAAAATGAGTTAAATCAGTTAACTCCTTTTTCTACTCAAATTTAATCAATTAACTCCTTATTTTACTCAAATTAAATCTGTTAACTCCCTTTAATTTGGGAATCTCCCTTTATTAGTGAACTTCACCTTTAATCCTGACTGTTGATTGAAATCGATCTCAACCGTTGATGGATTCCAGGAAAGTCTATTTAAGAGACCCTCATCTCTTTATTTTGAGAGGATGAATTTGGAGAATTTGCATCGAATTGCTGCTGGAATTCATACTCACATTTGCTCATATTTTTACATACATCTTGCATTCTTAGTTTAAATTCATCTAGCTTAATAATGCATACATTTATAGTTTAATGTCTTTTATTTCTTAGATTAATTGCTTGTACTTCATCTAGATTACTTGCACATTCATATAGCTTAAATTGCATTCAAATCCTTCGTTCTTATAGGGTCTGGTTGCTTAAACACCTCGAATCTGAGGATATCTGACAAGCAATTCCCTTTAGATAGAAGGCAACAGGTCGCTTTGCAGGTTGATTTTTGGATGACCAATCCAATGTTCATTCAGGGATGAATCCACAAATAAAGACCGTGTTGAAGTGTGTGTGTTAGCAGAGGCCACATATTCACGCATACAATAGGGTCACTTCTCAAATTACCCTAGGTGTCTGATGTAGGAACATCCTAGGTTTAAGAACAATCTTGCATCAACCAAAAATATTTCATTTAAGTTGTTTCAACAAGGGTTGTCTTAATGTATAGTTATTGTCTTTGGAGGCTTGATACATAGTAAGTCAGTCATATGAGCTTGGAATGTCCTAATTTTAGAGGTGGATATTCATCTTAGATATATCAGCCTATCAATTAAGACTCAGTGCCATATCATGTGTATTCATGGATTTATTGCAAAAAATTTGTTTGCAATTTTGGTATATAAACTTTAGGCTACCCATTTGAGGCCTAAAAGTGCTTGGATGAGGCCCAAAAACTTGGTGGATGGAATTTTGTATTGATTTAGGCTTGGAGATCAGAAGCTGAGGTTTCCAAAAGTGGTTATAATAGCCAATTGGAATAATAGTTCATGAGTTATAGTCTCCTAAAGTTGGACTGACCAAAAAATCCAAAATAAATGTCAAAAATGTATTTGGCCAACTTTATATGTATTTTTAGGTCTGTCAGCCCTCAGTATTAAATTTGAGTGTCTAGAACCTTCCCAGGTGACATAAAATTGCCTATTTAAGAAATGTATGAATTGTTATAATCTAGAGTTGTCATTGCACCAAAAGATCAACATGTTAATGCCTGATATAACCACTAAACTTATAAAACATAGGAGGAAATTAAGCCATGTCACAGATCTTGAAGGGGAAGGTTGGTAGTTAATCCAACAATTCCCCCCTCAGCATTACCCAAGGAGATTCAAACATGTGATCGAGCTCTAATACCACTTGTTACAAGCTAGAGTTGTCATTGAACCAAAAAATCAACCTGTCAATGCCCGAGACTAGACTTATAGAACATAGGAGATAGTTAAGCCATGTCATGAATCTCGAAGGGGAAGGTTGGTGGTTAGTCCAACACAAACATTTTTTAGGACAGCTCTGGGTGATAGTTCATAGCTTTGTCTTTCAGATTATTGTAATGAAGGCACCCATGTGGGTTAGCGTATTATAATAGTGAATTTTGTAATTTTCCATTTGTGGCAATCCCTACAATTTTTTTTGTTTCTTTGTTTCTATTATGTGTTTATGGTATTAAGGGGAGCACCCTTCATCAAATGTGGACTACACCATCATGGTTGAATAAGGAGGTCATGTTTTGACAAAAGAAGTAGATGGAGCTAATAGAAGAGGAAGGAATAAAGGAACTGATAAAAGTAATAAAAGATCCTATTCCAACTAAGGGTGATGCTAAAACACTTATCTTCATTATGAAGAATCAAGATCAGGACCTTCTATCTCATATTGTCATTCCTCCTCCTCGTGCTTATATCGAAGAGTTTACTACTAAGGATTACCAAATGAAGGAGATCATATTGGGAAAGCCCACCATGGATATGGTTAAAGTGTTCATCACTATAGGCCTCAAAGTGTTTAAAAACATGGATTAGGATGAGTCAGAGTTGATAACATTGTGAAAGTAGAATGAGTTTTTAAGAGGCTACCTGAATGAAGTAGTGGGACCTATTGACATAGAAAATCTTGAGATCGCTCTTGGATCTGCACTTGGAGGAAGATAGATGAGGCCGCAAGTCGATTCATTTTTGGATGCATTTTAGCAATGACTTCACAGTTTTGAAGAAAGAGTGTAGGTAATATAGGGTAATTTGAACCTATTGCATAATATTCAGTCCAATGTTGACTAGTTGGTTTCCATTATAAACCAAGATTTTGGGTTGATGGATGAAGTGTGTACCTAGACTAATGATCTCCAAGAGCTCATATCTATAAAGGGATAAAGGTACTAGATTCTGATAAAGATATACTCAACAGAGGAGCTAAACAAGCTAGATGATTGGATAGAAAAAATATCCTTAGGAAACAAGGTTATGAAGAGATTTCATGAAGGAATTCAACAAATGAAGGATAAAGTTCAAGAGAAATTTTTGGAAGTAGAAAGGTACTATAATTCCACTAGCCTTGAGATTTTTAAAGATGAGTTAAAGACCAGGCTTTTCTCAGTGCAATCAATAGTTCAACAATTTAGGGATATATTTAAAAATACTTTATATGAAGATGATGTATGACAAGCATTCAAAACCAAAGAAGCATTGTTGGAACTAGATACCAAGCTTGAGGATTTTGTAGAGACAAGGATAGAAGTAAGCAACTACCAACAAGTAATAAAGAATAAATATGATGCACTAGATTTACCAAATGCTAGTGAAGTTATGGAAATAATAGAGAAGTTCAAGGGAAAACATCCAAACAACATTTTGGTATAAAGAGGAAGAAAACCTAGATCTTAGAAATCCAATTTTTACACTTAGAATATTTTTTGATTTTTGGATCCTATCACCAAGGTGCACAAATGCATAGGTGTTCTTTTCTCAAAGGTGCGCTGATAGTTTTGAAGAAGAAGCAGTGCGCCAATAGTTAATTGCCAGTTGCTATTTTTGAGCATTCCATGTACTGGAAACACATTTTGATCATCTTTTCTTAGGCATGTCGGCTAACTACTTTCATATCTTGTTTGCTTTCTTCTTGATGATACCTTTTCACTTTCTTGATCTATTTCTTCACCTCTTTCCTATCCTATCATCACAATGGGTGAATATAAAGATCACATCTAATCTAAGTGTTACATTTTTGAAACATTAGTCTATATCATAGACATTAGAGATAAAAATTATATATAAGAGATTTCTATGAACATATCAACATGAGCATAAAACAATGCATACATGAGCAAGAAAATGAACATCACATAGAAACATAAAATACTAAAACATCCATAAAAATCCACAAAGTGAGACAAGTACACAAGGCTATCACTCAAATATAGTATCTCGTATATCTCAAAATGTGCCACAATAAATATATAATGTGACATCCAAAATTTGGATATATGTCTCAAAATAAATGGGGTACAATAAAAATTTCATGAAAAATTAGCCTAGACCTAAGAATGACTTCCACCCTCATGAGTAGGTTGTGCCTAGGGAGGAGCCACTAGTGCCCTCAATGGTGATTGATTTAATCTACTAGTCCGCTCCTAGTACATAGGTACACATCGGTCCACTAAAACTATAGCAATGTACACCCTATGATAGTAGGTCACCCTGGTCATCTATCACTTCACCTCTCATCAAGCCTCTATTGAATCATCTCTCAAAGCTCTCTCTTGCCTATTCACATCATCCCATGCACCCATTAGCTACTAATCTCTAATTATTAAGCTTGTCCTCAACCCTTGTACCTTTACCTCTAGAGCCTAGATCCTAGCATCTCGATCATCATCTCCTGCAGTAGGCTACTCTACCTGTACCTCCACTTGCTCACCTATCCTGTACCTTAGTAGAAACTCCTCCTCCTCCTTCTTATTCCTTATAGCATGGGCCTATGTGTGTCTCCTCCCTACTCGAGAACTACCCCTGACGTCCATCCATCTGCCACCTCTATCTCCATCTCCACCACTGCCTCCTTACTTGTCCTTTTATTGTGAGTGGGGCATCTGGTCATGTAAACCTCAAAAATGGATTTCTTTACATCTCATATATGTATGTCAGGTCTACCCCCACATCTACCACCTATGAATGATAATCCCAAGTCTCATGTACCAAGGATGATGTCTCTTAAAGGCCTACATGATAGTCAAGCATGGGCAGCCAACCGTGTGCCTCATCCCCATGGAATCGAGCATAAGTAGTAGTCTCCACTAAGATCAACTATCACTTAGAAACTTAGCACCATACCCGACTAATCATGAAGTGCTCAGCTATATCTGTGTGCCTCCCAACAAGTGGTCAACTGAAGTGCATGTACTCTTGTTAGAAACACTAGTCCACCAAGATAATTGAGAGGGGGAGGTGTGTGAGCATGAAATATGGCTTCTCAGTCCACACACACTTCAATATGATCTTTGTTTGAGCACTATCACACCGAAGTGAACATGAGGTTGTTCATTCAACATGCATACACAAGGTGATCTATTGCCTTCTAACTAGATGGGGTGACTTAATACTCTCATACTGAAGAGCCCAATAACCATAGACCATGCTTAGAATGAATGATTTGAATGGAGGATGAATTGCAATAAATTTACTCTAGATGAATATGCATGTTCGTTCCAAATGGAGATAAGAAATTAGGTGAGCATGTATGCAAGTATTCTAGAATTGAAAGCATGTAAATGCAAGCTAAGTATGAAATCTAATGATCTTTCAATAGCATTTCACTACTTCTTCCTCCTCTTCTTCCCAAATGAGTCTTGCATTTGTAGATTTTTGCAAGGCCCTGGGGTGACAATCATTTCAACATTATAATGTCAAGGGATTTTTTCTCCTTCCTGAGTGATTTTGAGAAATTATTTCTCTTTCTCTTCTTAGAGTAAGATATCCATCATTTTCTAGAAATTCTTGTCTTTATGGCATTATTCTATCACTTCTTGGTTTATCTCTTTCTTATCCCCATCAACGTTTATATATGTGCAAGGACTTTACATCCTTTCATTTCATTGAGAATCTTCTCGATTCATTCTTGCACTATTTTTGCATGTTTCTCTATCTTGATCTACCATTGTAGGGATTGGGATATGTTCAATATGTGTAGGTTGCATAAATGTTTCCAACAATCATTCAAATGGTATGTCTGTAGGTATCTTGTTAGCATTTAGATCTTCTTGGAATAGAGGATTCCTAATCTGTTGCAAGTTTATGTCACATATTCTTTGAGCACTACGTGAATTTTCAAGAAAACTAGATCATGAAGATCTTTCCCTATATTCAGTTTCAATGCGGCTTCTACCAGTTGGTTTGACCTTTACCTCAACCTTGTATAAGTTTGTGAGGAGGAAACATGTTTCTACTTCTAGTCACAATAGTCATATACAAGGACCAATGAAAAATTTTGATCAATGATCACACTAGGATGTCATCTCAAAGTAAGTAAAGTATAGTAATCACGTTGGGAACCCATGTACAAGTAGTTAAAGAAATAGCTAGAACAGCCAATAGTTTTCAACTATCATGACCCAAGGTTCGACAAACACTAGAAAGAAAGATAAGATGATGAGTGAGAAGACTAATCCATGTACAAAACATAAATGGAAAGCTAAGAAAGAAGTCTAAGTTTTTAAACTACTGCCACTTAGAGAAACAACATAACGTACCTAGCAAAAAATTAGACTTAGGTTAAATTTGAACAAGGAAACTCAAAACAACTCAATGTTTTGGGAAAAAACCAATAGTTTCTTGCAAGAAAAGGACACAGACACAAGAGAATGCAGAAAGCCAAATGAGGAGACACCTCTAATAGACCAATTTGATAGTTTGAAGGCAAAAGTTCATGCGAGGATTCAGGAAGATGCGCTGGAGAAAGTGCAGGGCACCGCACGAGGATTCATAATAGCATTTTTCATAGTATTTTCTCGTGCAAGGATTCTAGTAGAGCCACACAAAGAAGTGTTGGAATAATACATAGGGAAAATTTTCTGACAATTTTCACCAACAGAGGTCACTTTCTCACACAAGGATTCTTCAAAAACCATGCAAGGAAGTGCTAGTAATGGCATGAGAAAGTGCTGGAAAAGCATTTTCTCACACGAGATTTTGCAAAAAAGGAGGTGAACTTTTGACCAAAATGGCAGATTTTGAATTCATTAAGAGATTTTGATGATTCAAAAAGTTTTCCAAATAGATTTATGATAGTGTTTGATAGTTTGCAACCAGATTTGAATGTTGTTTTTAAGATTTCAAGTAGTATGTAACATTGTAAGCAAATAGTTGATCTTCACACAAGGGATGCACATAGTAGTCAAAAATAGTCCAACTAAGGACAAAGCAAGTTAGAAGGATGAGGGGAGTCTAGACCTTTTAGTTTGAATGTTTTGGATGAGTTTAAGACTCGATAACAAACACTCTCTATCCCTATAATCAAAAATGGCTTACTGACCAAAACCCTTGCCCATGCTAAGTATCTCACAAAACTGACATGTTGGGGGATGAGTAAAAATCAAGTTCAAAGAAACCCCATTCATGTTTGTGTAATTGTGGAGCACAAATGGTGAGTGTAATTTCCTCGGGCGATCCAAGTAATCCACTTGGATCGATCCTTGCACAAGGATTATGACACTTTTGGAGGTGAATCAAGTAGTAATTTTCTACAAAGTGTTTAATAGGTTTTTATTCACATTAATCCCTGATGGCTCCATGAACAAAGTTCAGGCTAGCAGCACACACCAACATCTGTATGGTCACACAAGTGACTAGCAAGATTGGGAGTGATGCTGCTCAGTGCAACATATAGAGCCTCTTCTTGATATGAGATATCAAAATAAAGAAGAAGAAATCAACATGGCTTTGGAGTCTTTTTCTCAACAAATCTTCTTTGTTATAGTGAGGTGGAATCACCAGCGAAAGGTGTGTGCTCACTTGGGTCATTCCTAGAGGTTAGATCGCTCCGATAGGCCCTCTAAAGGATGACTTGGACTGGAGGTCAAATTCAAGGGTCAAAGTTTTTGACTTTCCTAAAAAGGAAAAGAGCATACTCCTCTACCTTGTCTCTTCACTCAAAGAACATTGAACACATACATCACCGAGCTAGCTTTTCAATCCCAAATTATACGTTAAGACTTGTTTAGGAGAACCACTACCTTTCTTGCCTCCCTTAAGTACCATCTTTTAGAGGCTTCTAGGTTTTTGTTTTACTCTTGGGCATCACTTCCAAGTAGTAAAGAGCATACTCCCCTATACCCCTATCTTTCACCCTACAAATTTCACAAGACCTATATAGACTATGTTTTGAAAACATTAAAAGATGCAATGTTTGCTTGAATTTTCTTTGACATGCATCCTGCAATCAAACAATTAACATTTTTTGCATCAATGTCTTTGTCAAGCATCCTACAATCAAAGTGTTAGAGTCATTGTTTCAAGCTCATCATCAAAATGTCCTACAAACCATTATTATGTTGCATCACAAGTTAGCAATCATAAAATAAATTCTACAAAATAGAGATTAGATCGTAAAAATCATGAAGCTAGAACAACAAATGCAAATTCTATTAAAATTGGCACCAGAACTCGCATGAGGATTCTCTGCACTACACACAAATATTCTCTTTGTGCCAAACAAGAAAGTGTTATTCCTATGTGAGCATATGAGATCTTTCATGAGAAAGTACATAGAGGTGCACAAGAAAGTGCATTAAAGGGCGTGTGGACCTACTTCATCATGCGAGTCACCCTATTTCTTCATGCAGGCCAGTGAGTTTCTTTGTGTGAGTAACTAGTTCCACATGTGAGTATCTGCTATTGTGCATAATAGCTGGTTAGAAAAACATGAAAATTTCACTAAGAACCTAGAAAATTGGATTTTTTCAAGCCCCACAATGGGCACCAGAAATGTTAGCATGAAATATAGCCTCTCGGTCCACATACACTTCAATATGATCTTTATTTTTGCACTACCACACTGAAGTGAACATCAGGTTGTTCATTTGACATGCATACACAAGGTGATCTATTGCGTTCTAACTAGACGGGGTGACTTGATACTCTTAGACTCAAGAACCCAATAACCACAGACTGTGCTTAGAATGAAGGATTTGAATGGAGGATGAATTGCAATGCATTTACTCTAGATGAATATGCATGTTCATTCCAAATAAAGATAAGCAATTAGGTGAGCATGTATGCAAGTGTTCTAGAATTGAAAGCATGTAAATGCAAGCTAAGTATGAAATCTAATGATGTTTCAATAGCATTTCACTACTTCTTCCTCTGCTTCTTCCCAAATGATTCTTGCATTTATAGATTTTGGCAAGGCCCTGGGGTAGAGTTTTATCCAACCATCATAAGGTTGGGAGTTGAATAAACAATTTCAGATGTAAGTTCCACTTAGAATAAACAATTTTAGATGTAAGTCCCACTTAGAATAAACAATTCTAGGTGTAAGTTCCACTAGAATAAATAATTCTAGGTGTAAGTTCCACTAGAATAAACAAGCAATATCCTTGTCCCCAATAAAGAATAAAATATTCATTTATGGATAGGGGGTCCCTTATCAATATTAAATTGATTTCCAGAATAATGATTCATTAATTCTTATTCTAAAATTAATATTCATGTGTCACAATTGAATGGGCTCAAATTGATTTTACATGTTTGATTTGTTTGAACCTATTCCATTTCAAGATGTAATTCTGCATTTAAGGATGTGACCAATTTTGCATTATTACAAGGTGAATTAGTTATCCAATTAAAATAATTATCAAACTTAATTAATCTTGACCATTCAATCAAAGTAAATAGAAAACATAAGAAGATGCACATACACAATTACACTAGATTTTTTAACTAGGGAAACCCTTGATCAAAGGAAAATGGTGGGAATGATGCCCACAAAGATATAATGATATATATTGCTTGTTAGAGGATGTACCCCATTAGGAGTCTATAAAAAATATTCATTACATAAGAGTCCCTGTTAGGAGTTGTAGAAGATAGAAGGACCCACTATCCAAACAGCTTTTGGGGCAAGACCACTGAACTCATTGTCAAACTAATCCCTCAACTATTCCTTGTAAAATAATTATTCATACTATGCTTTAACCTCTTTCCTCTATCCTGTCAATTAGACCAATCATTATCAAACCTTGTAGACTAGGTCATGAACCTTGGATCCAAGTGTCAAACTTCAAATCACCAAATAAAACTATGCCAACGAAATTCTCTCCAACTTAACTCAGCTCTTATTATCTTCACATTTTGATCTTTATACTTCTTGCAGTCATTTATACATCCATACATAAAAAAGGAAAATATCGTTCCTTTATACTAAATCCATTAAAAAATTCAATAATTCTACTATTATACCTTCTCAATTAATTATTATAGGACCTCATTAAGAACACATTACATGTTACATTTAGCAATAACGTCAATCAGTCACCTTCTAACTTTAATAAATTTCTATGCATGTAACATTATGATGAGAGAGATTAGCCATGTCATCTCCAACATTTCTTCTATGCATCTTTAACCTTGCTTCTCAAAATAACAACTCTGCTAAGAGATATAACAAGTTTACTAGAACATGCTTCTGTAAACTCTATCTCAGAGCAATCATCACCAAAACTTGCATAAGTTCTTCCAAACTTAATTTCTTATTCTTTTAAGGTTAGTTGCTTATACTATATACTTAGCAGTATCTCTCTTTAACCTCTCTTAGTGAAAGTACTCAATGATTTGTATGTACCAACTTGATCTTTCTATTGTTCTTTTATCAGATACCATAGAAAATTTCTATGGTTATATCAATGACAACCATAGTCATGAATGTAACATATCATCATGATTATGATCTAATCATGTTTCTACAATACTCCCTCATAGAAGTATCATCAGAATTCATGCAACCAACAAGCTCCTCTTTTGGCATTGATGGCAACATAGATGAAAAATATCTATTTCCAAGAATACCAAATGTAAAAGATTGTTATCCGTTCTTTTCAAATCTTCTTCATCAATCATTCTCCCTAATTGATATAATCTTGCCCTTCAATGTACTTTATATCAAATTATTTTTCATGTTGTAATCTCTCCCCCATTGACATCAATGTCAATGGTTTAGCAACCATCTATCTTTGTATCAACCATCTCTGAATTGCACAAGTGTTCAAAACAACATCCATCAAGAGTCCTAAATGACTGTGCCCATGATAGATACCCCCCCACTATAGGAAGCATAAATATTCTATCCAAAAAAATAATAGTGCTCTGTAATACTGGAATTATACACTCTTGCATCATCTACTCTTATGTAGGTAGGGTTATAACCCCTACCATACCTTGCAAATACTCAAAAGCCTCTTTGGGAAGAGGCTTGGTGAAAATATATGAAATCTTCTCTTTGGTGATTACATACTCCAATCTAATTTCCTTTTTGCAACTTTCTCTCTCAACATGTGATACTTGACAGAAATGTTCTTAGTCTTAGAATGCAATACTGGATTCTTTGACATACTCACCGTACTTGTGTTACCACAATATGTGTCAATAGGTTCACTGAATTCTATCCTTATATCCTCTAGCATATACTTCATCCAAACAAATTGATTAAAATTGTTTGTTGTTGCAACATATCCTACCTCTATTGTACTCTGTGAGATACATTCCTTCTTCTTTCTTAACCAAGAAACCAATATTCCTCCAAGAAAGAAGGCTCCACCACTGGTGTTCTTTCTGTCATCTATAATGCCTACCCAATCAACATCAGTATAAGCATTTAAATAGTGATAAGAAGCTTTATTTCTTCTTTCTACAATGCCATTTTGTTCAGCGGTTCTCAGAACTAATAATTATCTTTTGAATCCATTAGATTCACAAAAGATATTATACTTATTTTAAGTAAATTCTCCTCCTCTATATGATCTTAAACATTTAATCTTCATACCTAATTCATTCTCAACTCTACTTTTGAATATCTTGAACTTATCAAATCCCTCAGATTTTTGTTTAAGAAATGCAACCCACATCATTCTAGAAAAGTCATCAACAATAATCATGAAATACCTTTCACCATAGAATTTTTTAGTCTTTGTAGGATCACAAAGATCTATGTGTACAATCTCCAACTTTTTTGTAGTAGTAAACATCTTGTTGGGAAAATAAGATCTAGTATGCTTTGCCAACACAAAGTCCTTGCAAATTGTGTTAGTAGGCTTTACAATCTTAGGCAAATCTCTAACTACAAACATACTACTAGTTTTCACAATGTTGTCAAAGTTTATATGAAAAAATATATCATGCCACAACCAACTATCATCTACCTTTGCAACCAAATATGTCATTTAAGTGGGATTCATCTAAAAAACAATACCTCTAGATCTAGTTCTTGTTCCAATTACCTTTTCATCTTTCTCTCTGATCATGCATGTCTTCTCTATAAACTATAACTGATAACCTTTATCCAATAGTTGTCCAACACTCAAAAGATTGAGTTTTGAATCATCAAAAAAATATACATCCTCAGTGTTAGTCTTACCATCAAGAGTTATAGATCCACTACCTTTCACATGGAAAGATACATTATTTACAACCCTGAGAATGCCTCCATCATAACTTTTGAAGCCAACAAAATTTTTCATATCACCAATCATATGATGTGAACAACCACTATCAATTATTTCATTAGATTTCTTTTTAACCTGTGATACCAAAGCCATTTTCTTTAGACTTTCTTCTTTAATAGCTACAAATCCTATTTCATCATCACTAGCACCTACTAGTTGTTCATCAAAATTATCTTCTTCATTGGCATACAAACAATCTCTATCTCTTATAGGTTTGAACTTTCCTTTATACTTTTTCTCTGTTTTAGGACACTTTCATTACAAGTCCAACATTTAAATATTTTCTTACCATCTTTTTCTCTTCTTACCAAAATGGATACTCCTTCTATCATTTTTTCCTCATTAAATCTATTACTGCTAGAAAAATCTTCTCTAGCACTTGTGCTCCTTGACAGATTAGGTTAAATGTTCTATCTCTATTTTGGTCAATTCTTCAGACTGTCTAAGCTCATCCTAAATTGCTTTAAGTCTCCCAAGTAATGTTGACTTGGTGATATCTTTGGTACAAGAGATCAACAATTGTATCATTTGGGTTGCCTGCTTAAATGGTAGCATTAAACACTTCAATATCTTTCAGATCACCTCATTATCTTCCTGGGGTCCTCCTTGAGATCTGATACCTACAGTAATTTTTGATTATTGGATACAAATGATTAATTGTGTATTATCTTTGATGTTACACAAATGTCATATCATTCTCATTCATTATATGTCGAGCTCATGTGGACAGTGAAGACAATTTTCTATGTCTACTAAGTCTTCTTCTTGTTGCCTAGTTCAAAAGGCAGTGTCTACCAAATTCACTCAAACATCAAAGGAAAGTCTACAGAAGATGAGTATTAACCGAGAACACTAGGTTAAATAAGGAAAATTGGATGAAACTATTACTAACTAAGCTTACCCAGTTTCCAAAGGATATTTGTGAGTTTGCAGTGTCAACCGAGCTTCTATTGGTTAACACAGGAAATCACTTATGAGTTAATTTCTAATGAATTGGGTCAGCTAATGAAAGATTTTCTTATTTTTTCATATTAAGCTTAATTGATTTATCTATTGGTTCTAGCCGACTGAGGTGATGAATATTAATTATTCTAAGTGTTATTTGAGCCAATTTGACAATCTGAAAGATATATGTGAAAGGTCAAGTTGTGGATTCAAAGTGAGCAAGAGTGTGAAGATGTGAAGAATGAATTGAAGATTTTATGATGAAGAGAGGAAGAAAATATGAAGGATAAGAAGAATATCCTTGTGGAGCAGACAAGCTATATTTGATTGAGAAGGATCAAGTACAAGCCAAAATAGAGATCTATAATTAGCAATTTAGTTGCATTCAAATCAGGTCATCTCATTGTTACTCTGTAATCATTGTAGCAATGATCTAAATCTCCTAATAGAGTTGGCTTAACAACTATTTGTAAATCCTCTAACAAGGTGGTAGTTCTATTGAATTGTCTCAATATCTCTAACAATGCCACTCGTAACAGGGTGATTAAATCCTTTAATAGGGTCGCACCTAACAGTGTGTTGTATAACCTTTAACAAAGCTAGTTCCTAATAGGGCTCACTTCAAAAGAGTGAAAATAGTAACTAGTTGCAATTGGTGGTTTTTCCCAAATTGGGTTTCCATGTTAAATATTTGTGTCAAATATGTTCAAGCTATTTTCTTTTATGTGTTTGCAACTAAGTTAAAGTAAGGGTAATCCACTTAGAATAAACAATTTTAGATGTAAGCCCCACTTAGAATAAACATTTCCAGGTGTAAGTTCCACTAGAATAAATAAGAAATATCTTTTTCCTCCATAAAGAATGAAATATTCATTCATGGATATGGATAGTGGGTCCCTTATCAATATTAAATTGGTTTCTAGAATAATGACTCATTAATGCTTTTTCTGAAATTAATATTCATGTGTCACAATTGAATGGGTTAAAATTGATTTGACTTGTTTAATTTGTTTGAACCTATTCCATTTCAAGATGTAATTTTGCATTTAAGGATGTGACCAATTTTTCATTTTCCCCTCTTTTAATTAATGTGCGAGCAATTCATTGATTCAAAGATAATCGTGAATTTAAAGTGTCAGGCAAGAACTGAGATTTATTTTAGATCTCAAGACACTGAAACTAATTGATGAGATTCTAGGGTTATCTCCAAAATGAAGCTAAGCCCTCTAGAGTCTAGATAGAACACCTGGATACTGGTCTAATAAATTGAAGATTTGATTCACAAAATTGTTCTCAGAATGAGACTCAATTCCTAAAAATTAGGGTTAGAATGCCTTGATACCTATTTGGTTCAAAGACTATTGTGATTTGTCAAATTGTCCCCAGAATGAGGATCAATCCTCATGAATTAGGGTTAGGATTCCTCAATACCTATTTAATTAGCAATATTGGATTGAGATTCATAGGATCATCTCCAGAATGGAGCTTAATTCCCCAGAATTTAGATAGAACACCTAAATACTAGTTCAAAAATAGATAACAATATCAAGTTGTAAGTCGTAGGGCTATCCCAAGAACAAGGCTTAGTCCTCAAGAACTTAAGAAAAAAACTCAGATACTTGATCAAACTATGACAATGATTGTTATAAAATTGATTAAATAGATAGCATATGATGCTAGATAGGGGAATGAAGTTGCCCCAAGTGTTGAGATGCCCTGAGTGATCAAGACATTATGTTTAGATTTAAAATCATACTTGAGATATTCGATAAGGATTCAATGATGATATCATGAGTGATGTTATAATCATACTGCCCCCTTTTGGGAGCAAAGTCAAAAGATGATGCCTTAGCAGGAAGGCGATTTAGATTGATTTGGAGGTCATGGTTGACCACAATGGACCATAGTTGACTTTTGTTTAGGAAAATTAGGAAAAAGTTGAAGCAATGGTGTTTCGATGATATGCCAAGCGTTGCATGGTATTAGGAAATCAGATTGTGCAAGCATGCGACCACATTGATCCCAAAATTTTAAAGTGTAATTTTGAGCAATTTATGTGCATCAAATTTTAATTTTGGTCCGAAAAATGGATTTAGAGCTATCAAATTAGCCAAGGGGTGACTTTTACCTCAATTGGAGCACTTTGAAAAATTAGGTCAACTACTATATAAGGGCCCAAAAGGGTCATTTTCAAATGTGCATTTGACTTTTGTGAAAAGAGGAGCTTTCAAGAAGAAATCATGGTGGTCCCAGTGCATTAGCATAGAGTTGATCATTCAAGACATCACAATCAATCAGAAAACTATGGGCCTCCAGTAAGTACTCGATTAACCACTTTTTAATTTTAATTTTGACATATTTTAGTTGAAAATTTCTAAATTTTGAGCCATTTTAGGGAAGTTGGCAGGTTTCCATGCAAAGAAATAGTTTTTTCATGCATGCCTAGGAGAAAGCTCATGGGAGAAAGCACAATGTTTATATATGCGTAAGGACTTTCCATCCTTTCATTTCGTTGAGAATCTTCTTGGTTCATTCTCGCACTATTTTTGCATGTTTCTCTATCTTGATCCACCATTGTAGGGATGGGCATATGTTCAATATGTGTAGGTTGCGTAAAAATTTCCAATAATCATTCAAATGATATGTCTGTAGGTATCTTGTTAGCGTTTAGATCTTCTTGGAATAGAAGATTCCTAATCTGTTGCAAGTTTATGTCAAATATTCTTTGAGCACTACGTGAATTGTTGGGAGAACTAGATCGTGAGGATCTTTCCCTATATTTAGTATAAATGTGACTTCTACCACAGGTCTGACCTCTACCTCTACCCTATCTTAGTTTATGAGGAGGAAACATGGTTTCACTTCTAGTCACAATACTCATAGACAAGGACCAATGAAAGAGTTTGATCAATGATCACACTAGGATGTCATCTCAAAGTAAGTAAAGTATAGTAATCGCATTGGGAGCCCACATACAAGTAGTCAGAGAAACAGCTAGAACAACCAATAGTTTTTGACTATCATGACCCAAGGTTCAACAAACACTAGAAAGCAAGATAGGATAATGAGTGACAAGACTAATCCATTTGCAAATCATAAATGGAAAGCTAAGCAAGAAGTCTAAGTTTTGAGACTACTATGACTTAGAGAAACAGCATAACTTATCCAGCAAAAAATCAGACTTAGGTTAAATTTGCACAAAGAAACTCAAAACAACTAACTAGTTTGAAGGAAAAAGTTCATGCAAGGATTCAGGAAGATGCAAGCAATAAAGTTCAGGGCACCGCACGAGTATCCATAATAGCATTTTTCATATTTTTTTCGTGCAAGGATTCTGGTAGAGCCACACAAAGAAGTGTTCAACTGACACACAGGGCAAGTTTTTTGATAGTTTTCACCAATAGAGGTCACTTTCTCACACGAGAATTCTCCACAAACCACGTGAGGAAGTGATAGTAATGGCATGAGAAAGTGTTGGAAAGGCATTTTCTCGCACGAGATTTTTGCTGAAAAGGAGGCAAACTTTTGACCAAAATGGTAGTTTTTGACTTCTTGAAGAGATTTTGATGATCCAAATAGTTTTCCAAATAGATTTATGATAGTGTTTAATAGTTTGCAACCAAATTTGAATGTTGTTTTTAAGATTTCAAGTAGTATTTAACATTGTAAGAAAATAGTTGATCTACACACAAGGGATGCACAGAGTAGTCAAAAAAATTCCAACTGAGGACAAAGCAATTTAGAAGGATGAGGGGAGTCTTGATATTTTAGTCTGAATGTTTTGGATGAGTTTAAGACTTGATAACAAATACTCTCTATCCCTATAACCAAAAATGGCTTAGTGACCAAAACCCTTGCCCATGCTAAGTATCTCACAAAACTAACATGTTGGGGGATGAGTAAACCTCAAGTTCAAAGAAACCCCATTCATGTTTGCATAATTGTGGAGTACAAATGGTGAGTGTATTTTCTTTGGGCATCCCCAGTAATCCACTTGGATCGATCCCTGCATAAGGATTATGACACTTTTGGAGGTGAATCAAGTAGCAATTGTCTACAAAGTGTTTAATAGGCTTCTATTCACATTAATCCCTAATGGCTCCATGAATGAAGTTGAGGCCAACAACCCACACTAGCATCTATATGTGCACACAATTCACTAGCAAGATTGGGAGCTATGTTGCTCAGTGCAACATATAGAGCCTCTTCTTGATATCAGATATCAAAATAAAGAAGAAGAAATCAACATGGCTTTGAAGTCTTTTATTCAACAAAGCTTCTTTATTATAGTGAGGTGGAATCACCGGAAAAAGGTGTGTGCTCACTTGGGTCATTCCCAGAGGTTGGATTGCTCTAACAAGCCCTCTAAAGGATGACTCAAACTAGAGCTTAGATTCAAGGGTCAAAGTTTCTAACTTTCCCAAAAGGGAAAAGAGCATACTCTTCTACCTTGTCTCTTCACTCAAAGCACATAGAACATGTTCATCACCGAGCTATCTTATCAATCCCAACTTGTCTATTAAGACTTGTTTAGGAGAACCACTACCTTTCTTGCCTCCCTCAGGTACCATCTTTCAAAGGCTTCTAGGTTTTTGTTTTACTCTTGGGCATCACTTCCAAGTAGTAAAGAGCATACTCCCCTATTCCCCTATCTTGCACCCTACCAAGTTCACAAGCTCTATTTAGACTATGTTTTGAAACCATTAAAAAACACAATTTTTTCTTGAATTTTCTTTGGCATGCATCCTACAATCAAACCATTAGCATTTTCTGCATCAATGTCTTTGTCAAGCATCCTACAATCAAAGTGTTAGAGTCATTTTTTCAAGTTCATCATCAAAATGTCCTACAAACCACTATTATGTTGCATCACAAGTTAGCAATCATAAAATAAATGCTACAAAATAGAGATTAGATCATAAAAATTAAGAAGTTAGTTCAAGAAATGTAGATTTTAGGAAAATTGGCACCAAATCTCACATGAGGATTCTCTACACTACACACAAAGATTCTCTTTGTGCCACACAAGGAAGTGCTATTCATATCTGAGCATATGAGATCTTTCATGAGAAAGTACACAGAGGTGCACAAGGAATTGCATTAAAGGGCACGAGGACCTACTTCTTCATGCAAGTTGCCCTATTTCTTCATGCAGGCTAGCGAGTTTCTTTGTGCGAGTAACTAGTTCCACATGCAAGGATCCACTACTGTGCATGATAGTAAGTTAGAAAAACATGAAAATTTCACTGAGAGGCTAGAAAAATGGATTTTTTCAAGGTCCTCAGTGGGCGCCAAAAATGTGAGCATGAAATATAGCCTCTTAGTCCACATACACTTCAATATGATCTTTGTTTGTCTACTATCACACCGAAGTGAACATCAAGTTGTTCATTTAACATGCATACACAAGGTGATCTACTGCCTTCTAACTAGATGAGGTGACATGATACTCTCAGACTCAAGAGCCCAATAACCATATATTGTGCTTAGAATGAAGGATTTGAATGGAGGATTAATTGCAATGCATTTACTCTAGATGAATATGCATGTTCACTCCAAATGAAGATAGGCAATTAGGCAAGCATGTATGCAAGTATTCTAGAATTGAAAGCATGTAAATGCAAGCTAAGTATGAAATCTAATGATGTTTCAATAGCATTTCACTACTTATTCCTCCTCTTCTTCCCAAATGAGTATAGATTTTGGAAAGGCCCTAGGGTAGAGTTTGATCCAACCATCGTTAGGTTGGGAGTTGAATAAAAAATTTCAGATGTAAGTTCCACTTAGAATAAAAAATTTTAGATGTAAGTCCCATTTAGAATAAACAATTCCAAGTGTAAGTTCCACTAGAATAAATAATTCCAGGTGTAAGTTCCACTAGAATAAAAAGCAATATCCTTGTCCCCCATAAAGAATAAAATATTCATTTCTGGATAGGGGGTCCCTTATCAATATAAAATTGATTTCCAAAATAATTACTCATTAATGCTTATTCTAAAATTAATATTCATGTGTCACAATTGAATGGGTTCAAATTGATTTGACATGCTTGATTTGTTTGAAACTATTCCATTTCAAGATGTAATTCTGCATTTAAGGATGTGACCAATTTTGCATTATTACAAGGTGAATCAGTTAGCCAATTAAAATAATTATCAAAATTAATTAATCTTGACCATTCAATAAAAGTAAACAGCAAACATAACAAGATGCACATACACAATTACACTAGATTTTTTAACTAGGGAAACCCTTGATCAAAGGAAAAGGGTGGGAATAATTCCCACAAAGATATACTAATATATATTCATTGTTAGAGGATGTACCCCATTAGGAGTCTATAAAAAATATTCATTACATAAGAGTCCCTATTAGGAGTTGTAGAAGATACAATGACCCACTATCCAAACAGCTTTTGGGGCAAGATCACCGAACTCATTGTCCAACTAATCTCTCAACTATTCCTTGTAGAATAATTATTCATACTATGCTTTAACCTCTTTCCTCTATCCTATTAACTAGACCAATCATTATCAAA
Source organism: Cupressus sempervirens (assembly GCA_028749045.1). Taxonomy (NCBI): domain Eukaryota; kingdom Viridiplantae; phylum Streptophyta; class Pinopsida; order Cupressales; family Cupressaceae; genus Cupressus; species Cupressus sempervirens. The sequence continues at coordinate 65,357,048 of CM053783.1, forward strand.
CCTTTTATAATAGGTCATGAACCTCAAATCCAAGTGTCAAGCTTCAAATCACCAAATAAAACCTTGGCAATGAAGTTCTCTCCAATTTCACTCAGCTATTATTATCTTCATATTTTGATCTTCATAGTTCTTGCAGCCATTTTTACATTCATACATAACAAAGGAAAATGTCCTTCCTTCATAGTGAATCTATAAAAAAAATTCATAATTCTACTATTATACCTTCTCAATTAATTATTATAGGACCTCATTAAGAACATGTTACATGTTACACTTAGTGATAACATCAATCATTCACCTTGTAACTTGAATAACTTTCTATTAATGTAACATTATGACTAGAGAGATTATCCATTTCATCTCCAACATGTCTTCTACACATCTTTAACCTTGCTTCTTAGAATAACAACCTTGCTAAGAGATATAACAAGCTTACTAGAACATGCTTTTGTAAACTCTATCTCAAAACAATCATCACCAAAACTTGCATAAATTCTTCCAAACTTAATGTCTTATTCTTTTGAGGTTAGTTGCATATACTAGACACCTAGCAATATCTCTCTTTAACCTATCTTAGTGAAAGTACCCAATGATTTGTATGTACCAACTTGATCTGTTTGTTGTTCTTTTATCAGATACTACAGAAATTTCTTTCTTGATATCAATGACAAACACAGTCATGAATGTAGCATATCATCATGATTATGATCTAATCATGTTTCTACAATACTCCCTCATAGAAGTATCATCAGAATTCATGCTTCCAACAATCTTCGCTTTTGGCATTGATGGCAACATAGATGAAAAATATCTAGTTCCAAGAATACCAACTGTAAAAGATTGTCATCCTTTCTTTTCAAATTTTCTTCATCAATCATTCTCCCCCATTGATGTAATCTCTCCCTTCAATCTACTTTATAAAAAAAAAAAATTGATGTTTTAATCTCTCCCCCATTGACATCAATTTCAAAGGTTTAGCAACCATCTATCTCTGTAAAAATTGTCTCTAAATTGCACAAGTGTCCAAAGACATTGATCAAAACAACATCCATCAAGAGTCATAAATGACTCTATCCATCATAAATACCCCCCAATATAGGAAGCATCAGAATTCAGTCCAGACAAACAATAGTGCTCTATAATACTAGAATAATGCACTCTCGCATCATCTACTCTAATGTAGGTAGGGTCATAATCCCTACCATACCTTGCAAATACTCAAAAGCCTCTTTGGGAAGAGGCTTGGTGAAAATATATTCAATCTTCTCTTTGGTGATTACATACTCTAATCTAGTTTCCTTTTTTGCAACTTTCTCTCTCAACATGTGATATTTGACAAAAATGTTCTTAGTCTTAGAATGCAATATTGGATTCTTTGACATATTCACTGTACTTGTGTTACCACAATGTATGTCAATAGGTTCACTGAATTCTATCCTTATATCCTCTAGCATCTACTTCATCCAAGCAAATTGATTACAATTGTTTTCTGCTACAACATATTCTACCTCTGTTGTATTCTATGAGATACATTCCTTCTTCTTTCTTAACCATGAAACCAATATTCCTCCAAGAAAGAAAGCTCCACCACTAGTGTTCTTTCTATCATCTATACTACCTACCCAGTCAACATCAGTATAAGCATAAAAATAGTTATAATAAGCTTTATTTCTTCTTTCTACAATGTCATTTTGTTCAGGGGTTCTCAGAACTGATAATTGTCTTTTGAATCCATTAGCTTCACAAAAGATATTATACTTATTCGAAGTAAACTCTCCTCCTCTATATGATCTTAAACATTTAATCTTCATACCTAATTCATTCTCAACTCTACTTTTGAACATCTTGAACTTATCAAATCCCTGAGATTTTTCTTTAAGAAATGCAACCCACATCATTCTAGAAAAGTCATCAACAATAATCATGAAATACCTTTCACCATAGAATCCTTTATTCTTTGTAGGATCACGAAGATCTATGTGTACAATCTCCAACTTTTTTGTAGTACTAAACTTCTTGTTGGGAAAATAAGATCTAGTATGCTTTGCCAACACAAACTCCTTGCAAATTGTGTTAGTAGGCTTTACAATCTTAGGAAAATCTCTAACTAAAAACATACTACTAGTTTGCATAATGTTGTCAAAGTTTATATGACAAAATATCTTATGCCATAGCCAACTATCATCTACCTTTCCAACCAAACATGTCATCTAAGTGGGATTCATCTAAAATACATTACCTCTAGATCTAGTTCTTGTTCCAATTACATTTTCATCTTTGTCTCCGATCATGCATGTCTTCTCTATAAACTATGATTGATAACATTTATCCACTAGTTGTCCAACACTCAAAAGATTGAGTTTCAAATCATCAAAAAAATATACATCCTTAGTGTTAGTCTTACCATCAAGAGTTATAGATCCAATACCTTTCACATGGAAAGCTACATTGTTTACAACTCTATAAGTGCCTCCATCATAACTTTTGAAGCCAACAAACTTGTTCATATCACCAATCATATGATGTGGAAAACCACTATCATTTATCCAATTAGATTTCTTTTTAACCTGTGATATCAAAGCCATTTTCTCTAGACTTTCTTCTTTAATAGCTACAAATCCTATTTCATCATCACTAGCACCTACTACTTATTCATCAAAATCATCTTCTTCATTGGCATACAAATAATCTCTATCTCTTATAGGTTTGAAATTTCCTTTATAATTGTTCTCTGTTTTAGGACACTTTCATTACAAGTCCAACATTTAAAGATTTTCTTACCATCTTTTTCTCTTCTTACCAAAAGGGATACTCCTTCTTCTATCATTTTGTCCTCATCAAATCTCCTACTACTAGAAAAATCTCCTCTAGTAGTTGTACTCCTTGATAGATTAGATTAAATGTTCTATCTCTATTTTGGTCAATTCTTCAGACTATCTAAGCTCATCCTCAATTTCTTTAAGTCTCCCAAGTAATGTTGACTTTGTGAAATCTTTGGTACAAGAGATCAACAATTGTATCATTTGGGTTGCTTGCTTAAATGGTAGCATTAAACACTTCAATATCTTCTAGATCACCTCATTATCTTCCTTGGTTCCTCTTTGAGATCTAATAGCTACAGTAATTTCTAATTGTTGGATATTAATGATTAATTGTGTATTTTCTTTGATGTTACACAAATTTCATATCATTATCATTCATTATATGTTGAGCTCACATGGACAGTGAAGACAGTTTTTTGTGTCTATCGATTCTTCCTATGGTTTCCTAGTTTAGAAGGCAGTCTCTACCAAATTTACTCAAGCATTGAAGGAAAGTCTTTAGAAGATGAGTGTTAACCGAGATCACTTGGTTAAAGAAGGAAAGTCGGATTGAACTAGTGCTAACTAAGCTCACTTAGTTTCCAAAGGATCTTTGTGAGTTTGCAGTGTTAACCGAGCTTCTATGGGTTAACACAAGAAATCACTTCTGAGTTAGTTTCTACTGAGTTGGGTTGGCTAATGAAGGATTTTCTGATTTTGGCATATTAAGCTTAATTGATTTATCTATTAGTTCTAGCCATTTGAGGTGATCAATATTAATTATTCTAAGTTGTATTTGAGCCAATTTGACAATATGAAAGATATATGTGAAAGTTCAAGTTGTGGATTCAAAGTGAGCAAGAGTGTGAAGATGTGAAGAATGATTTGAAGATTTTATGATGAAGAGAGGAATCAAATTTTAAGGATAGGCAAAATATCCTGGTGGAGTAGAAAAGCTATATTCAATCGAGAAGGATCAAGTACAAGCTAGAATAGAGATCTATAATTAGCAATTCAGTTGCATTTAAATCAAGTCATCTCATCATTACTCTCTAACCATTGTAGCAGTGATCTAAATCTCCTAACAGAGTTGGCTTAACATTTATTTGTAAATCCTCTAACAAGGTGGGAGTTCTATTGAATTGTCTCAAGACCTCTAACAAGACCACTCCTAATAGGGTGATTAAATCCTTTAATAGGGTCACACCTAACAGTGTGTTTTATAACATTTAACAAAATTGGTTCCTAACAGGGCTCACTTCAAAAGAGTGAAAATAGTAACTAGTTGCAATTGGTGGTTTTTCCCAAATTGCATTTCCATGTTAAATATTGGTGTCAAATATGTTCAAGCTATTTTCTTTTAATTGTTTGAAACTAAGTTAAAATAAGGGTAATCATAGTTAACATCTAAGGTTTTCATGTTAAGCATTTACTGAGCACATTCAGTAATTATCGAGTTACAACATTTTTTGTATGTTTACCAAACTTCAATAGTATTCAATTTTCAAATTGTAATTTTTTACTTACATCTAAGGGATCTGGGATTTATTTTAGTAGTAACTAATTCACCCATCCCCTCTTAGTTACTCCTCTTATATTTCCAATAATTGGTATCAGACCTTTTGGTGCTTGCAGAGAAGGTTTCAAGGACCTAAGCTAAAGATCAGGATGTCTTACAAAAGAGAGATCCCCAAGATGAACAAAGATAATTTTGTAGCATGGAAAGGACTTATGAGGTTATATTTGGCTACCATAAGTGACTCAAGATATAGATATCTTGATACTAAATACAAGACTCCCACTGGAACATTATTTGTTGAAGATATTGTTGAAAATAACAATCATAACATCATGATGATTGATATGGCATTTGCTCTTAGTTATGTTGAATTTGATGAAGTCAAAGACTGCAAGATAGCTCATGAGATGTCGATTAAACTAAAAGACATATATGAAGGAGATGAAAATGTAAGAAGAGCTAAGGATAAAGGTCTTAGAGGTCATTTTGATCAAATGAAAATGAGAGAAGATGAGAACATTTCAAGATATGTGTGAAGGATCAAAGCAAGTTTAAGTGCAATCAAAGCATCTAGAGGAGACATTTAAAATAAAATAGTTGTAAGCAAGGTACTTAGAACTCTTCTTCCTATTTATGCAATTAGAGTGTCTGCTATTTGAGAAATGAGACATGATCCAAATAATAAAATATCTTTAGATGCTCTAGTTGGAAGGTTGACACCTTTTGAGTTAGATAATTTTTATAACTATGTTAATAGTTCAAAGGTTATTGATTTTTCTTTTAAAGCTAAAATATTGCCCAAAGAAAAGGGTAAGAAATCAAAGTCCAGTCAATCAGGAAGTGAAGAAGAAGAATCAAAAGAAAGTTCAAATAGTGATCTTTGTTAAGAATAAGATGTTTCAACCTTGGATAATTCTTATTCTTATTATTTGTTTTGTAAATGTATTTTTTGCAAATAATGTAATTAAGTGTGAGTGTACATGTCTATTTGGCATGTTGATGTGTCACTCTACTTGCATGTTTCGGCATCTTGAATTTATGTGTAAGGAGATCATGACTGAAATGGTTATGATAGATTCCTATGATGTGTAAGAGTTATCTTTTGAAGATATAACGATGGGTGAAGATGTGAAGACATGTGAAAATTAATCATTAAGTATTGTACACTTGAGTCTCCATCTAGTGCACAGGGTTTGGGGCATCGCCCCAAAAAAAATTGGGTTCCACTTTTTGACCAATTTTGACACTGAAATCAATATTTTTGAAACAAACCTCACGTTCAAGTGATTATATCTCTAAAACTATAAATAATTTCAAGATGACATAAACTAGTGATTTTTAGTACTTTGTTCCTACTTTGTAGCCATATTTTTTAATCTTAAAAAAATAAAAAAAATTATGCCAATTTTTTCTTCTCCTCTGAAAAGTGGTACATAATAAAATTTAATATTTTTAAAGAGTGACCGTCTATTTGACACACATAACATTTTTCTAGAAAAGATGATGATGTAATTCTTTCGGCGTTGGATTTGTAACATCATATCCAGAGGATGCATTTGGTTTGATTTGATTTGGTTGAATATTGTATAGTTTATGATGTTTTGAAGGGACACCAATCGTAATTCAAACATACATTCATTTTGACACAGATAACTTGAAGTCAAGTTATCATAAATCTTTTTTTTTAATAGAAAGCTAACTCAATAAGCTATTTCCTAGATATTTTTCAAAAAAAATTGACCTAATTTACTAATTTTCTCGAAGTGTTGAAATCAGTTGATGTTCAATCGGTAATGAACCTATGATGAGTTAAACTCATATTTGAAAGTCTTAATGATTACAATATGCATTACAATTATAGTCGTTGGAAAGCTTGCTCCGAGCAGCACATTTTGGAATTTTTTTATTTTATATAAGGAGATCATTTATCTGCAATTATGGTTGTTGAAAGAGCAAAAAAATTAAAAAGAAAAAAGGGCCCAAAAAAATATAATTTTGTATGTTTGCAACGAACGTAATGTTCACAGCGAACATATTACATATGTTCACTATGAACATATGTTTGTAGCGAACATGCGACCCAAAAAATTTTGGCAGCCAAAAATTGAACTTGATATGTCCGCGCAAACATTTATAGTTCTTTGTATTCGTGCAAACATAAAAAAACAAAAAATGCTAATGTTGGCTTCAAACAGGTCAGCTTAAAAATAGTGAAGTTGTACTGCAAATTCGTATAGCAACATTTTTATATAGTTATTTGGCAAAATTTATGCTGAGGCAAGGAGTAATTTTTTTTTTTATGATTTTATAATGGGAAAAAATAAAAGAAGGCAAAACAAATATGCAAGGAAGAGATGTGATGAAGCAGAACAAAGAAACCTTCATAAGACTGTGGCACATTATCATCGAATTAAACAAGGTATGTAATTATATATATATATATATTAGTTTTTTTTTTATGATTTTGAATTTAATTATGTTTCAATCTTATTTTTTATCTAATTTGATTTATTTATAAATTTGTTGTAGCCAATCAATAATGCGAAGGAAATGTTGAAGAAGGCTCGACAGAAGTAGAAGTGGAGATGGGAGAGAGGTTAGGAACACTCCCTACAGAATCTCAAATAATGAATGTTGAAGAAGGTTCAAGATCGCTCCCTATAGAGGTTCGAATAATAGAAGTTGGAGAAGGGTCAAAATCTTTCCCTGTAGAATCTCAAACAATGAATTTTGGAGAAGGCTCAAGATTGCTCCCTGTAGAAATTCCAGTAACAAAAGTTAGAGAAGGGTTGGGATCAGGTGCAGGAACTGGTATGGATGAACTCCTAAATATTGTCCAATCAATAAATAATGTTATTTCTCCAAAAAAATTAGATCATTTACTTAAAATGGATGTGGATAAATTGAGAAGACTTGCAGCTACTATCCAACCATTAAGTTTGTCTAAGAAAAGGTCAATAAATAAGAAGATAAGAGAAATTATGACTCAATTTGATAACACTGAAACACTTGAAAAAGCTTATTACTTTCACTTTTTCTTACACAAAAGAAGTTGCAAGAGGTGTTGAAATTGTTAGGTGTAGACATAACATCAAAGAAGAGAAGATTTTCTAGCATGCAAACTGATCTAATTGAAAATGTTAAACAAAGTTTGAGAAACATAGGAAAATACTCTCAAACTAAAGATAAGTTCATGGCAAGAAAAGTGATGTTGATGTTTGTTGTAAATAAGAATATGACCCAAAATAGAAAAATATCTTTAATTTCATCTGAAATGAGTTTTAGTAGGAAAACAATGAGAAAATATGTTAAGAGAATATTAATTGTGGATGATAGTACTATGGAGGGCAATTGGGCAATCATGTGTAGAGCACCACATTCTAATAGGATTGAAGAGTCATTAAAAAATTTAGTCATATCATTTTGGATTGATAACACTCATCCTTCATCAAATAGTAGAGATTTTATCAAGCATAGGATTGCATCTATTCAATATGAACATCATACAAAACATTGGTTGGACACAACACAGCATGAGTTATATGTGTCATTTTGTAGTGAACATCCTAATGTAAAAGTTGGGCAAATTTTTTTAAAAAAATTGAAGCCATACTTTGTGAGGTCAAAAAAAATGTTTGAAACATGTTGTTTTCATTGTCATATTGAGTTTGATCTCCACTATCAGGTATTTCAAAAGTTTGTAGAAGACACATATGATTTTCATGTTGCTCCTCCTAGTAGGAGAAGTGAGTTTATATCATCCATTTTATGTGACAAAATAGATGATCCAGCTGGTCAAATAAATTGCATCAAAGGATTATGTGAAACATGTGGTGAATTGGCTCTATTTCCTTTGAAAATTGAAAATATTGATACAACAAAAAAATTGAATTGCAAAAGTTACAAGTATGTCAAGAATGAAACAAAGTTGGGAAAAGAGACAAAAAGGTTGGAATATGTTGAAGAGGAGTTACATGTTCTAACATTTATGGACAAATTTAAGAATTTGATTCAACCTTATTTTCATCATGCATTTTTAGCAAATTGGCAAGCACAATAGTTTCAAACTTTGAGAGATAATTTCCCACTTGGAACAATTGTATTAGTTGTTGATTTTACAAAGAACTATTCCTTTGTTCATCTGAGAGCAATTCAATCATATTATTACTTTTCTAAGTAGGTCACTATTATGGTACATGTTTGTTATAGACATGCATAGTTAAATTTGGATGGTGTTCAAAGCATAGTTCAAGAACGAGTAATTAAAACGGAATATCATTTCTATATAAGTGATGATAAAGAACATGACATTCACTATGTCGAACATTGCTTCAATATCTTCTTTTCTTATTTGAAATAAAGAAATATAAATGTTGATAAGCATTATGTTTGGTCTAATGGATGTGCCACACAGTTCAAATCATCTAGACCATTTTATGCATTATGTAGATATCATCGCAATGAGAATATTAAACACAAATGGAATTTCTTTGAGAGTGGTCATGGAAAAGGTGAACATGATAGTGTTGGAACTTGCATCAAATGTGCTATGTGAAAGTATCAAATGAATTATTAGGGAGTTCATATAAATGATGCACATGATGTTTTTGAATGGTGTAAGACACATTTTGCATTAGATGAGGTCAGGACATCATCAATAATGAGTCGATAGGTACCATATAGAGTCTTTTGGGAGATAATAGGTATGGATGTGTACATCTATTTAATTTTTATGCAATTAAGTTATAAAATTTTATTGTTAAGTTTTATTTTTCAATTCGTTGAAGTTTAAATTTAATTTGTCCATATTTTCAATTTAATGAACTTTCAAGTGTTAATAGAAAAAACATGCATGGTTGCAAGAGGATAAAAAACACACGTTCCTTACATTCAGTCATGAGTATAGATAATTGCAATTGGACATTGAAGACAAGAGAATATTCATGTTTTTGTGGCAGTTGCATTGATAAAGATTATGATGAATGCATCAATCAAGCACGTGGATATACAGGTGCATGGATTTTGGTACCACTTGATGTTACTGATACATTTGATAAAGATGATGAAAATTTTGATGATATTCCATTGATTTTTTATAATTATAATCATATCTTTGGATTGGTTTAAAGTGGGTAAGTATCATAAAAATTGATTTGAACAAGTGTTATTTAATTATCAATTTTAATTGTCTTATATATGTACTATACACATACACATGTATACTTGTTATGCAGGAGATATCTTTGTAGTGATTGTTGAGCCTAGAAATTATGAAGGTGTTAGTTATTATTTATTGTGATATACTGCAGAGAGGAAAAAGTTATATGACCTTGAAGAAAGTGATGGAATGTTGTTCCCCATAGGTAACTTTATATGAATATATATATATATATATATATATAGGTAACTTTATATTTATCAAATTTTAAATTACTTAAATTTGTGGTGCAAGTTCTATTGTGATAGAGGGAACATATTTGAAGCAAGACAAAATAGTCCAACATGGAATACACTTTGTTGATTATCAACCTAACAACAAGGTTTTACAATACAGCCACCTGGTCGTTGCTACTAGGCTTTGTCTACATCCAGTCAAAGTTAAGTGTACACATCGCAAGTGGAGACTAGATAGTGAAGATCATGAGAAGATATTACATGTTATAAGTGTACATCATGGTTGAACTAACATTTGAGATTTATTTTATAATAATTTGAATATCAACTTCTTTTCAAACTATTGAATTTCATATTGAATTAAATGTGTTTTTAATTGTACGATCATACTCTTAGTTATCATTAGTTTATTAAAAAACTATATAAATTAATAATATTAATTGTACCATAGATGAATTTAATAATTTAACAACTTGATATATAAATAGGCTAAGTTAGTTCGCACTTACACAATCATTATCTATAGATACATGTATCAAAGATAATTTAATATGTTAGAATTCTTAGATATCAACTTCTTTTCAAACTATTGAATTTCATCTAGAATTAAATGTGTTTTTAATTGTATGACCATAAGTTCTTATTTATTATTAGTTTATTAAAAAACTATATAATTTAATAATAAATTAATTTCATAAGTTAACTTTTTTTTTAAACTACTGAATTTCAAAAGTGAATTAAATGTGCTTTTAAAATTGTAAGATTAATAAGTTCGTCTATTTAGATCATTAGTTTATTAAAAAACTATATATTTTAATGTTAGTTTATTACATCTTCGATTATACTCTTAGTTTGAATTAGTTTAAATTAATATGTTTTTAAATATTATATTTTGTAAAAGTTTTCTAAAATAATGTATTGCCTTACCTAATTAACATATTTTTATCCACATAAAACTAATATTTATCTTTAGCAGGTTAGGAACTTATTATTTAAGAAATATGTATCTTTCTAACTTCCTACTAATATATTTAACAAATTTGTATCTTTATTCCTATTAATTGATTAACCAAATTTATGTATCTTTAGTCCTACTAATTGTTTATTTCATATAATGATTACAAATAAATGTAATGTTTTAAATTTATTTATTCTAAATCATTTGGGCTAATTTAGTAGTTTTATGCATCTATATTAATTCAATTCAATCACCCTATAAATTTTTGTTTTTTTTGAAAAATTTTAATTAGGTTCATAGAGATCAATTTGGAATTTCTTTGACTATTTAACTATTGAAGTAGGTATTTAGCGAAGTTAATTTGATTATTTTATAATGATGACAATAAAATCTAAAGTTAAAAAGCTATAATCTAAAAATTATACATGGTCTACTATAATACAAAAAAAATAACACATGTATATACACATATACACCTCTCAAGAACATGAACATTCTATAGCTAATACAAAAAAAAACACATGTACACATATATACACGTCTCAAGAATAAACATCTACATTTAATATATCTCTACAACTGAAATGCATACATATGCAAATTGTAAATCTCGAATAAATACATGTATGTAGCAAAATATAAAAAGTCATATATACATGTGACCATCTAACTACTAAAGTACTATATAATCAAATAAATGGTGAAACATATGTATATGTATGTGTCATGTCAAGGTACTAAAATACACATATATGTGTATGTAAACTGTCTCCAATATATAAATGCATCAAAAAATATATAAAGATATATTGTACTACTAGAGGGACCCCTCAAGATGCATATGAACATAACGACCCTCTGATCAAGTCTCTTGTACATCCTCTTGCCAAGGTGCATCAACTGAGCCTTGCAAATATATAAGTGTGTGTGTGTGTGTGTGTGTGTGTGTGTGTGTGTGTGTGTGTGTGTGTGTGTGTGTGTGTGTGTGTGTACATTAGAGTTCTAGATCTAAACATATATATACATGTGTGTACATTCAAATTAAATACGAGTGCATATATATATATATATAGTTTGAAACATAAATTTAACTTTAAATAAACTATTTAAAACTTGTACCTGAGCACTACCAGGTGCCTCAATAGAATCATCTCTCTCACGTACATGATGCCCTAAACCAACACTAGATGTAACCATGTGCTCAACAACCTGTGTCTGCATGATTTATTATAGTTAAAGATTAAATTAAATATCTATCTGAATTGAATTTTTAAATAAATTCATATTTTTTAATTTCATGTATATTTAAATTTTAAAATAAAAATTATATATATATATATATATGTATGTATGTATGTATGTGTGTGTGTGTGTGTGTGTGTGTGTGTGTGTGTGTGTGTGTGTGTGTGTGTGTGTGTGTGTGTGTGTATACCTAGGTCTCCAGAGCCGGTGGAGGATGATCAGCAGATTCCATCGTATTGTCTATCAATGCACCTGCTGAAACTCTGACACCTACTAGACCACCCTCAGCACCATATCCAACTGCTAGCAATGATGAGTGAAGTGGACTGTGTAACCAGCTAGGTAATGGTGTAGAATCATGGCTGCCAGGTCGGAACAACATCTCCATATACGATGAAATACCCATGCTCAAACTAGTATCAATCTCAGACAAGCCTCGCAACTACTGACCAAAATCATCAAGACCCTCAGCTGTGGTCCTGACATCTCCAACTTGTATGTTTGAGTCATCTGTAGAGTGTCATGAGCCTGTGCCAAATGTTGTGAGCTACGCATAGGTGTATCATCTGTCACTAGTGTGGTGGCCTGTGTCTATGGAACTACAGGGCTCTGATGTTGTCTAATAGAATCCATCACTAAGTGAACTGGCATCCACTGTGTATCAAAAATGTAACTGATAATCTACAACATATCCTCCAAAAAATACAGTGCTAAATCCATATGTATCTGATGTCCTGAAAGAGCATGAACATCACCTAGTAGTGGTAGCCCAACAGCTCTATATGCATCATCAGAGAAGGTGCCTGAAGTACTACTAGATGCCTCTAAAGATGGTTGACCAAGTGGATGAGGACGTCAACTATGAATATAATGACCAATAGAATCAAATGTGATACTAGAAGCCACAAATGCAATGTGTCCAATAGTGTCAATTGCTCCCCTCTAGGAAGTATTGACAACTCTATCTACAATAGGCCCATGCGCTGGAGTCAAGGGAGGTAGTCTTTATCCAACAAACTATCTGACATCTGGAGGTAGTCGATGATGTACACTACGATACTAGTCACAATATATGATCTGACCATGCCTCTGCCTACAATAATCTAGAATGTCCAAGTAGTTGATGTTGAGCCCCATGCAAAACTCAGCATACAATTGTTGTGCAAAATAAAGAGGTATCTGGTCGTTGTTAGGATAACAACCATGTGCAGCTAAAAATTGAGAATAGATCATGCTAGCAATAATAGGATCTTTGCATCATGTGACTCAGTAGCCTCTCACCCTACCCCATGCTCCCTCATATCTTGGAAAGAGATCTCTTTTGATGATGTCTTTAGGGGCTACCCTCTTGACATCATCAAAAGATGCATCTCTGAAAATCTCAGCCCTAAGCTCCCTAGATATGGAAGCTAATATGTCAGGAGTAAATGAATGGTGAGCTTTAAATATAGCTATCAGATCATGTAAACTCCTACATATAGTAGCACATATGTCTCTATAAAGACCATCATTAGAGGACAATATAGATTTTTGTAGTCTAGCAACCTCATGCTCTGAAAATGCAAATAAAGCATCGATATCGATGCATGGAGGTGGTACAGCAAGACCTCCAGTAGGAGCTGCAGGTGCAGTCTGACCTGGAACAAGAGCTACACCAGGAGCCATGCCAAGACCTACACCACCTAGAGTCACACCAAGAGCTAGAACATGAGTTGCACGACAAGCCCTACCTCAAGGTACACCATGAGCCCCACCACAAGCTACAACACGAGCCCCACCATGAGAAACATGATGAGTTGCATGAGGAGCCAGAACATGAATTGCATTAGGTGCTGCAATAGGAACTGCATCACATGTCGTAGCAGGTGTTGCAGTAAGAACTGCATCAAGTGTTGCACCAGGAGCCGCAGCAAGCTGATCATGTGAAGCCATATTTGTAAAATGTATCAAGAGTTGAGTCTACTGTACACACAATTTTTTATTTTTAATTAAAAATTATGCATGCAATTGAACATACATCACACATGTCTAGATAATCTATAATGTATGTACATATGATTTGATAAAATTTAAATATATGATTGAATGTATATACATGTACATGAGAGTTAGAGTTAGAGTTAGAGTTATTTAGGGATAATCAAAACTTGCTAATATGCAAAATTTAAAAGTTTGAACAATTCAAAATATCAATTTCACGTGATAATGTAAGTAAATTCATTTTATTAAGACATCACATGTGGTGTCACGAAGGTTGGTCACATGTGAATCCTTCTAAATTTAGTCTAAACATGTGTAATTAATTATAAATTTGAACACATTGGTCCATAAACCATCAATTAAAATATATATAAAATAAAAACATGATCTAAGGATATTAGATCTTATTTTATCCCCTAGATCAAATATTTAGAGTAGTTAAATTCTAAAATACATATATAATTTTCCTATTTTGTAGTTTGATTACTAATTGTATAAGAAATATAAAGGGTTCATCTTATTAGATATTCAAGTAATATGTTTTTTATAATTTTCTAAGAAGTGCAATTCAAAACATTGAACTAAATGAGACCAATTCAAGTTTTCTATTAAAATACATTAAATTATATATTATGACATTGTGTTAGTTCTATAAGGAATTAATCATATAGTTTATGAGTCAATCTCATTGACCCATGTTTCAAGATTACTGATTCACATGAATCCATTTCTCATAAGAATGTCTTCTAAGTTTATCAATATTATGACATGTTTTGAAAAGATTTTCTATATTTCATTTAACAATAATTTATTCAAAATAAACTTTCAAACATGAAAATGTGTTAAATTAGCTATATATATTTAGTTATTATTAATTAAAAATTAGCTAAGTCTATTGTACACTTAAAATACATGTTATTATATATTATGACATTGCACGTTATTTCTGTAAGGACAATATAGAAAATCTAGGTAATTTAATACATTTTTAATTAATAATAAGTAAATAATAAGTAAACTTAGATTTTCTATATTTCATTTAACAATAATTTACTCAAAATAAACTTTCAAACATAAAATAAGAAAGTGATCTAATATATTTACTTATTATTAATTAAAAATGTGTTAAATTAGCTAGGTTTTCTATATTTTCCTTAAATAGAAATAGCACAATGTCATAGTATATAATAATGTATTTTAATGTGTGTTCTTTTCAAATAAGTGAAAATAGTATCATTTGATTAAAGATGTATTATACTTTAAATTTATTAAATAAAAAATGCATGTGCACTCAATTTTTTATCATACTAATTTTAACCATATCTCCAAATTTTCATAGATGTTCAAGTTTAGGTTATCTCGAGGAAAAAAAAAGTCAACTTTTGACACCTTTTTTAATCCCTTATTTTCAAGCTTTTATCCAAACTAGTTTTTAAATCATTTACAAGAATCTCAATCTTTTATCACGAGATATGTTGTCCAAGGTCTAATATGATGGCTAAATATTTTTTATTAATGTTTCTACTAAGGTTCAAATGACCTCTGGGATTTTATTATTTTGGTCCTTATGCCCTAATAAATTCAATATGAGCTTGCATATTTAAAACTTCAAGTTGACATTGTTAGAGTTCATATCTACGACTTAGTACTCAAATGCTTGTTGGCTAGTATACCCATGGGAATTGTACCCCTAAAAAGATATTGAGCTGGTGGATTAGGACTATTCATGTTAATATGATATCTTCACCTAAGATGGGATCCCTCATTTGCAACCTTAGCTAATTTGGGCTAGACTAAAAATTCCATAATGACCAATGACAAAGAAGAGAAATAAATTGAATGTTATCCTCAAAACTAAAAATTTAATATCACATATTTTCCCTTGTTCTTCATTGATTTGGAGAGATAAATGGATTCACTCTAACCCTTGAGCAATAATAGAACATTTGACAATAGACCAATTTATAAATGCCCCAAGATAAAGAGACTTTGAAATTTATCCATTACTATGTGGGAGAGGACATGATGTAGTTGAACCTTAGAAAATTGAATAATAAGCCACGAGATTAGAACCTAACCTTCACGATTGCTTCTTGTGCTTCAAATCTAAGCAACTACAGATCAACTCTCTTATTCAAGATATCAAAGCATGTTTATTGAATCTAGTTGAGGATTGAAGAAACTTATAGTAAATAATTGTGAATTATGGTCTTTGGTGAATAATCAGGTATATCAAATACAACTCATGTGCATACTCCATTTTGACTATTATTTTTCTAGGGGGACCATAACACTAGTAACTTTAAATAATTAGATCATTCAAAGCCATGGGTATGATGGTGATGACTAAGTTCTAGGTAGATACAAAAGAATTAAAATGGATAGACAATGTTGTGAACCTTGCATGAACTTCTTGAATAATATCTTCCTTCTGTTTGTTAACATATTTAATAGAAGTAGATCTAGGTACCTCTCTTTGTTTTTGAGCTAAGTTTGTTGGATACAATTGATCAATTGTGTGTTGTCTTTGATGTTACAAAATTGTCATATCAGTTATCAGACAGAGACTATCGAGTTCAGAAGGTCAGCAAAGTGAATTACAAATTCTACCAAGTGTTTCTGGAAGTTACACTATGAAGATAGTTTCTACCGAGCTCACTCGGGCATTGAAGGATTCTATGGTAGAAGTCAGTTTCTACCGAGCTCACAAGGCCAGCAAAGGAAAATTAGTTCTTACTGAGTTCACTCAGTCTTAAAAGGATTTTTCAGAGTTCGTAGTGTTTATCGAGCTTCACTTAGTTAACACTGGAAATCATTTCTAGAGTAGTGTTTACCAAGTAGGGTTGGCCAATGAAGGATTTCATTATTTTGGGAAATAAAGTTTAATTGTTTCATAGTCGACTGATGTATTGTTTATTGATAAATGTAACTTGTAAATGAGTTGACTTGACAATTTGTAATGTATAAATAAAAGGTCAAGTTGTGAATTCTAAAGTATGAATGAATGGATGTATGAATGAGCGAGTATGCAAGTGAGTTGATTGTGTGAAGAGGAAGTGTGAGCAAATTTTGAAGAAAGATCAAATATCCTTGAGGAGTAGTAAAGGTGTATTCAATTAGTAAGGATCTAGTGAAGTAGAATAGAGATCTATATCAGCAAAAATCAGTTGCATCTCATTTAGGTCACTCATTGTTACTTTCTCACAATTGTAGTAGTGAATTTTAAATCTCTTAACAGAGTTGGTTTAGCAGCCATTTTTGTAAATCCTCTAGCAAGGCGAATAGTTCTACTGAATTGTTCTAAAGTCCTCTAGCAAGGCCACTCCTAGTAGGGTGATTAAATCCTCTAACAAGGTCACACCTAACAGTGTGTTTTGTAACCTTTAACAAGGTTGGCTCCTAACAGGGCTCACTTCAAAAGAGCAAAAATTGGTAGCTAGTTACTTGGTGGTTTTTCCCATATTAAGTTTCCATGTTAAATCTAGTGTCTCTTGTGTTCATGTTATTTCATTTTGCATGCAAGTTAATAATTGTGAATGCTTAAAGATTAGTAATAAGTTAATACACAATTCATCTACCAAGTTACAGCATTTTTCTATGTGGCTCCCAAGTGACAGCAATAACTAGTTATTTAAGACATCTAAGGGATCTATGAAATTTTTTTTGTGGTAACTAATTCACCCCCCCTCTCAGTTACTCCATCTATATTTCCAACAATTGGTATTAGATATTTTGGTGCTTACATGAAGGATTTCAAGGATCTAAGCTAAAGATCAGGATGTCTTACAAGAGGGAAATTCCAAGGCTTGACAAGGATAACTTTTCAGCATGGTAAGGTCTCATGAGACTCCATCTAGCTTCCATTGGAGATACAAAATTGAAATATCTTGATGAAGTGTATGTGACTCCTCATACATTATCTTCTAATGACATTGCTAATAAAAAGACTCATATCACAATGATGATAGATATTGCATCTTCCCTAAGCTATGAAGAATTTGATGATGTCAAGGACTGCAAAAATGCCTTTGAAATGTGGAACAAGATGAAAGATATCTATGTAGTTGATGAAAATGTGAGAAGAGCCAAAGCAGAAAGTCTAAGAGTACAATTTGATCAAATGAGGATGAGAGAGGATGAAAACATTGCCAAATATGTTGAAAGAGTCAAAGTAGTTATCAGTGCAATCAAGGCTTTTGGAGGAGACATTAAGGAGAAAATAGTTGTAAGTAACGTTCTTAGAACATTACTTCCCATTTATGCAATTAGAATTTTTGCAATTCAAGAAAGAAGATGTCAAGCAAATCATAAGATAAATTTAGAGGCCATAGTACGAAGATTGACTACATTTGAGCTAGATAACTATCATAATTATGTTCCAGCTTCCAAGATCATTGAATCAGCATTTGAAGCCAAGATTTCACTCAAAGAGAAAGGCAAGAAAATAAAGGATTCTCAGTTAGAAAGTGAAGAAGAATTAGAACAGAGTTTAGACAATGATCTTGAGGTAGTTAAACTCCTGCTTGCAAAGAAATATTCTAGAGGTAGAGGGAAATACAAAGGTAAGGTTCCTCTAATCTATTTTTCATGTGAGGAAATTGGTCATATTGCTGCTAGGTGCCCAAACAAGAAAAACAAGGATGAGAAGAAAGGTCACAAATGCAATGCCAAGAAAGATTTCAAAACACTCAAGGACAAAGGTAAGAAAACATGTTTCATGGCTAAGGATTCTAATGATTCTGATAAAGAAGAAGATGAAATTGTTTACATTGTTGTGAAAGATGAATCTAATAATGATGAGGAAGATAAAATGGCACTTATCTCTCATGTGATAAAAAATGATACATGGATCATAGATATTGGTTGCTCTCATCATATGACTGGTGATAAAACTAAGTTTGAACAATTTGAAGACTATGATGGTGGTAGTGTGAGGTTTGGTAATAATGAACCTTGTTGCATAAAAGGAAGAGGAAGAATCTCACTAACCAAAGAGCTTGTATGTGATAATGCCTATTGGATTGAAGGTCTAAAACATAATCTGTTGAGTGTGGCACAACTACTTAATAATAGATTCAAAGTGGAATTCATGGATGGAAAAGACAAAGGAAAGCTAATTGGATTAGGCATATAGACAAAAGATAACTTGTTCTATCTTAAACTCGATGAATGTTCATATTTTATTGCTCAGGTTGAAGAAAGTTGGTTATGGAATAGAAGGTTGTGTCATGTGAACTTTGATAATCTGGTGAAGATAAGAAAATTCAAGAAAGTTAGAGGCATTCCTAGTATAAAGAAACCTAATGTTGGTCTATGCAAGAATTGTCAAATTGGTAAGATGGGAAAAACTAGCTTTAAAAGTAAGAACTATCAGTCTAAAGAAGTTTTGGAAATTGTGGATATTGATTTGTGTGGACCTATTGGAATTGAAAGCTATACTAGAGAAAAGTTCTTCATTCTTTTTGTAAAGTTCAAGTGGTATTTGGCCAGAGTAGAAAAAGAAATAGCCAAAAGACTGAAATTTTTGAGGTCAGACAGAGGTGGTGAATTCATCTCCCATGAGTTCAATAATTTTTGCATTGAAAGGGGAATCAAAAGATAGGTATCATCCCCTACCACTCCCAATAAAAATGGAATAGCTAAAAGGAGGAATAGATCTATCATGGACTATGCAAGAACTTTAATGATTGAAAAGAACATTGCTATCAAATATTGGAAGGAAGCTATCAGCATTGTAGTTCATACCTTAAACCGAGTACAGCTGAAGAAGGACTCATTCAAAACCCTCTAAGAGTTATGGTATGGCTATAAACCCAATCTAAGTTACCTAAAAGTATTTGGAGGTAAATGTTACATTTTGAAAGAATCTAAAAAAGGTAAATTTGATGTGAAGGGTGATGAAGGGATATTTTTGGGATACTCTTTGCAAAAGCAAAGCATATAGATGTTTGAATTTGTCTACTCACAAAGTCATAGAAAGTGCACAAGTGAAAGTTGATGAGTTTGCAGAAAGGACTAAAGAAGAAAGAAAAAAGGAACCAAAAGACTATAGGAGATTTTTTTTCAATTTTAGATACATTTGTCAATCAGGAATCTTCTACTCCCAAGTCTTTAGTAACCGAGTTGCAGAAAGTTCAAACAGAGTTGCAGGAACATTAGTCATAGTCATATGCTACCGAGCCTATGCCTACTGAGTTTGAAGAACATGAGTAGTAAATAGAATAGCCAGAACCTGAAGTTGAAGTACAAGAGGATGATAGTGCTATTCATTCAAAAGGCAAGGAACCTATATTAGCCAAGTATGTCAAGAGACATCATGTACCCAATCAAATTATTAAAAACAAATTTGAAGGTACTATGACAAGAAGTAAGCTAAAAGGTACTTGTTTACTTGTTGATTTTGAACCTAGAAGTGTCAAAGATGCATTAGAAAATGAAAGTTGGATTTAGGCTATGAATGAAGAGATAGAGCAGATAGAGAAAAACAAAACATGGACTCTTGTACCTAGGCCTATAGATAAAAATGTGATTGGAACTAAGTGGGTATTCATAAATAAGTTGAATGAAGATGGTAAGGTGTCAAGGAACAAAGCTAGACTGGTATGCAAAGGATACTCTCAAGAAGAAGGAATAGACTATGGAGAGACTTTTGCTCCTGTTGCAAGATTGGAAGGTGTCAAGATGCTACTTGCATATGCTACATACAAAGGATTTAAGGTTTATCAGATGGATTTCAAGTCAACATTTCTCAATGGTATACTGGATGAAGAAGTCTACATTGAACAACCTGAAGGTTTTGTTGATCCAGACAAGAAGGACATGGTCTACAAATTACACAAAGCATCGTATGGTCTAAAACAAGCCCCTAGAGCATGGTATGAAAGATTGCATAACTATCTTATTTAGATTGGTTTTTAGAGAACTAATGATAATAGTAGCTTGTATATCAAGGAAGGACCAGATAATAAGATTGTTTTGGTAGAAATATTTGTGGATAACACTTTGTTCATAGGAAATGATGACCTATGCAAAGAGTTTTCAGAGAAAATGAACAAGGAATTTGAGATGTCTATGTTTGGTGAGATCAAATTCTTTGTTGGTCTTCAAATTCAACAAATTAAGAATGGCATCTACATCACTCAGTCTAAATACATCAAGGAGATACTAAAAAAAATTGGTATGGAAGACTGTAAACCAATTGGAATTCCTATGTGTGCACTGGTCTAAAGCTTACCAATGATGATGAATCAAAGGAGGTAGATCAGACATTGTATAGATCTATGATTGGAAAGTTGTAGTATGTAGTTTATACAAGGCCAGATATTGCCCTTGCAGTTGGTATTGTAGCAAGATTTTTAGCAAAACCAAAAAAAAATCACATAATTGCAATCAAAAGGATCATGAGATACTTGAAAGGCACTGAAGATTATGGATTATGGTACAAATTTAGAGGTGATATGGACTTGAAAGTGTTTACAGATGCAAATTGGGTAGGAAACGTTGATGATAGAAAGAGTACAAGTGGAGGTGCATTCTTTCTTGGAAAGAAGTTGGTTTCTTGGAAAAGTAAAAAGCAAAGTTGTACATCCCAATCCACAGCAGAAGCAAAGTATATTGCAACAACAGTAAATTGTTCTAATATGGTTTGATTCAAACAATTATTGGAAGGCATGAAGGAGGAAATCAAAGAACATGTTTTTATGTTTTGTGACAATACAAGTGCAATCAACATATCTAAAAATCTAGCGATGCACTCAAAAACCAAGCACATTGCAATAAAATATCACTTTGTTAGAGAATTGGTGCAGGATAAGGAGATCAAATTGGAATATGTCCATACAAAAGAAAAAATTGTTGAAATATTCACCAAGCCTTTACCTAAGGATGCATTCTTGTATCTAAGAGGTAAGTTAGGGGTCATTCCCCTATCTAAAGCTCACTAAAATGAAGTTTTAGTGATGCATCAATAGGTATCAAGTTGAAGATCTTTCATTTGATGAAGAATAATCATGAGAACATTTCATATGAATCAGTACATAAGGTACATTGTTCTTCATTTGGTTTGTCTTGTCTTTGGCATGTGTTGTCAAAGAGGGAGAGTATACTGTCATATCTTTCTGAAATTTGAATTTGTTTGTGAAGCTATGTAATTCCTTCATAGAGGGAGATTATTGTATTTGTGAAGTTTTTAGAATTAAATCTAAGAGGGAGAAACATTTTGTTAGAAAAAGACTTGTTCTCAAATTTCATTCTACTATGACATGTTTTGTTGCCATCAATGCCAAAGAGGGAGATTTTTGGATACAATTGATCAATTGTGTGTTGTCTTTGATGTTACACAAATGTCATATCAATTATCAAATAGAGCCTACTGAGTTCAGAAGGTCAGCAAAGTGAATTACAGAGTCTACCAAGCATTTTTAGAAGTTACACTATGAAGACAGTTTCTACCAAGCTCACTTGGGCGCTAAAGGATTTTATTGCAGAAGTCAATTTCTACTGAGCTCACAAGGTCAGCAAAGGAAAATCAGTTCTTACTGAGTTCACTCAGTCTCCAAAAGATTTTTTAGAGTTCGTAGTGTTTACCGAGCTTCACTTGGCATTGGAAATCATTTATGGAGTAGTGTTTACTAAGTAGGGTTGGCCAATGAAGGATTTCATCATTTTGGGAAATAAAGTTTAATTGTTTCATAGCCAACTGATGTATTGTTTATTGGTAAATGTAACTTGTAAATGAGCCAACTTCACAATTTGTAATGTATAAATAAAAGGTCAAGTTGTGAATTCTAAAGTATGAATGAATGGATGTATGAATGAGCGAGTATGCAAGTGAGTTGATTGTGTGAAGAGGAAGTGTGAGAAAATTTTGAAGAAGGATCAAATATCCTTGAGGAGCAGTAAAGGTGTATTTGATCAGTAAGGATCTAGTGAAGCAGAACAGAGATCTGTATCAATAAAGATCAGTTGCATCTCATTCAGGTCATTCATTGTTACTTTCTCACAATTGTAGCAGTAAATTTTAAATCTCTTAACAAAGTTGGTCTAGTAGCCATTATTGTAAATCCTCTAACAAGGTGGACAGTTCTACTGAATTGTTTTAAAGCCCTCTCACAAGGCCACTCCTAGCAAGGTGATTAAATCCTCTAACAAGGTCACACCTAACAATGTGTTTTGTAACCTTTAATAAGGTTGGCTCCTAACCGAGCTCACTTCAAAAGAGTGAAAATTGGTAGCTAGTTACTTGGTGTTTTTTCCCATATTGGGTTTCCACGTTAAATCTGGTGTCTCTTATGTTCATGTTATTTCATTTTGCATGCATGTTAATAATTGTGAATGCTTAAAGATTAGTAATAAGTTAATACACAGTTCATCTACCGAGTTACAACATTTTTCTATGCGGCTACTGAGTGATAGCAGTAACTAGTTATTTAAGACATCTAAGGGATCTATGGATTTTTTTTTGTGGTAACTGATTCACCCCCCCTCTCAGTTACTCCATCTATATTTCCAACAAAGTTAGTGTGGACATGTATATATAATTGGTCTTAAGAAAGTGTACAAATATGTAGGAGTTTGAAATTCTAGGGTTGGCGTTAGAAATTAGGGTTACAATTTTCAAGTTAGGGTTAGAAATTAGGGTTAGAGTTTGAGTTAGGGTTAAAGGGTTACATGGTTAGAGTTATCTTTTAGCCTAGTTATAGTTAGTTTTAGGGTTATGTCTAGACATTGTTTATGTTTTCTTATGATCAAGTTAATGTTGTTATGTATTTATACATATATATAATCTTTACATGTTCTTATATGATGTACATTCTTTATGTCTGTATATAATCAAATTATGTTCTTATGATTAACTTTTATTAATTAAATGTTGTGACATGTATTCTTTAGGTCATACGTTCTTTATATGTTCTTATGTATGTATGTATGTTATATTCTTACCTATGCAAATTAATCTACATTCTTATATATGTATAATTTAGGATCTCCCCTTAAGACACGTCATTGAATCATATTGTTAATTATATACTTAGATTAAGGCATTAAAAATAATAACATATACATAAACATGAATATTGAAAACATGCATGTGTCTACATTCAACATGAACATATTTACATGTACATTTATGAAATAAAATATACATTAATCTACATTCTTATGTATAATTTAGGATGTCCCCTTAAGACATGTCATTAAATATAGTTAATACACTTAGTTATAAGACAAATTAAGATCAATAGTTAACATTTGTAAATATAAAAATGTGAATATTGAAAACATGTACATGTCTACTTTTAACCATGAACAAATATACATACATCTATGTTCAAAATAAAAAAAATATTTTAATCTACATTCTTACGTAAAATTTAGGATCTAGACCCTTAAGACATGTCATTTAATTACACTTAGATTAAGACATTAAGATGAATTTGCAATATACATAAACATGAATATTGAAAACATACATGTCTACATTTAACATGAACATATATACATATATCTATGAAATAAAATATGTATATTTTAATCTGGATTCTTATGTATAATTTAGGATCTCCCCTTAAGATGTATGCCATTAAATATAGTTAATTACATAGTTTAGATTGAGGCATAAAGATGAATAACATATACATAAACATGAATATTGAAAACATGAATAAGGCATTAAGATGAATAACATATACAGAAACATGAATAAGACATATACGTAAACATAAAAGATTAAGATGTATTAAAAAATCAATAACATGTACATTAACATTAATAAAATTATATGAATATTGAAAATATTTTTCTAAATTTTATTTTCTACACTATTGTTTCTTTAAAAAAATTTAATATTTTTCTAATGTTTTCTAATTTTCAAGACTAATGTTTTTTAAAATATTTTCTAATGTTTTTTCTAATATTTTCTAATGTTTAAATCCTAATTTATTCTCTCGTAGTTTTATAATATTAAATTCTAAACTATTTTTTTAAAATATATTTTCTAATGTTTTTCTAATATTCAAATGTAATATTTTTTCTAATATTTTTTCTAATGTTTTTCTAAATTTTTTTTCTAATGTTATATTATTATAAATTTTCTAATGTTTTTTTAATGTTTTTATAATTTTTTTTCTAATGTTTTTCTTTTAAAAATTCTAAATTTTATATTATTATAAATTTTCTAATGTTTTTGCTAATGGTTTTCTAAATTTGTTTTCTAAAATTTATATTATTATAAATTTTCTAATATTTTTCTAATGTTTTTTCTAAATTTGTTTTATAAATTTTATATTATTATAAATTTTCTAATGTTTTTCTAAATTTGTTTTCTAAAATTTATAGTATTATAAAATTTCTAATGTTTTTCTAATGTTTTTTCTAAATTTGTTTTCTAAATTTTATATTATTATAAATTTTCTAATATTTTTCTAATAGTTTTTCTAATATTTTCTAAATTTGTTTTTTAATATTTTTTATAATGTTTTCTAAATTTGTTTTCTAATTTTTTTTATATAATATTTTTCTAATGTTTTTTCTAATATTTTCTAAATTAATATCATTAAGTTTAACATAAATAAATAATAAAAATATTAAATTAACATTAAAATATGCTTTGAAAACATTAAAAACGTAAAAAAATTAAAATATGCTTTGAAAACATTAAAAATACTTTGAAAACATTTAAAAATGCTTTTAAAACATTAAAAATGTAAAAAACATTAAAATAATAATATATAGACATACTTGAAGACAAGAATGTGAAGGAAAATGACAAGGCAACACTAACAGAAAGCACATGTCTCTCCAACCCTTGCTTCAATAATGAATGCTGTAAAAAATGAAAAAAGAGGTAAAAATGGCATTTTAAAATGCCAGAAGTCAATGTTTTATATGTTTGCAGCGAACATATTAAGTATGCACACTGCGAACATATGGTAAACTCGATTTCACATTTTACAAATTTTTTTTGTTTTTGTTCATCCCACTAAAGTGGAACCCATTATTGTGGGTTCACCCCCTTCTTTTTTGGAGAATGGTAAAACCCTACTATGGTTCTTCTTTGGGAGCTGCCCTAAAATCGAAATCCCATGATATAAGTGACTTTAGAGTTGCATATAGTGGAGAGTGAAAGTGTATTGTTGGTAGTGTTTTGTTGAGACTAGATTTGTCTTTTGTGTCCTGAAAGAACTTGCATTGCAAGTGTGTTGTAACCTTTGTGTTTTACCAAAAGTTTTTCCCATCCAGCATATCTTTTTGTTTGTGTTTTCTTTCTCTATCTATTTTTTGTATTCATGGTTGACTACAATATTGTTGTTTACATAATATTAAACCTGAAATTGTAAGGATTTAAATAGACTTTGCACAATACTTTCCTTAAGGGATTAGCGTAGGAAGTTGTTTTCGCACCTGAGCTTCCTTACAAGTGGTATCAGATCTTGATCAACTTTTGATCCTAGTTGTTCGGTAGAGTGTTTTGAGATAATCTCAAGTTGAGTGCGAGTTTTTTGTGCAAAGCATTCTGAATCTTATTTGCAAATTGAGATGGCTAGCTCATCATATGAAAAAATGGAGGTGGAGAAATTTAATGGTAGTAATTTCAAGTTGTGGAAACTCAAGATGAAAGACTTTCTTGAAGATCATGATCTACGAGAGGCAGCTTCACTTAATGTGAGACCCACAGTAATATCTCAAGCGGATTGCAATCTCAAGGATCGAAAAGCTAAGGATCTCATTAGGCTTTGTCTAGATGATTCAGTTCTCCTGAATGTTCTTGATAAGAAGACCACAAATAGTTTGTGGACATGGCTTGGGTTTGTGTATCAAGCCAAATCTCTGGTGAACAAGTGGTTCCTAAGGAAGAAGTTGTATTCTCTAAGAATGGAGGAACGAGGATCCGTTATAGATCATCTAAATGATTTTAATTTACTAATTGCACAGTTGACATCATCTAGTGTCAAGATAGAGGAGGAGGATCGATGTATGACCCTATTATCTTCCTTGTCGAATTCATGGGACCATCTTGTGATAGCTCTTGGAAGCACTTTAGTCACTTTCAGAATGGATGATGATGTGTCTTCACTGATATCTGAGGAGACACAGAGAAAGTCTCCAAGTTTGGCTAAGGACGCTCTTGTTGTTTGTGGTAGATCCAACAATAGAGGGAAGCAAAATGATAACAAGTCTAGAAAGAGTAGATCCAAATCCTGTGGAAAATCAAAGACTCCTAGAAAGTCCAAGGAAAAATGCTGGAATTGTGATAAGGCTGGGCACTTCCATAAAGACTGGAAAGAGCCAAAGAAGAAGAAGAAGGCCTCAGATTTAGGTTCAAAAAAATCTCAAGAAGATGGTGATACTTTCATTGCAACCTTGATAGTGCATGCATCTGATGATGTGTGGTTGATAGATTTAGGTGCTTCTTTCAACATGACCTCTCATTGAATCTAGCTCTCAAAGTATGAAGTTTTTGATGGGTAAAGGGGATAATAGGGTAATGCACATCCCTGGTTTAGCACAAAACCTATTATATGTAAGTATGTTGAATGATGTAGGTGTATAAGATGTTTTTTCTATAGATGGATGTAAGATGATGAGAAGAGCTATGGTGCTTCTAAGGGTACTAGGAGAGGTACTTTGTTTCAGCTTGATGCATGCATTTCTCAGTGCAATAGTTCTTCTATTTCAAAGAAGAGAGTAGCTATCACTTCATCCTCACTAGCTAAATGAGTAGTAAAAAAGATCGTGGTTATTGGTTATGATGGTAGTGTAGCATGTGTACCTAAGGGTGCAAAAACACATTGGAAGGAAAGCCTCCTACAGAAAAGACAATGTTGTGGCATATGATATTTGGCCACATTGGTGAGAAAGGTCTCAGAACCCTAATAAACAAGAACCTTGTTGAGAGGTTAAATGGATATAATCTCAAGTTTGACTTATGCAAACATTGTGTTTATGATAAACAAAATCATGTTTAGTTTTACTCTAGTTCTCACAAATCTTCTAATGTTTTGGATCTTATTCATTTTGATGTATTTGGTCCTATAAAAGTTCCTTCAATCTCCAAGTCTATATTTTTTGTATCTTTCATAAAAGATTACAGTAGAAGGACATGGATTTATTTCCTAAAAAGTAAGACACAAGTCTTTATTTAGATCAAGGAATTTAAAGCTCTTGTAGAGAATCAGACTAGTATAAAGATTAAGTGTGTGAGAACTAACAATGGTGGTGAGTTTTACTTAATAGAGTTTGAATAGTTCTGTAAAGAACGAGGTATCAAGAGGAACAAGACAACTCCTTATACCCCACAACAAAATGAAGTTGCAAAAAGAATGAATAGCACACTGATGGAGAAGGCTAGGAGTGCGCTTAGTGGAGTTGGTCTTAAACAAAGGTTTTGGGCTGAAGCTGTGGCCACTACTTGCTATCTGGTTAACAAATCTTCTACATTAGCCCTTGTTGGTAAGACACCCATGGAGGTGTGGTCTAGTAAGAAGCCTCAATTAGACATTTTCATGTTTTTGGTTGTGAAGCTTATGCACATGTTCCAAATGAGAAAAGATCTAAGTTGGAAATCAAAGTTGTCAAATTTATTTTCATCGGATATGGTGTTGGTGTGAAAGGATACAAGCTTTGGGACCCTATGACTAGTAAGGTTTTGTATAGAAAAAATGTAATTTTTAGAGAGCTAATGTCTTCTCCTATTGTGCTACAATTAGATGACAAAGAAAAGAAGGAAGATATTGTTCAGTTGCCTCCTACCCCTGAGAAGACTGAATAGAAAGATCATGTTGGGTCTAATGATGAGGAGAGCTCTAGTATCTCTAATAGTTTAGAAGAATAGGAAGAAAAACCTAAACCTTAGCCCTTGAGGAGTTACAAAAGAGTAAGAAAGTAGCCAAAAAGGTTCGGTTATTCTATGTTAGATTCTAGTTGTGCCTTCACTTTGATTACTAACACTAATGAGCCTAGATCTGTGAAAGAGGCTTTGGATATGGAAGATGTAGGTTCTTGGATTGAGGCCATGGATGATGAGATGGCTTCATTGGATTAAAAAAAACTTGAGAACTCTTACCTTTCCTTAAAGGATGGAAACAAGCAAATGGATGTTCAAGAAGAAATATTGTGCAAATGGTAGTGTTGAAAGGTACAAAGCTATAGTAGTTGCGAAGGGGTATTCATAGTTAGAGAGAATAGATTATGGTAAAATATTCTCTCCTATTGCAAAGTTACCATCAATTAGATTTTTGTTACCTCTTGTTGCATCATATGATTTAGAGATAGAAAATATGAATGTGAAGATAGCTTTCCTTCATGGTGATTTGGAGGAAGAGATTTATATGTCACAGCCTAAGCACATTGTTAAAGGTAAAGAATCTTTGGTTTGTAGATTAAAGAAGTCTCGGTATGGTTTGAAACAATCTCCTAGGATGTGGTACATGAATTTTGATGCCTTTGTGTTGTTAATTGGATTTGTAAGATCGAAATTAGATCATTGTATTTATTTCAAAGTTGAAAATGATTGCCTTCTTATTGTTGTATTATATGTTGATGATATGTTGTTGTTTGGGAAGGGTAAGGGTATGGTTTCTGATTTTAAATCTTAGTTATCAGCATAGTTTGAGATGAAAGATCTTGGCAAAGCAAGGTACATCTTGGGTATGGAAATCAGTAGAGATAGGTCTAATAGAAAACTTTGGTTGAGTCAGAGTAAGTATGTGAAGTCTGTGTTGGACAAGTTTAGCATGGCAGATTGTAGACCATTATGTGTTTCTATTTCTATGGGAACAAAGTTATCTGTAGATGATTTTTTGAAATCTCCTAGTGAGGTGAAGGACTTGAGAGTACCTTATGCTAGTGCAGTTGGAAGTCTTATGTATGTTATGGTTTGTACTAGACTAGACATTGCTCAAGCAGTGGGAGTTCCTAGCCAATTTATGGCTAATCCTGGATAGGTACATTGGGATGTAGTTAAGCGAGTATTTAGATATTTGAGGGGTACATCAAATTACTCCATTTGTTATCATGGTAACTCTTTTGGAGATCCATATTTAGTTTGTATTCATGGGTTTGTGGATTCAAATGGGGTATGTGATATTGACAATAGGAGATCGACCAATGCTTATGTGTTCACTATGTTTGGTGGTGTCATCAGTTGGATGAGTAAGTGATAACTTGTGGTTCCTTTGTCCACTACAAAATTTGAGTACATGTCTACTACTCATGCTTGTAAGGAAGCCATTTGGATTAGGAGTTTTTTTCTAATATTGGTGTTGATGAAAGATAGATTACTATTTGGTGCAACAGTTAGAGTGTTATTTTCCCTGTAAAGAATCCAACTTTACATGCTAGAACGAAGTAGATTGATGTGCAGTTTCACTTTGTGAGAGATATGGTGGAAGATGAAAAGGTAAATTTGGAGAAGGTAGATACTATAAAGAATGTTGCAAATGCATTGACAAATCTAGTGGGCACAGAGAAGTTCAAATGGTGTTTGGAGTCTATGGGCCTTTCAGCGTTATTTCCTGTTATGTTCTTGTTGCTCTTACAAGGTGTTCGACAAGTGGAAGAATGTTAGGAATAAGGTGTCTCAACCTTGGATAGTTCCTATTCTTATTATTTATTTTGTAAATGTATTTTTTGCAAATAATGTAATTAAGTGTGAGTGTACAGGTCTAGTTGGCATGTTGATGTATCACTCAACTTGCATGTGTCAGCATCTTGAATTGTGTGTAAGGAGATCACGACTGAAATGCTTATGACAGATTCCTATGATGCATAAGAGCTATCTTTGGTAGATATGATGATGGGTGAAGACATGAAGACATGTGGTAATTGATTATTGAGTACTATACACTCAAGTCTCCATCTACTACATGGGGTTCGAGGCATCACCCCAAAAAAAAAATTGGGTTCCTACTTTTCTGGAGAATGGTAAAACCTTAATATGGTTCTTGTTTGGAAGCTAGCCTAAAATGGAAAACGCATGATATAAGTGACTTTAGGGTTGCAGATAGTGGAGAGTGAAAGTGTATTGTTGGTAGTGTTTTGTTGTGACTAGATTTGTCTTTCGTGTCCTGAAAGAATTTGCATTGCAACTGTGTTGTAACCTTTGTGTTGAATATAATACATTATGCAGGTTTTGGAGGGGTGGGGTTGTTTTACCAAAAGGGTTTTCCCCATCAGCATATCTTTTTGTTTGTGTTTTCTTTCTCTATCTATTTTCGTGTTCATGGTTGACTACAATATTGTTGTTTACATAATATCAAATCTAAAATTGTAAGGATTATTTGCACAATACTTTCCTTAAGGGATTAGTGTAGGATGTTGTTTCCACACCTGAGTTTACTTACCATCTTGAAGTTGTTGAAGCCCTACTAGCAAGGAAATATTCCAAAGGAAGAGGAAAGTATAAAAGTAAAGTTCCTCTAATCTAGTTTTCTTGTGAAGAAATTGGTCACATTGCTACAAGGTGTCCAAATAAGGAAATCAAAGATGAAAAGAAAAGCAATAAGCGCAAAGGCAAGAAGGAATCCAAGAACTACAAGAATTATAAGGACAAAGGTTAAAAATCTTGTTTTATAGCTAAAGATTCTAATAATAGTAAAGATGAAATGGTATATATTGTTGTAAAAGATGAATCTGATGATGAAGGAGATAAGATGGCACTTATCTCTCATGTTAGAAAAAATGATATATGGATGTTCACATCATATGAATAGAGACAAAACAAAATTTGAGCACATGGAACTTTATAATGAAGGTAGTGTAAGATTTGGAAATAATGAACCATGTAACATAAAAGAAAAAGGATGTATTTGATTGACTAAAGAACTTGTATGTAACAATTCTTATTGGGTTGAAGGACTAAAGCATAATCTACTAAGTGTGGCATAGTTGAATAACATTGGATTCAAGGTAGAATTCATGAATGGACAGGCCAAACTATTGGATGGAAAAGGTAATCTGGTTGAAAACAAAAGGTAATCTATTTTATCTTGATCTCAGTGATTGTTCATGTTTTATTGCTCAAGTAGAAGAAAGTTGGTTATAGCACAAAAGGATATGTCATATAAACTTTGATAATTTGGTTAAGATAAGAAAACATAGAAGAGTAAGAGGCATTCCTAGTTTGAAGAAGCTTGATCTGGGTTTATAGAAGAATTGCCAAATTGGTAAGATGGGAAAGACTAGTTTCAAATGCAAAAACTATCAGTCAGAAGAAGTCTTAGAAATTTTTCATACAGACTAATGTGAACCTATTGGAATAGAGAGTTGCAATGGAGAAAAAATTTTCATTCTTTTTGTTAATGACTACTCTAGAATGATGACTATAATGTATCTAAAAGAAAAATCAAAAGCCTTTCAAAAGTTCAAGTGGTACTTGGCAAGAGTAGAAAAAGAAACTAGAAAGAGGTTAAAATGTTTAAGATCAGATAGAGGTGGTGAATTCATCTCCAATGAATTCAATAATTTCTTCATTGAAAGAGGAATTGAAAGATAAGTATCAACCCCTAGTACACCACAATAGAATGGTATAGCTGAAAGAAGAAATAGATCTATCATGGATTGTGTAAGAACCCTAATGATTGAAAAGAATGTTGCTCTCAAATAGTGGAAGGAAGCTATCAGCACTGTAGTTCATACCTTGAACAGAGTATAGTTGAAGAAAGATTCAAACAAATATCCTTATCAACTATGGTATGGCTACAAACCTAAAATAAGTTACTTGAAAGTATTTGGCAGTAAATTTTATATCTTAAAAGAGTCTAGAAAAGGAAAATTTGATGTAAAATGTGGTGAAGGAATATTTCTAAGATACTCCTACATAAGTAAAGCATACAAATGTTTGATTTTTTCTATTCATAAAATAATAGAAAGTTGTACATGTTAGGATTGATGACTTTGCAAAAAAGAGTGAAGAAGAACGCAACAAGGAGCCAGAGGATTATAGAATATTCATTTACTATGAACCTAATACCCTACCAAATCTATCTAAAAGAAAGGAGACTTCATTTCCCAAGTCCCCAAAATCTCCAACAACTACCGAGTTGCAAATAGTGTAACTTGAGTCACAGTCTGAAGAACCTGAGTCATAGTTAGAGGCTATCGAGCTAATTTAAACCAAGTCTGATGCACCCGAGTCACAGATAGTGGAACTTGATCTTGATACTAAAGTTCATGATTAAGACAGTGGAACTCATTCAAAACCCAAAGAGCCTATGTTAGCAAGATATGTCAGAAGGCACCATGCACCTTATCAAATCATTGGAGACAAATATGATGGAACAATGACAAGAAGCAAATTAAAAGGTACATGTTTACTTGCTGAATTTGAACCTAGAAATATTAAAGATGCTCTAGATAATGAAATTTGGATTGAAGCAATGAATGAAGAGATAGAAAAAATAGAAAAGAACAAAACTTGGACCCTTGTTCCTAGACCCAAAGATAAAAATGTAATTGGTAAAAAATGGGTATTCAGAAATAAGCTAAATGAAGATAGAAAATTTTCAAGAAACAAGGAAATACTAGTATGTAAAGGTAACTCTCAAGAAGAAGGTATTGATTATGGTGAGACTTTTGTTCCTATAGCAAGATTAGAAGGTGTTAGAACTTTACTAGCTTATGCAGCACACAGAGGATTTAAAGTATATCAAATGGATGTTCAATCTGCATTCTTGAATAGAATTCTTGATGAGGAAGTCTACATTGAACAACTAGAAGGTTTTGTAGATCCTAGCAAAAGAGATATTGTTTGAAAGTTACACAAAGCATTATATGGTCTCAAGCAAGCTCCCAAAGCTTGGTATGAAAGACTTCATAATCACTTGGTACAGATTCACTTTCAAAGAAAAAATGATAACAGTAGTCTATATATCAAAGAAGGACCAGACAAGAA
Source organism: Cupressus sempervirens (assembly GCA_028749045.1). Classification (NCBI taxonomy): domain Eukaryota; kingdom Viridiplantae; phylum Streptophyta; class Pinopsida; order Cupressales; family Cupressaceae; genus Cupressus; species Cupressus sempervirens. The sequence goes on from CM053783.1 coordinate 65,390,833, forward strand.
GATTATGTTGGCAAAAATATTTTTTGATGATACCTTATTCACAAGAAATGATGACTTGTACAAAGCATTTTTAGAAGAAATGAGTAAAGAATTTGAGATGTCAATGTTTGGTGAAATAAAATTCTTTTTTGGGTTGTAGATACAATAGAACAAAAATGGTATCTACATCACTCAATCTAAGTATATCAAGGAGATACTGAAAAAGTTTAGAATGGAAGATTCAAGACTAGTTGGAACCCCTATGTCTACTAGACATAAGCCTTCCAAGAATGATGATTCTAAAGAAGTAGATCAAACCACATACAAATCAATGATTGAAAAATTATAGTATGTAGTACATACAAGGCCTGATATTGCTCTAGCAGTTGGAATGGTGGCAATATTCTCAGCAAATCATAGTGAAAATCGTAGGATGGAAATCAAGAGAATCATGAGATATTTGAAAGGTGTTGAAGACTATGGCTTATGGTACAAACTTGGAGGCAATTTGGACTTGAAGGTATTTACTAATGTTGATTGGGCAGGACGTCTTGATGATAGGAAAAACACTAGTGGTGGAGCATTCTTTCTTGGTAAAATACTAGTGTCTTGGACAAGCAAGAAACAAAATTGCATCTCTCAATCCATAGCAGAGGTAGAATATGTGGCAGTAATAGTTAATTGTTCTAACATTGTTTGGTTCAAACAATTGTTGGAAGGAATGAGGATAGAGATCAAGGATTTAATAGTCATATACTGTGATAACACTAGTGTTATCAACATATCAAAGAATCCAGTGATGCATACCAAAACCAAGCACATTGCTATAAAATACCACTTCTTAAGAGAGTTGGTGCAAGATAAGCAAGTCATATTGGAAATAAATACAAAAGAACAAATTGTAGACATATTCACCAAGCTATTATCTAAGGATTCATTTATGTATCTAAGAGGTAAGCTAGGGCTCATTCCCTTATGTGAAGCTCACTAAATAAAGCTTAGTAAAGAATCAACAAGAGCTAAGTTGAAGATCAATCGGTTGGTGCAGAATTGGCAAGGGCATATTGGAAATGAATCAATACTTAAGGTACATTGATCTTAACAGAATTGTTGTTTTTGGCATGTGTTGTCAAAGAGGGAGAAGTTTACTGTCATATCTCATAGAAATTTTTGTCATTCCAAAGAAGGACAAGTTTGTTGTAAGAGGGAGAAATTTTTTTGAATGAACTTGGTAGAAGTTGTTGCAGATAGAGGAAGAATCTAGTGAAAGGAAGAGCTCATACTGACAGAGGGAGTTCTCAAGAATAAATCCAAATTTTCATTATATTATGACATGTTGTGTTACCATCAATGTCAAAGAGGGAGATTTTTGGATACAATTGATTAATTGTGTATTGTCTTTGATGTTACATGAATGTCATATCATTATTAGTCAATATATGTTGAGCTCACTCAGGTAGTGAAGATAGTTTTATGTGTCTACAAAGTGTTCCTATGTTTCCTAGTTTAGAAGGCAGTGTCTATCGAGTTCACTCAGGCGTCAAAGGAAAGTCTGCAGAAGATGAGTGTTAATAGAGATCACTCGGTTAATGAAGGAAAGTTGGATGGAACCAGTGCTAACCGAGCTCACTCAGTTTCCAAAGGATCTTTGCTAGTTTGCAGAGTTAACTGAGCTTCTATTGGTTAATAAAGGAAATTTCTTATGAGTTAGTCTCTATCAAGTTGGGTCGGCTAATGAAGGATTTTCTTATTTTGGCTTATTAAGCTTAATTGATTTATCTATTGGTTCTAGCTGACTGAGGTGATGAATATTAATTATTCTAAGTTGTATTTGAGCCAACTTGACAATATGAAAGATATATGTAAAAGGTCAAGTTGTGGATTCAAAGTGAGCAAGAGTGTGAAGATGTGAAGAATGAATTGAAGATTTTATGATGAAGAGAGGAAGTGAATTTTAAGGATAAGTAGATATTCCTTGTGGAGAAAAAAAGCTATATTTGATCGGGAAGGATCAAGTACAAGCTAGAACAAAGATCTGTAATCAGCAACTAAGTTGCATTCAAATTAGGTCATCTCATTGTTACTCTCTAACCATTGTTACAATTATCTAAATCTCCTAAAAGAGTTGGCTTAACAACTATTTGTAAATCCTCTAACAAGGTGGCAGTTCTATTGAATTGTCTCAAGACCTCTAACAAGGCCACTCCTAACAAGTTGATTAAATCCTTTAATAGGATCACACCTAAAAATGTGTTTTGTAACCTTTAACAGGGTTGGCTCCTAGCAGGGCTCACTTTAGAAGAGTGAAAATTGTAACTAGTTGCAATTGGTGGTTTTTCCCAAATTGGGTTTCCACATTAAATCCTAGTGTCAAATGTGTTCATTCTATTTTCTTTTATGTGTTTGCAACAAAGTTAAAGTAAGGGTAGTCACAGTTAACATCTAAAGTTTTCATGTTAAGCATTTATCAAGCACATTCAATAATTATTGAGTTACATCATTTTATGTATGTTTACCAAGCTTCAGCAGTATTTAGTTTTTAGATTGTATTTTTGTATTAACATCTAAGGGATTTGAGATTTATTTTAGTAGTAAATAATTCACCCCTCCCCTCTTAGTTAATCCTCTTATATTTTCAACACTGATATCCTACCTACATATGTTGTTATAGATTCATCTTCCATCATTTTAGCATCTTAAAATGCACAAATCCAACTTTGTAGCCTCAATTTCTTAGAATGTTCATCACCTTCAAAACTATTTTCCAAAGCTTTCTCAATCTTATGAGAAGTATCAAGTGTTTTTAACTAGTTGTACTCAATTTCAAGAAGTGCAAACAACAGTTCTTCTCTAGCTCTCATGTCATACATGAAAAGTTCTCTCTCATCCTCAGTACAAGTCTCCAATGAACTTTCCGCAGTAATTATCTTTTCAAATTTTGTCAAGATCCAATATCCTAGACCCATACACAGTAGATGTGTCTTCATATTTTCCTTCCAGCTATCATAATTTATTCCATCAAACTTTGGACTAGCCTTTCTGAATATGTTCTCCATGGATCTCCTAAAGTTGTTAAACTTTATCTTCAACAACCCGATGCTCTGATACCAATTGCTAGAAACAATAGTCCACCAAGATAATTGAGAGGGGGTGTAAATCAATTATCCAATTAAAAAAATTATCAATCTTAGTTAATCTTAACCATTCAATCAAATTAAAATAGCAACCATAACAAGATGCACATACACAATTACACTAGATTTGTTAACTAGGGAAACCCTTGATCAAAGGGAAAACCTTGGTGGTAATGATGCCCACAAAGATATACTGATATATATTCCTTGTTAGAGGATGTACCCTATTAGGATTCTATAAACACATTCAATACATGAGTCCCTATTAGGAGACTTTGAATCCCTATTAGGAGATTCCAACCCTATTAGGAGTTGTACCAACCCTATTAGGATTTGTACAAGACAGAAGGACCCACTATCCAAATAGCTTCTAGGGTAAGACCATTGAACTCACTATTCAAATGATCTCTCAAATACTCATTGCAGAATAATTGTTTGTATTATGCTTTAACCTCTTTCCTCTATCCTGTCAACTAGATGAATCACTGTTAGACCTTGTAGACTAGGTCATGAACCTCGGATCCAAGTATCAAACTTTGGATCACCAAATAAAACCTTAGTAATGAAGTTCTCTCCAACTTGGCTTAGCTCTTCTTATCTTCGCATTCTAATCTTTTTGCTTCTTGCAATCATTTATACATCCATACATAACAAAGGAAAATTTCCTTCCTTTAAACCAAATCCATAAAACAATTCCCTCAATCAGCTATTACACCTTCTCAATTAATTATTATAGGACCTCATTAAGAACATGTTATACTTAGTGATAACATCAATTAGTCACCTTGTATCTTGAATAACATTCCATACATGTAATATTATGATGAGTGAGCTTAGCCATGTCATCTCCAACATGTCTTCTACACATTTTTAACCTTTCTTATCAAAATAACAACTCTGCTAAGAGATATAACAAGTTTACCATAACATACTTCTGTAAACTCTATCTTAGAATAGTCATCACCAAAACATGCATAACTTATTCTAGAATTTATGTCTTATGCTTCTGAGGATAGCTACATATACTAGATACTTAGTAGTATCTCCTTTTAAGCTCGCTTAGTAAAAGTGCTCAATGATTTATCTATACCAACTTGATATTTTTGTTGTTCTTCTATCAAATACCATAGAAAATTGCTATGTTGACATCAATGACAAAAATAGTCATGAATGTAACTTATCATCATGATAATGATCTAATCATGTTTCTATAATACTCCCCCATAGAAGTATCATCAGTATTCATGCTTCCAACAACTCTAACTCCCAAGAATCAAACCATTTATGGCACTATTAGTATAGCTGCCACACAAAGGACATAAGGTCATCCAGAAGTCATCAATAATAGGTCACGTCCCCACTGTAGCTCTAGCATATGAATCCTATGTATCTAAAAATGATTGGTTGGTTGCACTCTCATGGTTGAACTTGTGGTCGAATCATGGCAATGTGATCCAAAGCCCACATCTGAGCCAACACTAATCCACATGCCCATGTCTTCCCCTCATGGTATATAATCTCGTGTAGCTCATCGTACATATTGGCTAGGATAGTTGGTCCCCATGCCATCCTCTAGGGTTGCCAAATCAAATCTACTACTAATCTGCCCCATCCCAATAGGAAGCCCTTTTGGCTCCTATCAATAACCAAACCCTAAGAAACCAGCAAATACAGCAGACACTGTAATGGTTACTTGTCACCATACTAATCTATGAGCCACTCCCAGCTCAAATGGCAGTCTAGGATGGTGGCATCACAAAACATCTCTTGTATAGCTACTCTCCTCTCTGTTGGGCTCTGATCATAATAAACCTATGACATGTAAAAAACCTCGCATGGACATCAAAAACTTAAAATGCAAAAGAGAAAACCAACATAAACTAGAAAGACCACTATAACATGGTACTCGAAGGATGTGATATACATCCTTAAGTGTTATGGTTACCTCTCTAGTAGGCAGGTGAAAGGTGTTGTGCTCGCTATGCCATTTCTCGACTAGCACAATCAACAACCCATGGTTCTTCTGTATATGGGGCATCCATGTAACCCACTTCAACTCCATACTCGATATGGTGGCTCTCTCATCATTAATAAGACACTATAAAACATGTAACCCCACCACTTTAGGGGCTCTGATGTAAAGCATGGAAAACACCATCTGTTAAAAAAAGCAAACATCAGTGACCAAACATAAAAAATTCCAACCTAAAAACTCAAAAAACAGGTTGTGTGATACTTCTTTCCATAGGCAGGCGATACTTTTTGTTGTCTTAATTATTTTACGATACTTTTTACAATACCTAGGTGATACCTTTTTCTTGGGCAATATTTCACACTAGCTTGGACAACATTTGGGTATGGCCGATATGACATACTTTGGCAAAAGGGGCGATACTTTTTTGAATTTGAAATATCATGCGATATTTCTTGAAGTACCTTTGTGATACTTTTTAAAATAATGTATGAGATTTCTCATACAAACCCCTAAAATGTACAAAAAAGGTCATAAATGCATCATAAAATGAGAAAAAGTTGATGACTTACTACCACCTCATAGCTGGGTGGTCAGTTGTGCAATCGACTATGCTCGAAATGATGTCAATGGGGAGGAATGTGTGCTAATGCAATCTTTCTCTCTCCAAAGCACTCTAAATCTCTCAAATTCACAAAATACAAAATGAATTGAAAATGACACTTGGGCCCCTTATATGGCCTTCTAACCTCATTTTGGCTCATTTTTCAAACTCCTTGGAATTCCACAAAAATTGCACCCTTGGCTAATTATAACATCCTAGATCGATTTTCAGCATCAAAATAGAAATCTAAGTTCATCTTGATAGTCAAAATAGCATTTCAAAATTCTACCTTCTTCTATGTAGTTAGTCAACCTTTTGAGGGTTAATCTTTGTCAGGGCATCATCATTTCTCCATGTCTTCACTTTTATACACTTCATATCTACTTCACTTCATATTTTCATGTCTAAATTATCTTTCTACTTGATTTGACCTAATTTTCATACTCTATCCTTTGTGGTCAACTTGGTCAAACGAGGGCATCCTATCATTCCTTAATAGTCATTATTTGGTTCCAATCATCTATCTATCATCATGGACTTAGCTATATCTCTATTTTCTCATATCTATCTTGTTTTTGCATCCCCTTTACCACATTTTAGTTTCGATGCTAAGGGGGTAGAAATACTCTATCATCACTTGCTACAACTATCTATTTCTCAAGAGCATATATTTGATCTTTTCATTTTCTCTCAAACTATATGCTTTGCTTGGTGTTAGCATTCTTCTTGAGTTCTGACATTTTCTCTTTCCTAGTGTTCAATATTATCACTATCAAGTTGTACATTTAGGATTTGTTATCTCTTTCTGCATTTTGTCCTTCAGAATCAAATATCTCTATCTATTGTTGCCTACTTTGCTTTTGTATTCTTTGACATCATGTATTCCTAGATCGATCACACATAAGTCAAAGAGGGGAAAATTTAATCACCTTAAAATAGTCATCTAGATTATTAGCCCCATCCTTAGCATTTTGGCTAAATTAATTAATCATTTTCTTAGACCAAATTGCTAAAAATCAATTAATTTGATTATAACCTATAGTTTGACTATACTATCCTAAGTTCATTAGTTGATTAAAAGAACATGTCCCCTTTTAATTAAATAAAAGACCCCATTTTTCTAACCCACTCAATGTGCACACATAAACCATTATTCCTATTTCAAAATTAAAAGAATAGGCTTTTTGTCTCACATGCAAAGTCAACTCTTTTCTTATTGGTTGACTTCTTCTTGCACTTGGATCATGCCAAAATCAACTTGTACCCTTGATCCTTCATCCATTGATCTTGATCTCCATCATCCGTATGTCTTTAAAAGAAAGAGCTCTCCCCTTCTCATAGGATCCACACTCTTGAGTATTGTTATGTTACAGGTTTATTGTTAAAATTCTTGAGAACTTTGTGGAGAAATTCTAATTCCTTATCTCATTCTATCATCCATGGAATTCTAGTTTAGATTCATGTAGTTTAGCTTTCATGTTGCAATAATCTAGCTCACATAGTAACTAGTTTGGATCTTGTAAGACTCGCATTCTTGTTTAATATAGTTGTGTTTTGCATATTCATGTTAGTTTCATTCATATTTGCATTGCATATTTGAGGAACTAATTATGGACACTTGCATTCTTGCTCTTGTCTCAAATAACCTCCCACTACATTGTTTACTAACAAGGAATGTGTCTCTAAGGCTTAGCTGAGAGCCCATTACATGCTTAAAACACACTTCTTGCACTCCATGGATAGGGAGCTCTAAGCCAGCATCCAAGCATTATGATCTCATGGAATTACTTGAATAGAAGGGTTTAGAGTGTGACATATTTATATTGTACACCAATAATTTTGAACAGTAAATATAACCATGCACATAGAGAACTCATAACACCATTATATGTTAACTAGGGAAAACCTAGCTAAGGGAAAACCCTAGTGAAGATGATACCCACTAGATGATCCACTAAAAAAAAGAATATTGTTAAGGATATTGACCCTGTTAAGACTCTTTGAAATGCATATAGAGTCTCGAGTCCTTGTTAGAGGACTAGGCATTGTTAGAATCCTCAACCCTATTAGGAGTTGGTAGATCAAAACAATGTATGCAAGAAGAGCCCAATGCCCTAACATGCATTTATATAATAAAGTTCTTTACAAGAATAGATATGCATATAATACTTTCTAATTGTTGTAATTCACACTTGCTATGATCATACATTATATCTTGCATCATAATTTGGGTATCATCTCATTGACTTTATATCAATCATAAATATTGCATTGATCACACACTTATCTATGCAAGATAAGATCTTTACTTATACTTCATAAATTAGTAAATCTTTGCTCAGTCAGCCTCAGTGTCTTCACACACTTGACATAATATAAAATAAATTATGGATTAGCATCCACAAAGTAAGCTCATCATGACTTAGTAATTTATATTTTATCAAAATAATTCCTTAAGTCGTATAACTCAATTATCTACTATACTTTGTTATGCTCTGTCAAATACCCGTACTAGTATTTCAATCATAACTTGTATCATACTCTCCATACACATCTGTGTACTAGCACACATCATCATGACACTGTCATAGAGCTTTCCTCAACTACACATAAGCTAATTCTCAATGAGTCATCAGTACACATCACATATGTCTCTATGTTGTTGCAAACTGTCTAACACTTAGACAATTTTCTAACTCTAAATGCATAAATGAAATGTTGAATACATGTCATGAATGAAAACTATCAAGACATCTATCTAACCATATTTCCAATAGTTCCTTGATACAAAAAGTTAGATACAAAAACCTCTTGCTTGCCACTAATATCTTCAAAATTTGATACAATTGTCACTGTTCTTCGCTCACCTCTGATCATACATCAGAATTCACATCACATATAGTTTGCATATCATATGTACATTTTTCACATAAGATCACATATAAATTGCAACTTACACATAAGCCCAGATATCACAATCTTTCTTTTATACCTTTACAATTTACAAAAATTGTCCAATTGGCCTTCAAGCTTTTACACGGTTCACATAATGCAAAACTAACTCTTTCTCACTTAGGGTTAACATATAGGATGTCATCCCTAATTAGTTAAGTAATTATTTCATAAAAAATAAATTCCTTAACCCATAATTACCCATTTACTGTTATTCTTTATTTTTCCTATATCCTGTCATAGTTGGTAAATATGTCATATCTTCTTCCATACTGACTTGTGCACTTACATACGTCATGCTGACACTCTGTACTATCTGTACCCAACTGCAGATGTGCCAATAATGTCTCTGTCATCTGTACACATCAAAACTATCCCTAGTCTGCTAGATAAACTATCTCATACTTAGACAATTTTCCATGTCTAAATGTAGAATCTTCATATATACATAATGCTTCTTTATACAATATACATGTTTCCATAAATGACAACTCTTATTTTATTCCAACTTTTCCTACTTAGCCAAATTTCCAACAGAGTTTTGGGTACCATTCCCACCTTGGTTTTTCTGTCTAACCAAGGGTTTTCTACAAGACCAAAATATTAAGTTATGAGTTATGTGTGTAAATATTTAATTTATGTTACTAGTTTGTTACTTTACATTTTACTAAGAGACAATAAGTTATTGCATATTGGTGAAATAATTGGGGAAACAAAAAAACCAACAAAAATAATCTACAATTTATCAATTAAATGGTTAAAAGGTTAAATTATGTGGAAATTTTATGGTGTTGATTCGCCCCCCACCCCTTCCCCCCAGTACCCTACCTAAATCTTTCTAACAACTGATATTATTGGAGGAGAATTGAATTGAGAATCTATCTTGAGAATATTACTAGATTGCATGTCAATTTAGAGGATCATCGATAGGGTTCATATTACTAGTGTTGTGAAAGGTATTTATCAATTTATATCTTGATAATTTGATCAATATAGATGGATACACCTATGGTTATAGATGTTAAGGAAAGTACAAGATATTAATTCAATAAACATCCACATTAATCCACTAAAGTGATCTTGATGGAGCATTTTTCATGTGTTCATTATGAATATTTACATGTTGAAGATATTAGATATTATATTCAATACAAACTAGAAGAGCTAGTATACATTGAAATCTATAATCAATATAATAATTGTTGTGATAATAGGAAATTGAAAGATGAATTCGAGAAATTGGAAGATATTAATCTTTTCCAGTTAATAAAGTTTCATATCTTTGAAGAGCCAAAGTAGATAAGAATCATCTTAAGTAGAGTACATGATCAATTCTTCTGGTTGGGAGACAAACCTTGCAAAATCACCAAAAAATATTTGGAGGCAGTCATAGGATTCAATGCAAAGGGTGAGTGTCTTTATTGAGGACTATAAAGAAGGATTTAGTAATTTAGCTTATTGAGTCTTAGTGGGACAAGAGGGCATTGATGCTTGACAACATTAAGCAGCCTGATGTAAAACTTGCATCTATCATTTTGGGATATAAGGTCTACAACAACAACAAGAAGATGAACTCAATTTCAGCCACCATCATATAGAATGCTAAAGGAGAATGTATTAATTGATGTGTGTAATATTCTAAGAGAGACAAGACTCAAATATTCAAATATAGTTCATTAATTGTGCACATATTTTCATATTTCATGAATTTCATTTCTAGGCACAGTAATGTCACATGACGAGGGGATAGAACACTTGCATTACAAAGCACTATATATTATTGGATGTAGAAGGAGTAGAAAAATAATTATGGGGAAGAAGATATAGAGAAGATGGAGTATTCCAAGGGATATATAGTGTTTCATGGTTGAAATTGATGCATTTTTTGTAGAGGAAGTTGATCCAAGAACATCTTGGGTCATGCATATGGATTATGAAGTTGAAGGATATGTTGATTATATGAAGAAGAAACCTATTGATCCAAATGAAGAAATCTTTGGTACATTTGAAAACAAAAGACTAAAATTTCACTTGGAACTTAGAAAAGCCTCTATCAAGAGGAAGGTGGAGAAGGAAGTTGAAACTATTGGAAAGAAAATTGATTTATCAAAAGAATAAATTGATAACACAAGAAGGAAGAGAGAAAAGGAAGAGAATGAGAAAGAAGAAGATGATAGACCTATTAATATTGAAGATGATAACTCACCTCCACCTTACACACCATTCAGTTTTAGGATTACTCAGAGTTTAAATAAGAAAATAATTAGCTAAGCTGATAAAAAGATTCATCTACACCTAAGGCTACTAAGCTTACACCACTCAAATCTAATGTCAAATTTGATCCATCGAAGAGGAGAGCTAAGGAGAGGAGAAGAGGTTTGTAGTGCTTGCCCCTAATTTACATTTTTTGCTATCACTACCAAACTACTTTAGGCCAATTTTATGTTTGATGATTAGTAGCATTGTTTTGAGATTATTAGATATTGTTTCAGATTCAGTTGATATATGATGAGATTACTTGGTACTCTATACTTCATTTATGCATGATGATTATTACATTTTTTTAAGTTATTGATGATGATTAGTTAGATGGATTATCATATGTGTTTTCTTATGGATACTTACCTCATATTGCATGTGTATGGTGTGCATGTATGTTTTCTTTATGTATGGTGTTTTTGATGTGGTTAACGAAAGGAGTCGTATTCACCTACTAGTCGGGATATACATGAAGCACCACTTCTTGCTATTGCCTATTTAACTTAGAATATTGTGTTTGTACATGCATGGATTTTATATAGGTTGCAGGTACAGGGTATTGACTTTCCTGAATTGCCCGGATGAGTGTACCCTATCGCATTATCTCAATGGTAAGAGAGGGAAGATAAATTCTTAAGTCCAAATCCTAAACCTTTAAGCAATTTTTCCTAGAAAATTAGGACCAATATTTGAGTTGTCTACCTTCTGAATGCGTCGGATGATGTTAATCATGATTATAACCCTTTAGGTTGATTTTGTATGTGTTTTTCTATGATGGGATTTCGTATTTTGTTTTATGAGTCTTTGGTGGTTTTTCTATTAATTAAGTCAAATTAAATAATTAAATTAATGATTTAATTTAATGGAGAATTATTATGGTATTTTAATATTTAACTATATTTAATTAATTGAGAAATTAATTAAATAGAAACAATTTAAATCCAAAGATGAAAGTTATAAATTTAAATTTTGGAACATGATAATATTTATTTAATTTAATAATAATATATTTAGAGTTTATTTTTAAATAAATGCTAAATACTAGTACTATTTAAGTTAATAAATATTTTATCAATTAACGTTCAAAAAAAATTAAGAAATGAAAAAAGAAATTAATTTATTAAAAGTTTCATGGTTGCATGATGCATGCATGAGATTAATTTTGATAAATTAATTAAAAGAGAAGTCAAGTAAAAATTAAATAAAGTAATTTAATTATTCAATAAATATCCATGGAAAAGATAAAGAAAAGTTAATTTGGAGTTGAAGTCTAGTGAGCAAGGAGTTCTCTGGGGTTAACGCACAATTAGTGCCCCAATTTTAGGGAGGGAACTCCATATCACAATTTGGGGATTCATTTTCAAAGGACCACAAATTTGGAGAATGAAGGAATTTTTGAAAAGGAGAAGGTCCTAAGAGGAGGAATTTCTCTACAATTTTCTTGGGCGTAGCGTCCAGGTAAACGTTTGTGATTATTTGCTAAATTTATTATGCTCTTTCTTTCATGTCTTCTTCGTGTCTGTGAAATGGTTATTTGAATAATTCATTGTGATGAGTATTTTCAATATTGTAAATTTCTAGTATTCATATTAATTCTTCTATATACATGGAAATTGAAATATCTTGGAATACCTCATCCAGTAATTTGTAAATTAGATTTAAAACGGGAAGGGTTTTGAATTGAAAAATATAATTTTAAAATTAAAGATTTGAATGGTTCATTGTGTTTTTCCTACCAAAGTATCGATAAGAAAATGTATAAAAAATATTTAAAAATTTTATTGGGGAGGAGATCTTGTTTTTGGGAAAATGTTATTATATAAAAATGTATATAAAAAAAAATTAAACAATATATATAAATTTGGGGAGGAGGCAGGGCAACCACATCCCCACCTCCCACTACCCACGGTCGGCGGCAGTCATACCTACAGTCCTAGGTATTGTTATAGCTGTCGCAGGCCCTACGACAATAGGGAGGGGCCGCACAACTTCCCTTTAAAGGTCGGCAGGCCTTTTAAAAACAATACGCTATGTCATTGATTAGTAATTTTTTTATAAATTTGTTTGATAATTAATTTAATTAATAATTATTAGTAAAAAGTTAATTTATTAATTATTAATTTAATTATTAACAATTTGTTTTAAATATATATAAATTCAGCTAATTTTAATTAATGAATTTATACATTTATTAATTATTATTAATTAAAAAGATATTAGTTTAGTAAAGTATTAATTAATTTAATTAAAAATTAGTTTAATTGAATTTAATTAATGATTAATATGGTTTAAAGAAATATATAGAGTTATTTTATTATTATTATTAATAAAATTGATTTTTAATAAAGTGGTATTATTTAAACATCAATGATTATTATTTTAATAATTAAATAAATGGTTACCCTTAGATTATTTTGGGGGAAAGTTACTTAAAAATCAAATTAGGGTAATTGTATACTTTATTTGAATATAAAATTGGGGTAAATTGTTAGGGTTAAATTGTAAATCGTAGGTACTTATAACGTACATTAATGAAAATTGAAACCTTTCATTTAACTTAACAATATGTTTACAAAATCAAACCAACTATGAAACTACATTGTTCTAAAGGTTGTCTATGCTTTGGGGTTTTGGAGTTTGACCTAACTTTGACCAGTCTTAAGATGTTACCAGAGGATTGTCATGTTATGATGTTTGATTTTGATGTTATGATGTTTGATTTCGATCTTTTAAACCCAACCATGGTAATGTGTCTAGTATGCTCTATGATGTGTGTTGATCTATTGATTGGTATTGTTTTTTAGTGTTCTTGTGTGATGCTGAGGTGAATGTATGACCTACTTGACTTAATCATTTTGAGTCTTTGATCAGTATTTTTGGGGAGGCTTTCCAATTGCTCATAGAGAACTGATGCGTTATTGTGATTTATCTTTTGATGCTTTCCAATCACTTGTATAGGACTAAGGTGATTTTATATGATTCTTTGATTTATAATTTTATGAGCCTAGGGTAGGTTATCTATATGTAGTGTCGGGAAGTGGCTTACAATGGGGGTTAGGACCCTTAGTAGCTGCCAGGGTAACCCATTTTAAGTTACACTAAATGGAATAAAATGAACCTAATAAGAGTCTTTGTATGTTCTCGCTCATGCCTCAAGTGCTAGTATAGACTAGGATGGGAGTAGAGAGAATGCTTGGTTGTGACCTTGCATCCGCAGTATGCCTTGTCAGTACGAGAGGATACTAGTGGTCGCATAGAGATCACCAAGGGGTCGGGGTCCTAAGAGACTGCTAGGGTAACTCTAGCATGATTCGTGCGATGACACTTGCCTGCTTACATAGTAGGTTTCCTACATGTCTTGTGTGCCTTTGGGTATAGATGTCAATTTATCTTGGAACGTTTGAGTTAGAATACTTTTAAGATTTCTTGGACGTAGAGAGTACTTTTGATATTTGGTTTGATATCTTATTTGGGACTTGACACTATCTCCTCAGTGTGGTGGGAGTGGGCCATTTAGGTTCCATGTGGTTGAGTGGTAGTGTTTTTTACTCTTACCATTAAGATCCATCTATAGTCACCATGGCTCGAGCTTCCTTGTCTACATTTCCTTTCATTCTTTCTATGTATCATTATGATGGATGGTTATATCTTATGATGGATGTGTATATCTTTTATGATGGATGGTTTTCATTTATTGTATTGTACTTGTATCATGAATTCGAGGAGGTGGATGTAATTCTATTTTTATATATGTATATTCTTTTAGCCTTTCATACCCTATGACATGTACAGTGGATGATTGAGCATTCTGAATTTTATTGCCAAGTGGCATTCAAAACAAATGTATATTATTTAGATGAATATTGAAATTTTTAATTATTCTTTCATATGGATGTGGTATTTTTTGGACTTAGTATTAATTAGATTCAAATGTGACCCAATGTCTTGGGATCCTTAAGGAATGTAATTTGTTATGTATGCTTATAGATGGTTGTATGTTTTTGCTTCCACTACTTTTGTTTGATGTGTATGTTATTCTTCTTGTTCAAAAAAAAAATGTTTGGCAAACTTAATCAAAACTTAAGGTTATTTCTTTTAGATCCTTGGCGGGGTGCTACATCTGGTATCAGAGCTCGAGTTTCTACATTGGGAGCTCTGGGTATATTAGAATGCCACTAGTGTTAACTAGTTGAACAAAAACAAAAACTTAAAACTATTGTATGTATCTATATCAAAAACTGAAATTTAAACTAGTTGAACTAAAATAGAACTTAAACTTTTAGTTGTATACTTTCAAACTTGAAAATTTAGACCTCAAATCTAAAATATACTTAAACCTAAAAATGGGAAAAACTAAAATTTGAACATTTACTGTTTTCAAAACATGTATCTTTTATATATGTTTTATAGTGGTATGTTTTATGGTTATTATAGAATCTTGTATCTTGTTGTAGGATGGTATCTAGGATGAGATCTTCAGTTAGAGGTCATAGCCCAGGCTGTGGTAGAGGCCATGGACAAGGCAGAAACTTCAGTATACATGAGTCTATCCATGAAAGCCTTAATCAGGAAGAGGGTAGGGATGAGCATGTTGGTGAGCATCAGGAAGAGAACCATAGAGAGTAGCAAGTTGATTCAGAGGAAGTTAACCTAAGGAAAATGATTAAGACCATCATTGATTTCCTACCTCCTCTTCAAGGTGTTGGTCAAGATGGGGCACATCATGTAGGACATGAGCATAGGCCTTGGTCTAGGAGCCCTTGGAGGGATCGACAAAGATCAATTGTATCTATTCAAATGAAGGACCTTCAGAGGTCCAAGGTCAAACCCTTTAATGGGTTAGGTTCAGGTTATGTAGCCGAGCAGTGGCTTATTTCTCTTGACAGGGTTTTTTCTATGCAAGACTTTGATAGTAATATTAAAGCAAGGTTTGTTATTACTAACCTGGAAAACTTTGGAGCCACTTGGTGGACTATCGAAGAGAAGAAGCTGGGCATAGACATGAACAGTATCACATGGGAGTTATTCTTGGAAAAATTTCATGAGCGATTCCTACCATAGGAATGGAAGCAGCATAAAGAAGATGAGTTCCACAACCTAAGATAGTTCACTATGATCATAGTAGAGTATGATCGCAAGTTCTATGAGCTCATGCCCTTTTCAGAAATTAGTGACAACCCAGCACAGTTGGCATAGCATTTCATCAGAGGCTTGAACAACCATCTAGTTGGGGGTGTTAAGGTGTTTGAACCTAAAACCCTTAAAGATGTAGTACATCAAGTTGTTCTTGTAGAGCAAAGTGTTAACCTAGGACATGGGGATTTTGTAGGAGCACCTTCAACATCAGGATTGAAGGGTAATCAGGGAGCAGGTGGTAGTAAGAAATCTCCTTCTGGGGGTAATCAATAGTAGGATCTTATCTTCCAACTCAGGGTGATGATGATGGTTCTATCTCTAAGAACTACCGCAATGCGCAGCGTAATAAGCTCAACTAGGATGGTCAACAATCTTAGAGTGTTCAGTCTTATCCTAGTGGGGGTAGTGTTCAACAATCTAGTGCACCTAGGGTGCAGAAGAGTTTTGACGGAGAGTGATTCTCATGTTGGAAATGTGGACACAAGTCATCCCATTGCCCACAATGGAAATCACAATTCTCAAGCTAGAGATCTACAGCTTCAAAACCTATGGTTGGTGACATGGATAGAGCCCAAAGAGTGTACTCAGTCGAGTCATATCCTCCTACAAGGGGAAAGGGTCCAATGGGATCCACACAATGAGTCCTTTAGTGTTATCATTCTTGTAGGCTTCTAGGAGTAAGCCTAAGTCTAGGGGGGTAGATGTAGTGCTTGCCCCTAATTTACATTTTTTGCTATCATTGTTGAACTCTTTTAGGCTAGTTTTATGTTTGATGATTAGTAGCATTGTTTTGAGATTATCATATATTGTTTTAGATTCAATTGATGTATGATGAGATTACTTAGTACTCTATACTTCATGTATGCATGATGATTATTATAGTGTTTTCAGTTATTGATGATGATTAGTTAGATGGATTATCATATGTGTTTTCTTATGGATACTTACCCCATATTACATGTGTATGGTGTGCATGAATGTTTTCTTTATGTATGGCATTTTTGATGTGGTTAAGGAAGGGAGTCATAGTCACCTACTAGTTAGGATCTACACGATACACCACTTCCTACCAATGCTTATTTAGCTTAGAATATTGTGTTTGTACCTGCATGGATTTTATGTGGATTACAGGTATTGGGTATCGACTTCCCTGAATTGCTAGGATGAGCATACCCTATCGCATAATATCAATGGTAAGAGAGGGGAGATAAATTCTTAATTCCAAATCCTAAACCTTTAAGCCATTTTTCCTAGAAAATTAGGACAAGTATTTGAGTTGTTTACCTTCTGAATGCCTCAGATGACGTTAATTCATTATTATAACCCTTTAGTTTGATTTCGTATTTGTTTTTCTATAATGGATTTTTGTATTTTGTTTTATGATTCTTTGGTGGTTTTTCCATTAATTAAGTCAACTTAAATAATTAAATTAATGATTTAATTTAATGGAGAATTATTATGGTATTTTAATATTTAACTATATTTAATTAATTGAAAAATTAATTAAATAAAAAGAATTTAAATTCAAAGATGAAAGTTATAAGTTTAAATTTTGGAACATGATAATATTTATTTAATTTAATAATAATATATTTAGAGTTCATTTTTGAATAAATGCTAAATACTATTATTATTTAAGTTAATAAATATTTTATCAATTAACATTCAAAAATAAATTAAGAAGTGGAAAAAGAAATTAATTTATTAAAAGTTTCATGATTGCATGATGTGTGCATGAGACTAAATTTGATAAATTAATTAAAAGAGAAGTCAAGTAAAAATTAAATAAAGTAATTTAATAATTCAATAAAACTGCATGGAAAAGATAAAGAAAAGTTAATTTAGAGTTGAAGTTTGGTGAGCAAGGAGTTCTCTGGGGTGAAAGCACAATCGGTGCCCTGATTTTAGGGAGAGAACTCTATATCACAATTCGGGGGTTCAATTTCAAAGGACCATGAATTTTGGAGAAGGAAGGAATTTTCGGAAAGGAGAAGGTCCTGAGAGGAGGAATTTCTCTACAATCTTCTTGGGCATAGTGATTAACATCAATGTCCAAGTAGACACTTGTGATTATTCACTAAATTTATTACACTCTTTCTTTCTTGTCTTCTTCGTGTCTGTGAAATGGTTATTTGAATAATTCTTTGTGAAAAGTGTTTTCAATATTGTGAATTTCTAGTATGCATGTTAATTCTTCTATATACATTGAAATTGAAATATCTTGGAATGCCTCGTCCAGTAATTTGCAAATTAGATTTAAACCGGGAAGGGTTTAGAATTGAAAAAAAAAAAATTTAAATAAAAAAATTTGAATGGTTCATTGTATTTTTCCTACTAGAGTATCGATAAGAAAATGTATTAAAAAAAATTAATTAATTTTTATTAGGGAGGGGGTCTTGTTTTTTGGGAAAATGTTATTATATAAAAATGTATATAAAAAAATTTAATTAAAAATATAAATTTGGGGGGGAGGCGGGGCCACCACATCCCCACCTCCCACTACCCATAGCCGGTGGCAGCTGTACCTGTTGTCATAGGTACTGCGACAGTTGTCCCAAGCCCTGCAATAGTAGGGAGGGGCTACACAACTTCCCTTTAAAGGTCAGCGGGCCTTTTAAAAATAATATGCTATGTCATTGATTAGTATTTTTTATAAAAAATATTTATAATTAATTTAATTAATTAAGTTAATTTATTAATTATTAATAATTTGTTTTAAATATATATAAATTTAGTTAATTTTAATTAATGAATTTATTAATTTATTAATTATTATTAATTTAAAAGATATTAGTTTAGTAAAGTATTAATTAATTTAATTAAAAATTAGTTTAATTAAATTTAATTAATGATTAATATGATTTAAAGAAGATGTTATTTTATTATTAATAATAAAATTGATTTTTAATAAAGTGGTATTATTTAAACATCAATGATTATTATTTTAATAATTTAATAAATGATTGCCCTTAGATTATTTTGGAAAAAATTTACTTAAAATTTGAATTAGGGTAATTGTGTACTTTATTCGAATATAAAAATGGGGTAAATTGTTAGGGTTAAATTGTAAATCGTAGGTACTTATAATGTACATTGAAATGAAAATTCAAACCTTTCATTGAACTTAACAATATGTTTTCAAAATTAAACCAACTATGAAACTACATTGTTCTGAAGGTTGTCTATGCTTTGGGGTTTCGGGGTTTGACCTAGCTTTGACCAGTCTTAGAATGTTACCAAAGGCTTGGGGGTTATGTGATTGTGATGTATTGATGTTTAATTTCGATCTTTTAAACCCAACCATGGTAATGTGTCTAGTATGCTATATGATGTGTGTTGATCTATTGATTGTTATTGCTTTCCAATGTTCTTGTGTGACACTGACGTGAATGTATGACCTACTTAACTTAACCATTTTGAATCTTTGATCAGTATCTTTGGGGAGGCTTTCCAGTTGCTCGTAGAGAACTGATGTGTTATTGTGATTTATCTTTTGATGTTTTCCAGTCACTTGTATAGGACTGAGGTAATTTTATATAATTCTTTGATTTATAGTTTTATGAGCCTAGGGTAGGTTATCTATATGTAATGTAGGGAAGTGGCTTGCAATGGGGGTCGCGGCCCTAAGTGGCTACCAAGGTAACCCATTGTAAGTTATTTAATAAGTGAAGACACTACACTAAATGGGAATAAAATGAACCTAATAAGAGTCTTTGTATGTTCTTGCCCATGCCTCGACTGCTAGTACAAAATAAGATGGGAGTAGAGAGAATGCTTGGTTGCAACCTTTCATCCGTAGTATGCCTTGTCAGTACAAGAGGATACTAGTGGTCGCATAGGGATCACTAGGGGGTTAGGGTCCTGAGAGACTGCCAGGGTAACTCTAGCATGATTCGTGAGATGACACTTGCCCGCTTACATAGTAGGTTTCCTACATGTCTTGTGTGCCTCTTGGTATAGATGTCAATTTATCTTGGAACCTTTGAGTTAGAAGACTTTTAAGATTTTCAGGACTTAGAGAGTGCTTTTGATATTTGGTTTGATATCCTCTTTGGGACTTGACACTATCTCCTCAACGTGGTGGGAGTGGGCCATTTAGGTTCCACGTGGTCGACTGGTAGTGTTTTTTACTCTTACCATTGAGATCCATTCATAGTCACTGTGGCTGGAGCTTTCTTGTCTACATTTCCTTTTGTCCTATCTATGTATCATTATGATGGATAGTTATATCTTATGATGGATGTGTATATCTTTTATGATGGATGGTTTTCATTTATTTTATTGTACATATATCATGGATCTAAGGAGGATGATGTAATTCTATTTTTATATGTGTATATTCTTTTAGCCTTTCATACCTTGTGACATGTACAGTGGATGATTGAGCATTCTGAATTTTATTGCCAAGTGCCATTCAAAACAAATGTATATTATTTAGATGGACATTGGACTTGTTAATTATTATTTCATATGGATGTGGTATTTGTTGCACTTAGTATTAATTAGATTTAAATGTGACCCATCCTCTTGGGATCCTTAAGGAATGTAATCTATTATGTATGCTTATAGATGATTGTATGTTTTTTCTTCCACTACTTTTGTTTGATGTGTATGTTATTCTTCTTGTTCAAAAAAAAATGTTTGGCAAACTTAATCAAAACTTTAGGTTATTTCTTTTGGATCCCTTGGCGGGGCATTACAAGGTCCACATAAGAGCTAAAAGAATGATGATGAGCCGACTAAGTGCAATGGTTCAAAGATAAAGCGGAGGTAACCAAAGCAACAAAGGTTGTGTTGTCACTAAATTCTACACCCTTGTCCAAAGTTGTTACCTAAGGACAACCTCATGAAACATGGAAACAACCTCCAAGTTGTGGGACTTGAACTATGAGGTTGAGTCTCCAAAGAAGGTTGGCTTCCTCGTACTATCAGGATGCACCTAACTACTCTTGGAGAGGAAAAGGGAGAAGGGGAGCATGAAAGAAAATCTACCTAATCTAATATAAAGAGGTTATGCACCAAAATCAAGTGTTCAGACCTATCTCTTCCCATATATGCACTATTGAACCAGAATGAAACTAAGGATATACACATTCAGACTTGCTTTAATCTAATAATCACATGCAGATCAGAAAACCAAGATGAATGACATAAGGAAAGAGAGATTCACTTAGGCCAAGGAGATACAATCATGCACATCATAGATCTCTACAAAACATCAATGAGAGGCAAATAATTCTTGCACTTGCACATTAATGGTTGAAGGAGATAAAATAGAATGTCATACAATTCAGAGGCAAAGGGAATTTACACATGAGATTGCAGAGCAATATCAGAGAAGTTAGAGAAGGATCGACCCCTTCAAAATTTTTAGAAGTTGCCTTTATAGCTCAGGCATAACTGAGATGTCCTCCAACTAAAGTTACTCCCCAACCACTACATTTAATTCCTATAGAGAACAATCATGGGGATCCAGAAGAAAATTCGATCTAAATATAGCTTTTTGGTACCATGAAATCTAATTTTTAACTAAAATAGGGCCTCAAAAAGATAGAAATGGTGCTATAACTATGCTCTGACCAGGTAGATAGGTTGGATTGGGGGGGTAGAGTGTTCCTCTTTATTTTGTATTTACTCCAAGGTGGTTGGAATCGATCATAAGATTAGATTATGTAAAAAACCTTAGTATCCCTTATTCCCAGTTCACAAACCAGCATGGTTAGCAGGTCAACATAACCCTGGCACTGGAATGAGCCACATGGACCAACGATCTCTTTCCACTTTTTCACCCCACAAGGTCTTCCCAAGGTTGACCAATCTTTCTTTACTAACTGTGCCAATTCCTCAAACTCCAACTGCGATGGTCACATTAACTACAAGTGAATCTAACCATTACTGCCTATACCAGACCCACTGGGACACATGTCACCAAGGCACTATGTCACTATGCATATCCTTCGAGCAATTTCCCATAGCAAGATAGCACCCACTGTGGATTTAGACTGATCTGACGATCATGAAGACTCGCCATCTTATTGTGCTATCTCCTTAAAAGAAACTTGAAAACTTGGGCCCACGAACCACTTGGCAACCACCTGGTATCTTCATCTTGGCGTGACCTGGCCCCACCGATCTATATGGCACAATGGCGTTATGTCACTATGGGTAATATCCTCACAGTTTTCCATAGCGAGATAGCACCCACCGTCAATTTTCCTTAAATCTATGGTGATCAACAAAATTGCACGACTACACACTGAGTTGGTTGAGTGGACCAATGAAATATCACCACTGTACTATGACCCACCTGGCAAGTGCCACTAAGGATGAACCGTAATATTACTTTGGAAGAGGGCGATCCCATGATGTCATCTGTACCATGCATCACCGAGGCGCTATGTCGCTATGGATAATATCCTCGCAGCTTCCCATAGCGAGATAGCGCCCACCATTGATCCAGGTTGATCCAAGGGTGAGGAAAAATTCATCCATTCGAAAGGGGCATGGGTCCAGGTAATTGCTGACATCAACAAACTGCCCAGTTGGCAACAAATCAAAGCCTCGTTCCAAGCACAGTCATCCTTCCATGTTTCCTGAGGTTCCACCATGTGTGCCAAATTTCATCACTGATATCCAATGGGGCATGCTTAGGACCCACCTTCCTTCTAATGTCACCGTAGTATCACTTTTCGTCTGGGCGCTATGTCGCTAACGGTGAGGAACATAGATATTTTTATAGCGCCCACCGTGGATCTATCAAAACTCGACGTCAAAGAAACGACAAGGAAAAGGAGAACCCACTAGCCACATGGCCAAAAGGCACTATGTCACTATGGCAAAACAACATGCAACTTCCCATAGCGAGATAGCGCCAACCATTAATCCTTTGAGATCTGACGATGGGGACTTGCGAGCCCGCAAAAATATTAAAATGTGCAAGGAAGAAATATCATAAGGTTAGCATAAAGTATTTTATGCCCTTTTGAATATTTGAATTTTTAAAACTTGTGAACGTTACGACGTTGAATTCAAACGTGGTGATTCTGGCGGGAAGGGAAAAATGACCAACAAATCTAGCAACTCAGAGGGGACGCAAGCTAGCTATGTGTAGATTAGTGACCTTATGCATCCATTGGGCTACAGAGTCAAAAGATGTAGATCCTACGTACACTGTAAAACCCTAACCCTACCTCTAAGAGGAAAACCCTGAAACCCTTGTCTCTGCAACTAGAACCAGAGATGAAACCTTCTTTCTGCAACCACAAAACTTTGAGAAAACTGGCTATCTCATAGAGAAATAGCTTGTGCTTGTGCACTTCTTGGAAAAAAAGAGAGCTAAAAAAAGGAAACTACTCTACTTATATACGTGAAACCTTCAACCTTCATCAGAAGCATGGTTTGAGATAAATCCCATTGACTGGGATGGGCAAAATTTTACCACTGGGCCTACTTAACTGTGTAGACACCTAAATTTGTCCAAAACCCATTTCCTGACCAATTAGATAAATATTTATTATTTATTTAATTACCTTTTCATTTAATTAAATAAATTTACATTTATTTAATTATATTCCCCTTTCCTTGATTTAAATAAACTAAGGTTTATTTAAATCTTAACCTATTCCCTTTGCATCCTAACCCATTCCTTTTAATTAAGTACTTCATTTACTTAATTAATTCCTTTCCTAAACCCCCTTGGAATTAAATATTGCATTTAATCCTATTTGAGCACATGGCTCCTACATTTAACCCTCACCTAACCTCACTATCCTACCTAACCCATCTTGCTAAACCTACCCACTTCCTATTCATGCTTGCTTTGCATAATCATCCTAGCTAATAAACTCTTAATCCTAAGTGTGTTCTCACACATGTGTGAGGAATCCTCACACATGTGTGAGAGATGTTCACACTTCCCTCATCCCTCATGTCTTGCATGTCTCTTGCACAGTTATCCTCTTGCATGAGAGTCAAGGTGTCTCACACATGTGTGAGAAGCCATGCCTTCCCACACCTCTTGCACACTTGTCCTCTTGCATGAAAATCAAGTTGTCTCACACATGTGTGAGAAGCCATGCTTTCTCACACATGTGTGAGAAGCCATGCTTTCTCACACCTCTTGCACACTTGTCCTCTTGCATGAGAGTCAAGTTGTCTCACACATGTGTGAGAAGCCATGCTTCTCACACCTTATTGATCATGTCACCATCAAAGGTTGCTCACACGTGTGAGCATATTGCCCCCTTTGAATGATCAAAACCCTAATCCATGTGGAGTCTACTTGTCCTCCACCTCATTGACACCTCATCGATCGTAAAGGATCTTAGCCCTCCATCTTGCATTCAATCTTAGCCATCCATTTCATCTCTTTTCTTATAAATGGAGAGCCCTCTCCTCATTTTTAGGAGGCACTATCTACCTCATTATTATGCTGCTGGATTTGTGAGCAACCACATCCCATCAGTGATGAAATCATCTCCACTTGATGGTTTCATGAGGTTTGCATAGTGATATTTTGAATGCTTTTATGCTCTTTTTTGTTTCATGTTGCTTATTTACATGTCTTCTTTCATATTTTGAGGTTTTGCATGATAATGTAGGAATGTGCATTAGTTGCTTAGTGTTATTTTGTTAGTTACATTTTTATCCAACACATTTTGGCATGCCCAGTGGGACCCACTTTACGGGTTTGAACTAACAATCTAATGTGTTTTCGAGTATTTTATGACTGTTCAAGCTTGTAGGTTGAAGCATGCATTTGGAGGTCAAGTTTCATGAGGAGCGTCTAATCAAGCCATAAAGCTCATCATTGCATTTGGAGGACCTAAGGGAAGTTTTTTGACATAAAACACTTTATATTTTGCTTATGGATTTATTTTCAAGTTCTAGGGTACATATGCATTAAATATTTGTTATTAGGAAAAAATTTAAAATAAAAAAAATAAAAATTTACTCCTTTGTTCGTAGATAAATAGGTTAAAAGCAAAAAAAAAAAATAGGGTTAGCTTAAAAATCAAAAATCAAAAAAAAAAAAAGGAAAAAAAAAAGAAAGAAAGGGGCGTTTTGTTAGCATTTTTAAATATATTTAAAAATTCAAAAATCAAAAAAAATCAAATATCAAATATCTAAAAGAAAAAAGTTTCATTTATGTTAGTTCAAAATTAGGTTAGTTTAAAAATCAAAAATACAAAACCAAAAAAAAAAAACATATAAACAAAAATAATAATAATAATAAAAATCATTTTATTGTTTTTTTTTGCAAGTTAGCGGCGCTCGTGAGCGCCGCCCCCGCGGCTGCTCCCCGACGGCACCCCCTTCCCCCTAGCAGCTACTGCCTTGCAACTTCCCCCCGCGGCCGAGCTGCTTCTCCACCTCCCACCTGTCGCGATCCGCCACCACCCCCCTCCACTCCACTCACGTTGTTCTCCCCTCGTCCTCCTCCCAAACGCCACCCACAGCCCTGTAACCCTGTAACCCTCACACCACTCTACACTCTACAGTCATTTTTCTTTGCACCCCACAACCGCCACCACGCCCTGCAAACCCTTCCCTCGCTACGGCCACCTCCACTTGGAACCCTGCTCCGCCTCCCTACTACCTCCCCGCCGACACCTGTGCCAAAACTTGCAACCTGTCGGCCATCCTCTCGCTGCATCTCCATTCGGCTCCCTCTCAGCCATGCCGCTCACAGACGTGGCTGCCATTTAAGCCTTACCCCTCTACGCGCCCAAAAAAAACAAAAAAAATCCCATCGCCGCTCCTCCCTTTCCCGCAGCCCTGCATCCGCTCTTCCTTTGCTTGAAAACCCCTCCTCCGCCATTACTCATCCACCAACCCTCTTTCAAAACACAAAACTTTTCTTTTTTCTTTTTTTTTTAATCTTTAGATTAAATTAAAAGTATTGATTTGTTGTTCATGTTATTTTTTGCAAAATAAACTTTATCTTTTTCATTAAACATCTAGGATTTCTTTTTTCTTTTTTCTTTTTTTTTCAAAAACATCCAAAAACAAAAAAAAAAATTGCTTGATGTGTCCCTAACCATCAATTTTTTGCCCGCAGGTCACTGATGTCAGCACTGCATCAGCAGTCCACATGCCTTTCTAAGCCATAAGAAGTAGCCTTTGGTTTTTTGCTCATAACTTGAGCATACGAACTCCATTTTCAAAAAATGAAATATTGTCGGAAAGCTGATTCCAAGCCCATCGTCATGCTGTTGGTTTCATGAGATTTTGATGCTCTTTATATCTCTACTTTTTTTGTCAAAGACAAAACTTTGTGCTAACACTTTCATTGCAGGGTTGTTTCAAGTTTGTTCTACATTTTTGCTACATTAACTTGTGTTTTTTGCAAGGATATTTTGATCACTAACCATATTTCTTTCAGGTTTTGCCTTAATTTTATTTTGAGAATGAACTTGTATGCCTAAAAACTTGTCTTTGAATGCATGCTTAAACGCTAAAACAATCAAATTCAATCTTGAATACCCTAAGGGAATGGACATGTATTTTTAGGCTAGCAAACATTCGGAATTGGTGCTTAAAACGAACTCACACAATCTTGAATGCCTTAAGGGAAATTGATTTCATTTTCAACAATTTTGCTTATGCACACGCTCGATTTACTTTCTTGTTGACGAATCTGCATTTTCATTTATGTTGGCACTATTTCAAATTGGAAAGAACATTGTATGCTTTAAACACGTGTGTCTTCAAATAGATTACAAAACCTAAAGTTTCATTGGGAATGAATGCGTGTCTTTTTGAACCCCGAGGCCACTTACACATTCTTTCCCCTCGCACCTTCGAGTGATCTTGGGTGCACAAGAAATAAGTGGTCTTGTTTTTCTTTTTTTAGGAGGCCTTCTTGGGGATTTCATCACCCCTTGGGACAACCTCAACTCCCGTGTTCTGGCAGAGTATAAATATTGGGAGGTGAATCAAAAGACACCTCTCTTGGAAGCAAAATATTGTCACTCTTGGCTAAGCCCCAAAGAACATTATACCTTTGGGAAGTGAAGGAGGAGATTTGGGTTACCATCTCCCCCCGGTTGTGTGGCATTATTTTCTTTCATCTACAGATTTGGGCCTCATGTACCTTGTGTATATCGACCTCTAATTGAACCTTGTATATCCTAGTTGCAACCTTATAGGTTTGTTGGTGTGTTCTACGTGCTTGAATGTTCAAAAACCTCCTCATTCGAAGGGGAAAAACACCATCTAAACTTGCCTTGTACATATTTCCTTGTTTGATTTTACATCTTAAACATAAAAATCCAAATACATCATAAAACATAAAAAAACCAAAAAATCATAAAACTTCAAAAATCCAAAAAAATCAAAAAAAATTTCAAAAACAACAAAAACACATCTTGGTCTAGGTCTTCTTAGTCAAGTTGTCCACATCACTTCCACATCACTTCCTCTTTCCATCCAAGTCATCACACTCATACATCTCTTGTCTTCATCATTCACAGCATTCCTTGACGTCTTCATCATCTCTATTCATCCACATCAAATCTTTGTCATTCAATCTAATTCCTAATCTTCATCCTAGCCATGCTTCATCATCATCTAGCTTCAATTTCCTCCGCCAACCTCATAATGCATTCTTAATTCAATCCTTCACATCATCATTCTTCTAATCCAATCCCTTGTCAAATTCATTCTTTTCTAATCAATTTCTAAGTCAATTCATTTACATATTCCTCCATAATCCATCTTCCTAATTTCATTTACGTCTTCTTCTAATTCAACTTTCCACCAATCTTCTACTTTGGTCATAGGACCATTGTCATCAACATTGGACTTTCATTCAAATCTTACATTCACTTGGTTAGGGTTTTTTTATCAAATCAAATCAAACCGTTATCCATATCATATCCAATCAAATCAAAATCAAATCAAATCAAACCCTCATCCAATCATATCAAATCAAATTCAATATCAAATCAAATCCAATCAAATTCAATCAAGTCAAATCTAATTCAAATCAAATCAACACAAAGTCCAAAGCTCCTAGTCCTAAGTTCATATTTCCTTCATCATCAAATCTTTCATCCCTCTTGTTCTAACATCCATGGATTTGAATTTTCTTAATCAAACGGTTGACAATCTTCAAAGACAATATGGAGTTCTACCTCCTATTCAACCTGCATATCAAATCCATCCTCAACACTTCATATCCAACTCTCATCCATCTCATGTTCATTATTCTTCTACCTTTGACAAGGGAAACCCACCTCATTATCCTTCAACTACATACGATTCCATTCATAGCCCACACACTTCCTCCAACACAAATGCCCTTGCCATGGAAATGGAACAATTAAAGAATTATCTCCTAGCAAGTCAACAAAAAGAGTCAAACTTCCATGCCATGTGTCCTCTTCCTCCATGTTTCAAAGATCCTAGTCCTCATGTCCCATCCAACCCCAATCCTCCATGCAATCAACTACCCATAGTTACACCTTCACACAATTCTAGTCCTCCAAAAACATCATCCCCACCTCGTAAGGGGTTTTTCTCATCATTATTGGCTAAATGTAAAGAACAAGATAAAGTGAGCCAATCACCCAAAGTTCATCCTCCAAAGCATGACATTATAGATGCCTCTTCTCCTCTAGATCTGAGCATTTCTCCATCTCATTGTTCCCCTATCCCTCAAGATCCATTTATCCCTCCTACTCCATCTCATGATTCCCTTCCTAATCAAGATCAAGACATTCCATGTACCACACACCTTACCGCTTCCATTCCATCTTAAGAGTTAGCCTACATAGCTCCTCCACTTCATGCCAAACTTCCTTCCACTCCATCCACTGATATTCCTCCATGTCAAGATCAAATCACCCCATCTCGTGGTTCCATTCCCTCCACTCCATTCAATGATCCTACTCTGTCTCATGATCCATGCATTCTGCCACATGATCCTCTTCGAAGTCAAGATCAAAGCACCCTTGCATTTTCCTTTCATGCTCCCACTACATCTCATGATCCTATTAGCCCTTATAATCCCCTTCATGATCCTAACCCTTCACATGATCCTATCCCACCTATCCAATCCCCTCATGAACCCCATACACATGGCCTCGCATCTTGCGTTAAAAATGATAAGCATGCCCTTGAAGAAATAATATCTCAAGATGTTGGTACACCTTCCACATTTCCTCCATCCAAACCTAAAACTTCCCATCATTCCTCTTCCAAGTCCATTCTAGGTCCTTATCTTCCATCCATTCTAGGTCCTTATGTTCCATCGTCAAACCCTTCATCCCTTCCATCCATTTTGGGCCCTTACATACACCCATCCACCATACCCATGTTTTCCCCTTCATCCGCTCATGCTCCTGCTAAAGATCAACATAGGCACACATCCTTGAATTCCTTCCAACGTTCACCGTCCATAAGCTCTCCATCTCATTTAACTTCATCCACCCATACCATAGCCAATGGAAGCAAATTGGATGCCAAAGAAAAAGCAAATGAAGCAAAAAATCCACAAAAATCCAAGGATCAACATGTCCCCTCTAAACAACATGTCCAAGAAAAGAAAAATCTGATCCAAAGCACAATCAAAAGGCCGCAAAGGCTGAAAATCAAAAATGCCAAAATTTTGTGGATACCAAAGCTACTTAATGTAGCAATGAATCTCAAAGAAAGATTCAAATTGACATCCAATTTAGCTAATCCAAAGGCTTCCCTCATTCATAAATCATCCACACTTCCATTTTCCAAATCCATTTTGGGTCCTTATATACCCAAATCCACCATCCTAAATCCATCATCTCCTTCCTCCATTTTGGGTCCCTATATCCCAAAATCCACACTTACATATCCTCCACAATTTCCTCCTTTCCATCACCCTTCAAGGTGTGTGCCAATGATGATCTTTCTACTTCCTTCACAAGTCTTCCAACCTAGCATCCATCAACCATGTCTTCCTCCCACCCACTCCACCCCCTTAATCCAACCTTTTTCATAAGCCATTTTCCTTCGTTCACTATCCTATCAACATCTATGAGAAAATAGTAAACATTCCTTGAAAATAAAAAAATAACAAAGAAAAATAATAACATATCAAGGGATACCATCCATGTAAATAGATGCTTGAGTCCTCCCTCCATTTTTTCTATCATGTATCCATTGTCTTCCACTTCCGCTTATCCTCCATTCACTTTTCCTCTTCCACTTGCACTCTACACTAGGGGCAAGCTCCATCCATACCATTGCCTTACATATCTTCCATGCTTCCATCCACCGTTCATATTCTGCTTCCATCTTTGATCTTGACTTTCACTTTCCTTTCATCCATCCATATGCTCACTTGACATATCCCTTGTACATTGTCCACACATTTTCCTATATACTTTCATAATCCTTCCATATATTTGATCTTGACATGCTATCCATCTCTCGCATTCCATAGTCCTTGTCATGTTCATTTCATCTATTTTCCATCCATACTCATACGTATTTCCATCCTTCTTTCATATTTCCTTGATCTTGGTTATCCCCTCCATTTCATCCACTTCATATCATACATTTCATTCATACCCTTCATATCATTAACCCCTTTTCGATACCCTCCCTCCCATATCCCTTATTGAGCCACTTTTCGTCCCCATGCTTGTGATCCATACTAGAGGCACAATACCAAAATGTTCATACATGCTTTGGAAGAGCACATGCCTTCTCTTCCTTCATACGCGAAGCCTTCGCTCCATTTTCCCATTTTCATGCCTCTTTTCCCACCATACTTCCTTCCATCTTCATACCCTTGGTATGGGGCATCATTTGGACTCCTTCGAAACATGGTCCTTGACTCTACATTTTCCAATTCCATATCATTTGGCCCCTCATATCCTTTCACTATTCCTTGCATCCACCAACATCATGTTTCTTTTCCTCCATTTACCATACCTTGACCCTCCCTTGTCATTGGTTCCATTCTATTCATTCTATTCCACATTCATCCGATCAATTCATTTCTATCCATTCTATCTCAC
This sequence comes from Cupressus sempervirens, assembly GCA_028749045.1. Taxonomy (NCBI): domain Eukaryota; kingdom Viridiplantae; phylum Streptophyta; class Pinopsida; order Cupressales; family Cupressaceae; genus Cupressus; species Cupressus sempervirens. Next base: position 65,421,874 of record CM053783.1, read on the forward strand.
ATTCATTCAATCTAATTCTTCCAATCACTTCAATCCAATTCATTCATCCTCTAATTCAATCAATTTTCAATTCTTTTAATTCTTTCACATCAATTTCTATTCTACTATCATCATTCTTAATCCTATCAACATCATTCTTCCAATCTTATCCATGTTCATTCTTCTATCCACCATAAAATCAAAAAATCAAAAAACATATCAACTATGCAATCAATACTAATCCAATCAATCTAATCTTGTAATCTTGTACATCAATCTTTAATTGATTCATCAATTTGACCCGATCAGCTGATAATCCATTAACCATATTCAAACATCATTATCATGGGATGAATCCTTCCCAATCCTTGGATGTGCATTACGCTTAGCATTAGCTTTGCCATCCTTAATCAATCATCATCAATCAATCCATTCATGGGTTTTCAGCTTGACTAGGGGCACAATGTTGGTTTGCTTTTGGTTTCTTGTGCATGATTGCTTGATTACTTGTATGCATTAGCATTTCTTGCATTTATCATGGTCTTTGCATCCTATTGTCCCAGGAATCATGGTCTTCCATATCATGGTTTCATAAGGCATATGGTTGTATTAGAACCCTTTTTCACGTACTTGACACATTGTCATCTTGGTTCCGCATACCTTGGTGCATAGTTTTAAATACAATATCAAACTTGGGTTGTTCACACCATTGCGGCATAACTCCCTTCCATTTCGAGAGAACATCCATGTTCTCCTAACCCGCATGTCCTCTCGAGGGGGAATAACTTTCCACCCTCGTCATCCTTCCTCATCCTTTCATGACTGGGGCATCACGCTACTAGTCTTATCCTCTTGGCCACTATATTTTATTCTTCTTTGATATAACATTACTAATGCTATATCAAAGAGGGGCAAAATGTAGACACCTAAATTTGTCCAAAACCCATTTCCTAACCAATTAGATAAATATTTATTATTTATTTAATTACCTTTTCATTTAATTAAATAAGTTTACATTTATTTAATTATATTCCCCTTTCCTTGATTTAAATAAACTAAGGTTTATTTAAATTTTAACCTATTCCCCTTGCATCGTAACCCATTCCTTTTAATTAAGTACTTCATTTACTTAATTAATTCCTTGCCTAAATTCCCTTGGAATTAAATATTGCATTTAATCCTATTTGAGCACATGGCTCCTACATTTAACCCTCACCTAACCTCACTATCCTACCTAACCCATCTTGCTAAACCTACCCACTTCCTAATCATGCTTGCTTTGCATAATCATCCTAGCTAATCTCCTCTTAATCCTAAGTGTGTGCTCACACATGTGTGAGGAATCCTCACACGTGTGAGAGATGTTCACACTTCCCTCATCCCTCATGTCTTGCATGTCTCTTGCACAGTTGTCGTCTTGCACGAGAGTCAAGGTGTCTCACACATGTGTGAGAAGCCATGCCTTCTCACACCTCTTGCACACTTGTCCTCTTGCATGAAAATCAAGTTGTCTCACACATGTGTGAGAAGCCATGCCTTCTCACACCTCTTGCACACTTGTCCTCTTGCATGAGAGTCAAGTTGTCTTACACATGTGTGAGAAGCCATGCTTCTCACACCTCATTGATCATGCCACCATCAAAGGTTGCTCACACATGTGTGAGCATATTGCCCCCTTTGAATGGTCAAAACCCTAATCCATGTGGAGTCTACTTGTCCTCCACCTCATTGACACCTCATCGATCCTAAGGGATCTTAGCCCTCCATCTTGCATTCAATCTTAGTCGTATGTTTCATCCATTTTCTTATAAATGGAGAGCCCTCTCCTCATTTTCAGGAAGCACTATCTACCTCATTGTTATGCTGCTATATTTGTGAGCAACCACATCCCATGAGTGATGAAATCATCTCCACTTGATGGTTTCATGAGGTTTGCATAGTGATATTTTGAATGCTTTTATACTCTTTTTTGTTTCATGTTGCTTATTTACATGTCTTCTTTCATATTTTGTGGTTTTGCATGATAATGTAGAAATGTGCATTAGTTGCTTAGTGTTATTTCGTTAATTACATTTTTATCCAACACAAACTGAAAAGCATTGGCTTGTTTGCAACTGATAATCAGATAGGGACCACTTCATAATGCATCAAACTTTGAGTGTCTTCCTAGTTTTTCCCTATCTGCATCCCATTTCAGAACCAAATTTCCCTCTCGAAAGATTCTGACCCTAGCCTTCCTGTCAAAACTCTTTTTTACCTGTTGCTGATGTGTCTCTAGGGTTTGCATGGCTTTGCTTCTCTTCTCTTCCAGCTCCATCAGCTCTGCCATTCTTACTTTCATGGCATCATCTTTAATCAACTCCAACTGATGAGCTAGCTCTAGGGATGGGAACTCCAATGAAATTGGAAGCCTTGCTTCTCTGCCATAAACTAACACAAATGGTGAATTCCCTATTGACCTTTTAGGCATTATTCTATCAGCCCACAGTGCAGTCTTCAATTTTTTATGCCAACAGCTCTGGTTATCCTTAATTGTTCTCTTTATGATTCTGATCAGATTCTTGTTGGAGGACTCAGCCAAACCATTACCCTGGGGGTAATAATTTGAGGATGTGCTCAAATAGATATTATGGTCCACTGCCCATGCACAAATCTGAGCTCCAACAAAAGACTTTGCATTATCTAAAATAATGGTTGAAGGGGCACCAAACCTGGTCACAATTCCATCAAGGAACTCAACAACTATAGATTCAGTGGTGTCCTTCAATGCAACTACCTCTGTCCATCTGGTTAAGTAATCTGTAGCAGCTAGAATCCACTTGTGACCAGAACTAGAAGAAGGATTGATAGGGCCTATGAAATCCAATCCCTACTGAGCAAAAGGTTGATCCACCTAGATAGCATGAAGGGGAAGAGCTGCAAGTCTTTGTTTTCCAGAGAAGAAGGCACATTTTTTACACTTCCTTACATACCTATGACAGTCATGGAACAAGGATGGCCAAAAGTAACCAGCCCTCATGATCTTTGTTGTAGTTGTCCTTACTAAGAAGTGGCCACCATCAGGACCATCATGAAGTTCTTTGATCATTCTTTTAGCCTAGTTTGTATCAAGGCATCTTAATAGGGCTCCATTAAAATCTTTTCTAAAGAGGACACCATCAACTATGACATAAGGAATTGACTTTAGTCTATACTATCTCCTTTTAGTTCTATCTAATCCTTGAGGGTATCCATTGCCTAATAAGAAATTCATCATATCATTCATCCAACTCCTTGGGTCGCTATTTCTTACCTCTTGTTGCTCTGTTAGTATCATAGAAGCTTCCTCATCAGGTTCTTGAGATGATCACATCTGTTTACACAACCCCCTCCCTCTTACCAACTTGGTAATCTAAATTTCAATATCATATTCCATCACTTTAGTAATCCAGCCAGCTCTTTTCTCACTAATATCTTTTCTCAAAATGAAATCCTTCACACTGGCATGGGGTACTAACAAATGAATCTTATTATGAGACAAGAGGTGTCTAAATTTCTTTAAAGCTCTGATGACTGTAAGGGCTTGCTTCTCTACATAGTTGTATTTATCTTCATATTCTTTAAGCCCTTCACTAAAGAAAGTTATGGGCTGCTCGTCACCTTTATCATTTCTTTGAGTTAGGATAGCAGAAATGCTTGACTCATCACCTAGGGTATAAAGGATAAAATCTTTCTCAAAATTTGAATTCATGAGAGTAGGGGCCGAGGCTATGGTTGTCTTGATCTCTTCAAAACTTTCCTTCCCTTCCTTGGTCCATACAAAGACCATACCTTTCTTGAGCATAGTTGTAAGAAGTTTCACCATGGTAGCAAGATTAGGGATAAATATTCTCACAAAATTTATCCTACCTAAGAAACTTTGCAGCCCTTTCTTGTGTTTAGGAAGAGGAAGGGCAAGTATTGCTTTTTTTCTCTCTAGATCAATGGTTAAGTCATCCTTAGATACAATATGTCCTAATAATTTTCCTTGGTTAGTAGCAAAGACACACTTGCTTGGGTTAAGGGAAACCCCAAACTCTCTGCATCTTAGGAATACTTGTCTTAGATGATCAAAATGATCTTCTACATCCTTTGAATACACAATGATATCATCAAGGTAAACTAAGACAAACTTGTCAATCAATCTTTTGAAGGCCATCTCCATTGCCTTCTGAAATGTAGCACCTACATTGGTTAGCCCAAATGGCATCTTACAATAAGCATAGGTACCCCATTTAGTGGTAAATGCAGTCTTGTACGTATCAGACTCTTTAAGCAGCACTTGATTGTAGCCATAAAATCCATCAAGAAATGAAAATCTCTTTGAACCACTGACCTTGGACAAAATCTGCTCCATAGAAGGGAGGATGGTGATCTTTAAGAGAAGCTTGGTTAAGGTCCCTAAATTCCACACAGAATCTGATTTCTCCATTCTTCTTCCTAACTAGGACAAGGTTTGCTACCCATGATGAGTGTTTGATGGGAAAAATTATATCGGCCTCAATCAATTTGGATAGCTCCTTTCTCATTAAGGGTTTAATCTTGGGATTCACACACCTTTGCTTTTGTCTTACTGGTTTGCCATTATCAACTAAATCTATAGTATGCTGAAATAACCTTGGGTCAAAACCATTTAAATCATCATATGTCCAGGCAAATAGATCATTAAATTCTTCACATAGATGAATAAAACTCTCCTGCTCAATTTCAGAACATACCTTACCCATGTTTAAGGATTTTCCATCAGCAACCATGACTGGAATATGATCATCTTCATCAGTAGCTAGGTTCATGTCTCTGCCTCTTGCTTGGTCATCAGGATTGAAAACACTCTCTAAGGTAATGAGACCCATAGGCAATTTGTTAGAACTGAGATTAATGATCTAATCACCATACTGATCCTGCAATCTTAACTGGTTTCTGCCTGAAAATTTTGTTTCATTCTGCAAGAAGCTCACAATTTGCTCATCAGACTCAAACACTTGCAAATGGATGTTGTTATCAGGGATAGCAGGCCTTACTACCACTCTGATTTATTGCTTCTTCTCCTCCTCAAGATTCCCTGGCACATCATAGGATGCACCTATTGCTGCAAGTCTATCAGCATATCTGTTTTCCTTTCTAGGGATGCTTTGAATATTAAATGCATTGAAACCTTCAAGAAAATCCCATAACCTATTTTTATAAGACTTGAGCAAACCATTCTTGATGGTATTCTAATTTCTCACTTGATTAACCACCAACTCACTGTCTCCATACACCCTTAAGGCTTGAATTCCTCTTTTTTGAGCAAGTAGGAGACCTTGAATCAAGGATTCATACTCGGCTACATTATTAGTGCAACTGAATTGGAGCCTAAAGGAGAAATAGTACCTCACTTGTACAGGAGAAATTAACATCACACCAGCCCCTAATCCATTCTTATTCCTTGATCCATCAAAGTACATACTCCATATCCCACTCATATCTCAAGATTGGGAACTAGAGCATCTTTCTCCAAGATACAATATGTACTGAGACCTGTCTCAAGGGTTTCTGGCATAAGATCAAATTGATATGTGTTAGCCCACTCATCCAAGAAAAAATTAGGTATCTCTGCTAGGGAAGTGGTGGGCTCATTCACTATGTCATTCTCATCCATCTCTAGGATAGGGAAATTCATGTTGATGGAATTAGGGGTGTAAGATTCAGTATGATGGAGGGCTTGAAGCTTTGATCTGATTAAAGCATTGGATCCATATCTTTTCTTGAAAGACATATATGACCAATTAGAAGATATGAAACCACCTATTTGGGCAGTGAAGTCTCTTGACAGATAGATGGCAAAATATGGCTTGACCTCAGCAACAAAGATATCTTGGGTTACAGTACAACCAGGGCATGCATGTAAGACCATTTCCACATTCCTAAGGATCCCTATAGTCTTGACAGTACTACCATCCAACTATAATACATCCCTAACAATGGGCTCATATTTCATTCCCAAATCATCAACAACACACCTAGGCATCACTGAACTACTAGCCCCTGAATCAATCATGCAATTATGGACTAGTTTGCCCCCTATAATTAGAGAAACATAGAATGGAGGAGGTCTAACCTTTTCACTTTTTTCTACCTTCCTTGATGGTTGCACTAGGCTTGTGGCACTTTCCATGCTGAGTGTCTGATCCTTTGGTTCAATTCTTTCCAATTCTTGTTGCAGCAACCTCTTCTGCATGGGTATAGTAGCAACAACATCCCACATGGAGATATTCACATTTGTCTTCTTCATTTTCTCTACCACACTGAATGGCATAGCAATTGTTTTGGTAGAACCCTTGGGAGCTACAATTGTAGGAGGTTGAGGTGGAACAACTAGAGGATCACTTGCATTATTTTGCTTTTGCTGTCGAGAAACATTTGATTGCTCATTGACTACTTGTTCATGAGGTGTTGTACTTGAAATTGAGGCCTGATTAGGAGGAGGGGCGACATCTTCAATAGCTCTTCTCTTGCTCTTGGTGTTGTGAGCAACAAAATCCTAGTTTACATTGCAATGTTCCTCCATCTGATGGTTCATAAAAGAACAATCACCTTGCCCTTGCACATATGAGGCATCCTTAAATTGTCCTTCCTGGTATGATGGTTGTATTGCAAGCTCTTGGATGGTCAAAGCCAAATAAGATTCAGCCTTTTGACACATGCAACAGGCATAGGAGTAATTGCAGGAGGGACAAAAATCTTGATCTTGGGCCATGTTGTTTTGAGGGACTATGGCCCTACTTTGGCTTGCATTTGAAGTTGAAACATGGCCACCCTGCCTACTCTGATCAAAAGAATTGTTCCAATGATTAGGATTTGGAGGCCTACTACTGTTTGGAGTTTGATATTGCAATTGATGAGGCTTACTACCTTGAGCTTTTTGTCTTTCTAAAGTCACCACCTTGTTGCTTACTTTCTGCATCATAGAGGAGTTATCCTCCAGCTTCTTCCCATAATATTGCAATCTTTTCTCTAGGTTCTTTTCTCTTTTATCCATATTCTACATCATAGATTGCATCATCTCTTTGATTTCATCTATCCCATTTGAAGATGTGGAAGCTTGAGGGGGTGGGGTAAGGGGTTGTGATGTCGAAGCTATGGGAAGAGGGGCCATTACTGGTTGATAGTTTGGGACATCAGGGGAAAAAGGCATAGAAGGCCTTGGAGCTAACTCACCTCCTTGTATCAATATATTTTATGCCCTTATTGCTATGTCATAAGAATTAGACAAGGTATCTCCTCCCATAGTTTAGATTGTAGTGGCAATATCACTGTTAAAAGCTCTAAGGTAATGCAAGAAGGCATTACTAGGGGTAGGCTTCACTAAAGTAGGTATTCTATCCCATTTCTTTTGAAATCTATAATTAAAATCAGTCATACATTCATGGGGGGCTCTTTTTATAGTAGTCAACTACTCTAAAAGTGACAAATAGTCACTTTTATCCTCAAAATGTTTGCACAATCCTGCTCCTAATCCATCCCAATTTTTTATAGAACCATGAGCTAAACCTCTATACCATTGTAGTGATTTTCCTTTCAAGGATGAGGCTAGGAGCCTAACTACAACATCATCCTCTGTAATACCATGGATATTGTAGACATTTGCAACCTCTTGAATGTGTTCTGAGGGAGAGATAGAAGTTTCACCAGTAAACTCTGGTATACTTTTGAGGGCAGCTACTGGTATGTCATGTCTTTGGGCTAATAAGAGAGGGCTCCCACCATTAAAGGTGGCAAAAGTATGAGCTCTAGGAAATGCCATATAGACAAGTGATCTATTGATATGTATTGATGGCAGTCTAGGCTGAGATCTAATAGCAGGAGGAGTAGAGATAGATCTTGTAGGTGTATTTGTTACTATTGCACTCCTAATTGGTGATAAAGATATTCTAGTCTTCCTTCTTCTAGGGTTTGAAAATGAAAGCTCTTGATACTGAAACTTACCTCTAGGAGATGCCCTTGTTTTAGCTCTGGGCATAAATCATTGCAACTTTGGTCTGGAACCAGATATGTATTTGAAGCTCAGAGTCACCAAGTACTTTGAAGAATGAGCCACTTGAAGGCTTAAACGTCAAAGCCAGTACTATCTCCTCGGTATTGATCTTGAAATCTTCCCTTTTGACACCAGTAGACTTGAAGTTTTTTGAAAAGTTGTCCCACTGAGCGTGCCAAAAATTATTGTCACTGAAGTCTGCACCCTTGTCCAAAGTTGTTACCTAAGGACGACCTTGTGAAATATGGAAATAACCTCCAAGCTGTGGGACTTGAACTGTGAGGTTGAGTCTCCGGAGAAGGTCAGTTTCTTCTTACTATCAAGATACACCTAACTACTCTTGGAGAGGAAAAGGGAGAAGGGGAGCATGAAAACAAATCTACCTAATCTAATCTAAAGAGGTGATACACCAAAATAGAGTGTTCAGACCTATCTCTACCCATATATGCACTATTGAACTAGAATGAAACTAAGGATATACACATTTAGACTTGCTTTAATCTAATAATCACATGCAGATCATAAAACCAAGATGAATGACACAAGGAAAGAGAGATTCACTTAGGCCAAGGAGATATAGTCATGCACATTATAGATCTCTACAAAACATCAATGAGAGGCAAATAATTCTTGCACTTTCACATTAATGGTTGAAGGAGATAAAACATAATGTCATACAGTTCAGAAGCAAAGGGAATTTACACATGAGATTGTAGAGCAATATCAGAGAAGTCAGAGAAGGATCGACCCCTCAAAAATTTTAGAAGTTGCCTTTATAGCTCAGGCATAACTAAGATGTCCTCCAACTGAAGTTACTCCCCAACCACTACATTGAAGTCCTACAGAGAAAAATCATGGGGATCCAAAAGAAAATTCGATCTGAATATAGCTTTTTGGTACCATGAAATCTAATTTTTAACTAAAATAGGGCCTCGAAAAGATAGAAATGGTGCCATAACTATGCTCTGACCAGGTAGATAGGTTGGATCAGGGGGGTAGAGTGTTCCTCTTTGTTTCGTATTTACTCCAGGGTGGTTGGAATTGATCATAAGATCAGATTATGCAAAAAACCTCGGTATCCCCTGTTCCCAGTTCACGAACCAGCATGGTCAGTAGGTCAACATAACCCTAGCACTGAAATGAGCCACATGGACCAATGATCTCTTTCCACTTTTCCACCCCACAAGGTCTTCCTAAGGTTGATCAATCTTTCTTTACTAACTGCGCCAATTCCTCAAACTCCAACTGCGACGGTCACATTAACTACCAGCGCATCTAACCATTACTGCCTACACTGGACCCACTAGGACACGTGTCACCAAGGTACTATGTCACTATGCGTATCCTTCGAGCAATTTCCCATAGAGAAATAGCGCCCACCATGGATTTAGACTGATTTGACGATCGTGAAGACTCACCATATTACTGCTCTATCTCCTTAAAAGAAACTTGAAAACCTGGGCCCACGAACCACTTGGAAACCACCTGGCATCTTCATCTTGGCATGACCTAGCCCCACGATCTACGTGGCACAATGGCTCTATATCGCTATGGGTAATATCCTCGTAGTTTTCCATAGCGAGATAGCACCCACTGTCGATTTTCCTTAGATCTATGGTGATCAACAAAATTGCACGACTACACACTGAGTTGGCTGAGTGGACCAATGAAATATCACCACTGTACTATGACCCACCTAGCAACTACCACCGAGGACGAGCCTTAATATTACTTTAGAGAAGGGCAGGCCCATGATGTCATTTATGCCACACATTGCCAAGGCGCTATGTTGCTATGGATAATATCCTCGCAGCTTTCCATAGCGAGATAGCACCCACCATTGATCTAGATTGATCTAAGGGTGAGGAAAACTTCATGCATTCGAAAGGGGTGTGGGTCCAGGTAACTGTTGACATCAACGAACTGCCCAGTTGGTGATGAATCAAAGCCTTGTTTCAAGCATAGTCATCCTTCCACGTTGCCTAAGGTCCCACCGTGTCTGCCAAATTTCATCACTGATATTCGACGGGGCATGCTTGGGACCCACCTTCCTTCTGATTTCATCGCAGTATCACTTTCCGTCTGGGTGCTATGTCGCTAACGACAAGGAACACAAATTTTTCAATAGCGCCATAGCGCCCACCATGGATCTATCAAAACCTAGCGTCGGAGAAACAACAAGGAAAGGAGGACCCACTGGCCACGCAGCCAAAAGGCGTTATGTCACTATGGAAAAAAAACGTGCAACTTTCCATAGCGAGATAGTGCCAACCGTTGATCCTCCGAGATCTGACAATGGGGACTTGCAAGCTCGCAAAAACATTAAAATGTGTAGGGAAGAAATATCATAAGGTTAGCATAAAGTATTTTGTGCCCTTTTTAATATTTGAATATTTAAAACTTGTGAATGTTACTACGTTGAATTAAAATATGGTGATTCTGGCGGGAAGGCAAAAATGACCAACAGGTTGTGAGCAGCAAAGAACAAAGTTCATCTAGTAAGATTTAGGGGTTGATAATGTATTGGAAAGATTGGTTAAGCATTGTATTTTGGTTTATTTGAAGAAGAATTCTCATAAATTTGATGGAGTTGATCATAAGATACTAGAGGAATGCAATATTTATCACCTAAATAAGTTCAACAAAGCACTTGTAGAGATCAAAGGGGAGGTCCCTGATAATCTATTTTGTAAAATTAAAAAAAGGAGAATGATTACACTTGAAGAGGACATGAACATCAAATAATGAGTTGTAAACACAATGTGTGAAATTTTATCTAATGACAAGATGGAGCTACTTCTTAAGGAATCCAAGAAGGAGTTGTTGACAAAGAAAAGGGTAAATATGCTCATGTGTGGAAAGACTGATGGGGTCATTGAGGAAACCAAAGGGCACTTAGCATATTCTAATGGAGAATCAGTCTTGAATATCATCATCAAAGGAGAAGAAGGATGAGAATGATGAAATTGACCTAAATTTTCATTCCACAATGGGAAAGCCTAAATTCTTTATTTCAGGAATTCCTATTTCACTAGACATGGCTATAGATGATGGTAGTGATATAACTGGAGTTAAAAAATATAAGTTTCATTTTTTAGAGGAAGAGATAAAGGAAATAATGAATGAGAAAAGGAATACAAATGATATATCAATTGAGATTGATACTAATAAAGTTATAAAGGTTGATATATATGTTGGTGAACAAGAAAGAACTGAGACTAGAATAACAATGAAGTTTTAGACATAGAGAAAGATATCATTGAGATGAAAGTTCAAGATCCAATTGAATTAGACACACTTGATAAAGATGAGTTGATGAATTGTGTATAGATTACTCTATCCATGTATCATGCTTAGATAAGATTATAAAGAAGAGTTAAATTCAATTGGCTAATAGTGCAAAGCAATTTGACTCATTAAAGTTGATTGTTTCTAGTCAACAAGATAAGGTTGTGAAAATTAATAGTAAATTGAGACCCTTGAAGTAGAGAGAAGAAGAATGGAGGGAAGATTTAGTGGCTTGAGTGTTATTGTTGTGGATTCTAATCAGTCTCTAAGTGGGAGATTGTTGTGATGTGGACCCTAATCAGACTCAGAGGTTTATTCGGTGTGATTTTCTCCCCATATTATTTCTACCAAAGTTTGGGGGCAACACCCCCAAGATGCGAGTTACTACTATTTTTCTATTATTTTGGCCCTAATTTTGTAAGCAGCCAAAAGCTTATATAAAAAGGCTTAAGGTTAGGGATTTCATAATGTAATGGTGATATTGTAGCTTCTTGCAACAGTATTGAGCTGTAAGGGATTGCAGATTGTAATCACTAGATAATAATAATATTGGACTTGTTGTTGGTGGACGTAGCCCAAGGATTGGGTGAACCACATTAAATCTTGGTGTTTTGTGTTCTCTTATGTGTGATCTATTATTTTTTGATATTGGTTATATTTGCATATAACTACTATTTCTATCTAAGGTTAATCCTAACAAGTGGTATCAGAGCCAGACGGTCATCATTTTTTTTTAGCCAAACCATCATCATTTTTTTTAAGCAATCCTCTGTAGGAAGGTCTCATGGTTGAGTGGGAACAATGGCAAATAGTGGTAAGCTGAGGGTTGACAAGTTTAATGGGTAGAACTTTCAATTATGGAAAATGCAAATAGAGGACTATCTTTATCAAAAGGATTTATGGAAGTCATTGGAAGGAAAAACCAAGAATTAGGGATCTATGACAAATGATGACTGGGATCTTTTAGACAGAAAGGCACTTGGAAGCATTCGATTATGCCTAGCACCATCGATGGCATTTAATATTATAAAAGCAAAGATGATAGAAGAGTTGATGCAAACCCTAACAAAATTATATGAAAAACCCTTTGCTTCAAATAAGGTATTTCTCATGAAGCATTTATTTAATATAAAAATGATAGAAGGTGGATCTGTTGCAAATCATTTAAATGAGTTTAATACTATTACTAGTCAATTATCTTTTGTGGATATCAATTTTGATAAAGAAATTGGGGCTCTCTTGGTTTTGTGTTCTTTTCCTGAAAGGTGGAATGGCTTGGTAATGGTTGTAAGTAATTCCATTTTTGGATCTAATACTGTAAAATATGATGATTTGATCGGTGTTATTTTGAGTGAGGAAACTCCTAGGAAAACCTCAGGTGGATCTACATCAAAAGTTGCTTTGAATGCACAAAGCATAGGCAAAACAATTAAGAGAGGAAATAATTCTAGAAATCGTGGAAAATCAAGAGGAAAGTCAAAGGGCAAGAGATCTCAATCTAGAGGATCGAGATATTGCTAGTACTATGGGAAATCAAGGCATAAGAAAAAATATTGTTGGACTCGAAAGAAAAATGAAGGAGATAAACTAGAAGGGAACAAGGAGGAAAATATGGTAAGTAACAAATCCAAAGAGGATGCTTTGCTTTTATCTTTAGAAAGTGTTAATGATTCATGGATTTTAGATTCTAGTGATTCATTCATGGTACACCTCATAGAGGTTATTTCATTGATTATGTCCAAGGGGATTTTGGGCTTGTTTATTTGGGAGATAATGAACACTATCAAATTGTTGGAAAGGGATATGTTAAGATTAAGTTGCAGAATGGGAATCATTGGCTACTACATGAGGTAAGATATGTTTCGAGGCTAAGTAGGAATTTAATTTCAGCTGGGCAACTTGATGATGAGGGTTGTGTAGTTAGTTTTAATGATAAAAATTGGAAGGTTTCAAAAGGTTCCCTTGTAGTAGCAAAAGGTGTGAAAGTAGGCACCTTATATCTTTGTACAAGTTAGATTGTTCCTTCTACTTTGATTGTTTTAGAGAAAAATGAATGTTCAGGAACAGTTGTTGCAGTTGAGTAGGGAGAACAAATAGCTTTTGTAGATTCTAATACAACGTTGTGGCACAACAAACTTGGGCACATGAATGAGAAAGGTATCAAAGTACTTCATTCAAAGAAATTTTTACCATGTCTGAAATGTGTCAATATGGATTTCTATGAAATTTGTGTGTATGGAAAACAAAAGAGAGTGAGTTCCCTTGGTGGCTCTCATTATTATGTTACATTTATTGATGATGCAACTAGAAAAGTATGGGTTTAAATTTTCTTAGACAGAAATCTGATGTATTTCAAACTTTTAAGAATGGAAATGCTTGGTTGAAAATGAGACTAGAAAGAAATTTAAATACCTCAGATCTGATAATAGCGGTGAGTATTGCAGTCATGAATTTGAATATTATTGCTCCACTAATGGTATTCATAGACATAAAATTATTTCAATGACTCCATAGGAAAATGGAGTGGTTGAATGCATGAACAGGACTATAATGGAGTGTACAAGAAGCATGAGGTTGCATGTTGGGTTGCCCTTAAACATGTGGGTAGAGGTTATCAATAATGTTGTATATTTGATTAATAGAGGTCCCTCTACTCCTTTGGGCTTTGGTATTCTAGAGGAAGCATGGACTGGTAAGAAGGTAAGTTATTCTTTTCTCAAACCTTTGATTGTGAAGCATTTGTTCATATAGATTTTGAAAATAGAACCAAGCTAGAAGCTAATTCGAAGAAATGTGTATTTATTTGTTGGATTGGCATTAATGAATTTGGTTTTAGGCTTTGAGATTTTGAAAATCGTAAAATTTTAAGAAGCAGGGATGTCATATTCAATGAGAAAGTGTTGTACAAAGATCTATTGCAATAACATGAGAAGAAAGAAGATGATTATGTAGTGTTAGATGATACTTCAAAAGCTGATGTTCCAGCAATTCCTCATGATCTGCAACAACCGCAACAACAAATACCACACACCCTAGTGAATGTTAAATGGTCAACAAGGCTAAGTAGACATCTAAAAATATTTTTTCCTTCCTTGTATTCTATTTTACTTACTGATGCTAGTGAATCTGAATGTTATGATGAAGTTGTGCAAGTGGATACAAAGATTCAGTGGGAGTCTGCAATGAAAGAAGAAATGGACTCTTTGCTAAAAAATAAGACATGAGATTTATGCAAGTTGCTTGCAGGTAAAAGGGCTTTATAGAATAAGTGGGTTTATAGGTTGAAAGAAGAGGATGGAGGTAATGTTGAGATCTGATTGAAAAGATCATTGCTGAAAGAGATTGTTGAAAAAGAGAGATTGTTGAAGTAATATGTGTTTCAATCATTGTTTTGTCACTAATGTCAAACCTGCTATTTTTTGGTGAGACAATTGCTTATAAGATCCAAAGATGATCATTTAGTTGATTAATGAAGAGAATTTAATCAATAAGATGTAACAACAGTACTTAGAGGAAAGGTTGGGTTATGCTAATGTAATGAAGTACAAGGATCAATTAAGACAATGGTGAAATGATAATCTACTTGAAGTTACAAAGGTTGGTCATACTCAAAAACTTTAGAAGAATAAGAAATAGTAAGACTCTCTGTAAAGCTTAACCAAGTTGATAGTAGGTGTCGAGCAAAGATAAGTCATGCTGAGCAGAAAATCAGTTGGTGCCAAGTAAAAGAAAATTCTACTATGTGTCGAGTAACATAGTTAGTGCCAAGCAAAATACAATAGGTGTCGAGCATTAATAAAACATAGTTGATGCCGAGTGACTTTATAGTTGATGTTGAACTATGCAGTATGTGCTGAGCATCAAAAGATCAATAATGCCAAGCTGGTGCATTATTGCAAAGATCGAAGATTCACCAAATATAAGCAAACGAGTTTGTTTTCTTGAAGTTTGTGAACCAGACGAAAATAAGATTGATGAGCTAGTGGTACAGAACTTGAGGTGAATCATTTTTGGGTGAATTCAAAAGGACTCTAGGAGAAGTTTCTCGAAGAAACAAGATATGGGGTAGATACATTGTATCCTACCTAATCCGTCTAAACCCTAATTAGACGATGGAAAATGGAAAAGTATTCTAATTTCCTATTTAAGGAATGTCTGGTCATGAAGAAATAAAGGTTTTTGAGAGGTCAAAAGCAAGAAGAGAACCTAAGGAAGAATAGAGATAGAAAGTCAAGAACTCTGCTTCGTCTAGTGACCAAAGAAGTGATTGCATTGGCATACCAAGCAAGAAGGCTAAAGGAGACAAATGCTTGAAGGGTGAACAAGCTGTCAGAGCTATAAAGAATGAAAGCCAAGCAAATTGAGGACTGAATTTTGATTTGGAATCTGAAAGACAAGTTGTAAGTTGCAGTGTCAGATCAAATACTTTATTATACTCTCTAACAATTGTATCAGTTAGGATAAAATCCTTTGGACTAAGGTTGGCTTAACAGTCATTAGAAAAGCCTCTAACAAGGTGGAATTCCAAGTGAATGGCCTAAAGTCCTTTAACTAGGATCACTTCTAATAGGGTGATTGAAATCCCTTAACTGGGTCACATTTAACAGTGTGCATTGTAACCTTTAACAGGGTTGACCTTTTACAAGGCATCACTTCAGAAGAGTGAAAAAGGAGTAGCGTGTTACTAGTGATTTTTCTCAAATTGGGTTTCCACGTTAAATCATTGTGTCAAGTGTGTGGATGAGTTTTCATGTTTAACTTTTTATTGATGCATGTTGATTTAACAATAAACAGCAAGTATTGGTAATAAGCTTGGATGCACATACAGCTATGAATGTCTAATGGGTTTACTAAGCTAAGTGAAAAGTTTTAATTGGTACATCTGGACCTTGAATAACTGATTCACCCCCCATACCCCTCTCATTTATTCTAAATAATTCTAACAAGTAATAAAAGATTTAAAGCCAGGTTAGTTGTAAAAGGATTTGCACAGAAAAAGGGAATTGATTTTGATGAGATATTTTCTCATGTTGTTAAAATGACTTCTATTAGCACTAGTTTAAGTATTGTGGCTACTGAAGATTTGCATTTGGAGCAACTTGATGTTAATACAATCTTCCTTCATGTTGATTTGGATGAAAAGATATATATAGCACAGCCATAGGGATTTGAGGTCAAACGTAAGGAGAACTTAGTGTGCAAATTGAAGAAAAGTTTATATGGCTTGAAGCAACCACGTCAGCAATGGTATCTAAAATTTGATAGGTTTAATGAGCATGGATATAGTAGGTATCATTCAGATCATTGTGTTTATTTTAAGAGGTTGGATGATGATAGCTATATTATTTTATGTTTATATGTTGATGATATGTTTGTAGTTGGGTCTAACATGGATCACATTAAGGGGCTAAAAAGCTAGTTAGCACATGCATTTGCTATGAAGGATTTGGGAACAACAACAAAAATCCTTGGTATGACGATTTGCAGAGATAGGAAGAACAGTGAGTTGACATTATCTTAGGTTGATTATATTGAGAAGGTGTTGCAATGTTTCTCTATGGAGAATGCTAAAGTTGGCAGCACACATTTACCTGGTCATTTGAAGTTGACTAATGAGATGTGTCCCAAGACACAAGAAGAGGAGGATAAGATGTTTAACGTACCTTATGCTTCAGTTGTAGGAAGCTTGATATATGTTATGGTATGTACTAGGCCAGATATTGCACATGCAGTGGGAGTTGTTAGTAGGTATATGAGTCATCCATGAATTGAGCATTGGAATGTAGTAAAATGGATTCTCAGATATCTAAGAGGAACATCTAGTAAGTGTTTACACTTTGGGAGCTCTACTACTTATTTACAGGGCTATGTTGACTCAAATTTGGCAGGGGATATTGATACCAAGCAGAGTACTACAAGTTATGTATTTACTGTTCATGGGGTAGCCATGAGCTGTGTTTCTAGGTTACAGAAGGTTAATGTTTTATCCACTATAGAGGTAGAGTATGTTGCTACTACAGAGGCATCCAATGAGATGATATGGCTTCAGTTCTTCTTGGAAGAATTGGGAGACCCTTAGAAGGATAATTATTTGTTTACAGAGAGTCAAAGTGTCATTCATCTTGCAAAGAATTCAGCTTTGCATTCAAAGATAAAACACATACAGTTGTGGTACCATTTCATTTGTTTAGTTTTGGATGATGGGTAGTTAAAGCTGGACAAGATACATACAGATGACAATCCAGTGGATATGTTTATAGAGGTAGTGACAAGGGAGAAGTTGAATTCCTCTTCATCTTCAGTTGGTCTTCTCAACTAAATAGCATAAAAGAACAGTAGACTCCAAGATGGTTTGATATATTCCAGTGGGAGCTACAAGTATAGCAGTGTTATGATCAGTCTCCAAGTGGGAGGTGATTGTTGTGGAGTCTGATCAGTCTCTAAGTGTTAGATTGCTGTGATGTGGAGCCTAATCAGACTTGGAGGTTTATTCGGTGTGGTTTTCTCCCCATATTATTTCTATGGGGGTCAATGGGCAATGGCCTAGTGCCTTCCCTGTCACAATATAGGGTGGGATTGAGGGGCAACGTCCCCGCGAGAATTTTCAGGAGCAGCACCCCCGAAGCCAAAAATGCCCTTATATTGTAAAAGGCATCGGCTACTATTTTTCTATTATTCTAGCCCTAATTTTGTAAGTGGCAAAAGGTTTGTATAAAAAGGGTTAGGGTTAGGGATTTCATAATGTAATGGTGATATTGTAGCTTCTTGTGGCGGTATTGAGCTATAAGGGATTGTGGATTGTAATCACTGGATAATAATAATATTGGACTTGTTGTTGGTGGACGTAGCCCAGGGATTGGGTGAACCACGTTAAATCTTGGTGTCTTGTGTTCTCTTATGTGTGATCTATTATTTTCTGATATTGGTTATATTTGCATATAACTATTATTTCTGTCTGAAGTTAATCCTAACATTGAGGAACCTAATTATACCAAAGATTGACACCTTATAGAGAGGATTAGAATAATTTGAGAAAGCTTATGAACATTTGAGTCCACCAAACCTGATTGAGGCTAAGAAATCAGCATATGTCATTTGTGGACAAATCCAGATAGCTAAAAGTATGAGAAAGACTTGGGATTTGAAGTTGGCTTCTCTTAGGAGCAACTATCCAGATATTTTTGAATTTTGTAAGTATGTAATTGTGTGTTTGCATGCGTGCAAAGTTATAGGATTTTGGTTAGAAAATATTTGTTATGATTCCTACCTATTCCATTGATGTCAAAGGGCAAGAGTGTTTGGTGAAAAATGTGTTACTAAATTCAAAGGGAATTATAGGTCTTTGGAGTTTGGCCTTTTGTTTGACACTTAGTCATTTTTCACTAAGTGTTGCCAGCAATGCCAAAGAAGGAGGTTCTTTGCAAGAGACATTGATAGAGACACTTTGTATGTTGTCATTAATGACAACTACATTCCATTATCTTTGCCATCTATCAAATTCTCGAGATACCAAAGCTTACTTAGAGAATTTCGCTATGTATTAGTATATAGGGAAGTATACTCAGCTAGTTTTTGGATTAGTATGAATAGGGTCTAAAGAATTTTTCATTATGCAGCTACACAATATTATGCATATATTCCTATGATATAGATTTTGATGTTGGAATTTGTGGAAGATATAATGATCAGAGTATTGGGTTGATAGAGATATGCTTACATAGAGACGGAGTTTTGTTGGATCATTTAGTGATCATGTCAAATCAATTATCTAATCATTTTCTTAATTGATTATGTTGAGTTGACCTTATGATATCATATATACCTTTTCTTAAGATTAGCATATAGATTTGAGTGTTGAATTTTGATTTGTTCTACATGTTATTTACATTTTTAGAGCCCACTTGAATAAGTATTGAGATTGGGTATTAAAGGTCATTTTTTGTGATTTGTTTGAAAAGAAATGGGAAGAGGAAACTCGATGTTGTGGTGTTCATATGTTGTATATGTGAAAGCCATATTACTATGGTCATGTTGATTAGATTGCAATTATAGGGAACTATTTAGGCATAGGTGATGCTACTATTCATTTCAAATTTTTTAATATTGTCCATCTTGGGGTTGTAGCCCTACATTTGGAATCAGTTGGATTGTAGCCCACTCATTTTGGTTGTAAGCTTGAATTCCTATGCATTCACCCCTTTTGTACTAAATCTTTAACATGGTAAATTACTTCTATAGAGTAATACTTGTGGGTTTCATCACCGCCATGGTTTTTTCTTTAATCAACCTTTTCATGCAAAAATCATCGTATCATGAGTTCCTGGATGTTTACTTTGTGGTTTGGTAGTTTCTTTTTCATTGTTGTTACTTAATGGTTATGCAATCAGTTTAAATTGTTTAAAAAGCTTAGAAAACTTATTTGCCCCCTGTTGTTCCTCAATCCTAACAATTGCCACATTTCTTAAGCGAGATTGTTCATTGCTAATGGCCTATACCATTTCCTTGATAGGAGAAAGTGAGCGAGATTTATGATCAAGAGAAGAGGACTTACCACTTTCCTTTTAGGGTCTCCAGTTTGGATGACACTTCCATTTTGACCTCTATTGGCATCAGTTCCTAGAATTTATTTAACTCCATTGCATGATGCTCCACAATGGTTCCATCAAGCATTGCAAAAGTTGGGTGAATTGTAGCAAGATTTTCATATACAGCCGATTTAAACGAAGACTTATGCACTTCTTTCTTAGAGACATAACCGGCATCATTATTAACCACATTCTCAGTAGAGTCGAGTACATCATTAATTGATTCCATAAATTCTCAGAAGTAAATGCAAGTTGGATTCCAATGGTTGAACCCAAAGGCAAGTTGTAACCAAAAGGAAATGTCACACATGTGAGCCTTGGTCAAAGACCATAGACCCACACAAACGCAAATACAAACCCAACAAAAAAGTAGGACAAACAAAACTAAAGAGAAGAGTGAAAAAAGAAAAAAGGACACACGCAAGCACAGAAAGAGAAAGAGAGTGTCATGCAAGGAGGTACAGGCTTCGAGGACAATGATGTGGCTTGTCACCTTCCTTGCATAGCCTTAAAGATCGTATTGTTAATTATGACTACCCCTCCTTAAATGAAATGTATTCACAAGATCTAAAAAGTAGCAAACAATGTGATGCCACATCAACTAAATATGACTTAGTGCACAAATATTGGTCTCGCGTGTTTTTTTGAAGATCTTTCAATACCATGACAAAAACCATACTGATGTGACATCATATTTAAAGGAGTGACTCTAACACCATAATTATAAATAGGAGAGTGGCCAAATAAACTATTCTAAATATTTAAGAATGATTTAAAATTTCCATGCACAATTACTCGACTCTCTCCCCTAAGGTTTGTTTATATTTTAGCCTGAAAATGAGGAGAGTTGGTCAGACAACCATATCTCAATTAGATATATATGTGCATGCGGAAGCAGCACTACTAGTGCCCTACAAGGTCAGTAGACTGACTAGTCCACCACTCAGGTCGTAAATGGCTAGGCTGCTTTATAATAAAATTCATGTGGGTTCAAGTGAAACTTTTGCAATCCACTCTCATCAAAACATTATTTAGTCAAGAACAAAAGGCACTGGAATTTGCAGTACCTATAGATGGTTAAGTTTCTGGAATGACCAGTCTACAGCACCTGCCATTGCCAGTAAGAACAGCAGGGGAACTTTGAAATGGCAACCTGCAGGATCTTGAGGGTTGGGATAGAAAATTAGCAGTATATTAGCTTTAGATATTGGTCATTATGGAGTTGACTCCACAATTAGTAAAAGACAACAATGCAGAAAGCCGTGCAATTTCAGCAGCTTCATATAACCCTCCTCTAGAGTCTATAGTCATATCGATGCTCTGTTTTTGTCTTGCATATTGTAAATTATTGCCTCGGAAGAATAAGCAACAGTTGAGTCAGTAGAGAAACTGATTTAGCGATCATTTTGAAGATTAAGGAACCTCGTAGAATGTAGTTGATGGTATTTATTTTCTCTTAAACTAAGATACCCAACACGGGGAAAATCGAGGATAGTGCCTTTGGGACATGGATTGCAATTTGTCAGTACTCGGTCATCATAACAATGCAGGCATGAAAAGCCATTCTGAATTCTTTGTTCTCCTGGGGAATATCTTTAATTTATTTGGCTTTCCCTTGCATGGAAGGGACTGTAAAATTTAAATGGAATGTTCCGAAGTTCTTTAGAGTTAAAAAATATATAATTCCACTTCAGCTGAAATGTGAATAATATACTGTATTCTTGAAAATGTTGTACACGTTCAAATTTCGTAGGGGTAAGATACGTATGTATCATTTGTAGTATAATTAGGTGTTTTTTATATGGAATACAGGATAGTTCTATATGAATATAAGTTATTTGTAGATTCAAAAATAGATCTTTTGGTATTGTGAATTACATAAGAATTTATTTTCATTTCTATTATACAAAACTTAATGTTAATGAATGGAAATCAGATACAGAAAATTTTATCCTATGAATCCTCTATCATAAACCCAAAACGAGTGGGGCTACAGAAAACATCAAATGAGAGGAAAAATGGCTGCTGGCTGTCAAACTTGTATCAGTACCATGATTTGCCTCTCAATAAAGAATTTAGTGTTTTATAGCAAAATTTAGTTTCTCCAATTTAACGAGTCCAGGGAATCCGCAGTTCCTTATATTATAGATAATACATATCAGCAATCAGTATCACCTATATATGTGAACGTCAATTTGGATGATGTTTTACAGAGAGCAGTTGGCAATGCATACAGATTAATTGGACCCCACATATAAGTAATTTGGCTCATTCAGGTGAAGGGTAAAGGACTTTCGATTAAGGATAGAAAATAGGTGAACCACTTAAAATTCAATTTAAATCTAGGACTTTACCAGTAAGCAAGCCATGAGATCTTTTGGAGGACTTAGATAATAAGCCATGAGTTCTTTGGTGATTGTTTGATTGTAGGGGCTCCAAAATCTTAGCTTGGCCTAGCGTAGATTAAAAATTTCAGTCTAGTTAGGAATCAAACTTATGTCATTTCATTTGTTGTTGGGATGTTCTAACACTGTCACAAGCCCTTTTGGTGACTGATCCATGTCTTGTTTATTTTCCTACATCAATACCTCTCCTTGAGCCACACTAGAGGTGCTAAAAAAATTTAGCTTGGTGTAGCTGTGCTACCTTAGGTTTTCATACTATGTTAAACTTTGTATGAACCAACTGAGACTAAAACATATAACGTCCTATTTGTTTTGGGGTTGTCTAACATTAAGTCAAAAGACCTTTTAGTGAATGATCCATCTTTGATCCAAGCGTTGCTCATATTCAAACACCTTCTTAAGTCACAATGCAAGTACTTAAATATACTAGCTTGGACTAGCTGTGCTAACCTGAACTTTACAAAGACCAGCTAATATACAAACATCTCATTTACAGCTAAGGTACCATACAAACACCCCATTTTCAGTTCAATTGGAGCTCGTTTTTCAACACCTCACATTAAATTGTATTTCAACACCCCACCTTAAATTGTAGTGCAAGTACTTGGAAACCCTAATTTGACCTAGCTTTATCAATCTATGCTCTTGTACTATATTAAACCTTTTATAAGTCAGTTAAGAATCGAACCTAAGACATCAACCTCTCTAATTTGATATTAAGACGGCTCTACCACTGAACTACCAGCCCTTCTGCTGTTCAATCAACCTTTAGTTGAAGTATCTCATTTTCCATGTTATAACACGGATAGAATCAACTATTGGGTAAAACTTTGTTCGGTTTATTGGGAAATTAATTCTTCAACTTTTTGTAAAGAAAATACTTTGAAGGGAGCAACAACAGAGTACCACAAAAAATTTGAAAAGAGCATATAAAATAATTTACCCCTCCTTCCATTCTGTTAAATTTTGTCATGTCAGCACTGAGAATTAAATGAATGATTTTAATAATGTTTGCAAGGCCAAAGCAATCTAAGTAGGAGGATTGATACCAGACAACTGACATAAATTTTCAAGATTTTCCATTAAATCTCTAAGTCTCAAGCAATTGCCTGGCTTTTACAAAGAACCCAAACAGCGAGACACCTTCACTATGCCGATGAGAAGGTGCATTTTCACGTGGTACCGTAGACAATTCCATTTCCCTATACCTTTGCCATGTTCTTCATAATACGAAGAGGACAGTGACAAGTACACCATTATTAACACAAACAAAGAAGACCAATACAAAATACCATTAACATGAAATCAATGTTGTTTAGCATAACTGTCTTCATTTGATGTGAACATTGTACTAAAATGTATGCTTGTTGACATAAGAATCCAACAATAAATCTACTGATAGATGACCTCAGGTTTTATTCCACTCAGTATTAATTGCTGCTGCAATAAATGATCAATGCTTTCATTCCACTCAATCATTGCTGCTAGTCTGCTATAATAGCTGATCAATGTCAGAGTTTAAGAATTCATAATTTAGTAGTTGTTTTTAATTTACCTTGTGCTTGAATTTTTTATATGTTTCAGATTGCAACTTACATTTTGTAATTCATCATCAGAATATAAGAAAACTGAAAGAAAAATAAAATATATATAAAACTGCAATTCATCATCTTGAATCTTGCTAATTCTTTAAAAGTTAAAATCAACTGGCTCTTTTGAAGTTCGTTTCAAAATGTATTTTCCCACTTTATAAACAGAATTTGGAAGTTGAATGTATGAGAGGTGACCAAGCAATGCAAATTACATTAACTCTCCCCAGAAAGGAATCTTATCAAACAGGGGATGTAACCCAAATAAATTAAACGATCAAAGAAACTCTAGCTTAACTAGCTGTTAAGGTATACCCACACTCCTTACTGATACAATTAGAACAAATTTCTGCAATAAGCAGCAAAAATTGTTCTGATACATTACAGGGAAAGTTGTCTGTCATCTTACTTTGGCTTGTATACAGAGTATTACTTCCATCATGCCCGTAATCTGCACTCATTTGCATGCCTTCCAGCCTGCAACTAGTTATTGCAATAAAGTTGCCCCATCTTCAGCAACCAAAGCAAACCACAGTTTTGTTTCCCAAATCCACAGATCAACAAACTATTGAACACTTAGGCAGGCCAATTTGCTCTTGGAAATTTACCTCAATCTGATCATCATTCTGTATATTTCAACATATTGCAGAAAAATTGAACTTCTACTCAAACATGCACATCCCGACACTCTAACTCATAGAGTAGCACAATAGAGCTTCAATTTGCAGCTACAAGAAGTGACTATTCCGAGATTTTCAACCGGTGTCTAGTAAACGTGTCTTCGAGGTTCCGCATAGGAGAAGACACTTATCTCTCCACTCTTGATGGATGATTTGTCCAATCTCAATGTTGGGGGAAATAATTTGCAAGAAGGCAAAGAAGAATCTGACCCACCTGTGCTCTTTACATCTACATTATAAACAGAACTTTTCTTCTGCAATTGAAGATCATCATATGAAGAAGGCCTTATCTTTGGAGCACTAAAGGAACGTGCTTTAGCTTTGGCAGACTCTGTAGGATTCATGTAATTAGGCCTTCCAGTACTTTCATCTGATGTTTGAAGAGTGTTTGCGGATTTTGATGTACATGATCCTCTAGATGATGATGCAGAGCTTCCATCAGATTGTAAATCAGAGGCCGGGATAGAAGATGACCTACCAAGCTGGTGAGAGGCAGGAAGCATGGGAGGCTTTGCAGAAACACGAACAGTGACATTGTTCCTTCGAATTTTAACCATTCCTGGATCATTTGACTTCTTTTGATGCTCTGCAGCATCTTCAAAGCTTTTTAGAGATAGTGTCTCAGAAGCATCTGCATGGGCATGCTCCTCCATTAGCCGGTTTTCCCATGGTTTGGCAGCCATCCAACGTTCCAACCAACTCCAGCCCCAGCTGTTTCTGTCAAGCTCAGGTTTTGCAATATAAACTGGCACATTTGTTCTAGAGTTGCTTCTCCATTGCTGGAAAAAAAACCATTAAAATGGGTAGGTTATATGCATGATGGATTCATCACTGTAAACTTGAAGCACACCTCTTACAGGCTATAATGGACTGAACGCTCAAAATATAAGCTAATAATTGGCATCTGCATTATATAAAAGGCAGATTTTTGACAAACATAAATGCAGGCAACATGACACAAAAGTCAGACACAGCAAGGCTGCAGGATAAATTTATTTGACACAATATAAACATTCTATGCATTTAGGGAACATTAAAAGAGTCCGTTTACTCTCTGCGACACGTTGTAAAGGACAATAACATCATTTTACAGTTTGCCAGAAAGAATATCATGAATTTCAATAGATCGGCAGATGGGAAGATACTGTTAACAATGAGTTTTAGAACCATGGGGAAAAATATTGTTTGAATACCTGATGGGAGAGAGCATAAGCAATTGCTCGTTCTCTTTTAATGGCTCCTTCCTGACGCATTTGCAGTTTTGTGCGAATTTCTTCAAGTGTTCCTTGACTATCACACCACCCCTCCTGAAACATACAACACAATGCTTTAAACAAAATGCACGGAAACCTCCAATCTCTTCAACGAATAGAAGATTCAGACCTCATCTTTAAATATTAGTTCAATCAACTTCTTGAACAACTCCCTTGACTTTCACATCGCCTCTGCATTTCTCAAATAACTTCCTATGTACAAAATCCCCAACTACTCCAATCCACGAAAGAATCACACGTCGTACCTAAGAAAAATTTAGATCATAATCTTTGGGTTATCAAACCTAACATAAGCTCAACCCGTGTTTTTTTAAGTTAATTCAGAAATTCAATTTCAGCTTGGAAGAACTTCTCTAGCAACAGATTTGTACCAGTTCCAGAGACAAACAACTATGGCGACCTAGGATTAT
Source organism: Cupressus sempervirens (assembly GCA_028749045.1). Classification (NCBI taxonomy): domain Eukaryota; kingdom Viridiplantae; phylum Streptophyta; class Pinopsida; order Cupressales; family Cupressaceae; genus Cupressus; species Cupressus sempervirens. The sequence continues at coordinate 65,448,119 of CM053783.1, forward strand.
GCCCAGTAACAGCAGAAATTCCCTTTTCCCTGTCAGCAGTAGATTTCAAGTAGTCCCTCATCTCTCCACTTGGGTATCTACTCAAAATTCCCAACATATTAATCACAACGCTCCTATGGGCTGACCTTAAAAGAACAACCACAATCTAGATTATTATATAGAAACTTTCTTAATCAAATTGTGCAGAAATACCTCAGATTCTCTCAGTTTATTCTCCTGTTTTCGGTGTGCATCAAGAATTTGCTGAACTGCCTGACCTTCCATAGACATCCGTACACGGCGAGCTCTCACACGGGCCTGAACCCTAACCAACGCTTGCATACACCTCAATGTAACAGCTGCCTGCTTCCTTACTTGACGGCCCCTAAACAATGCCTGGAGCCTCACCACTCCTTTCAGTGCTCTCAGTGCTCTCCTCGCCTGTAAAAACCAAAAACCAAAAGCAATACAGTAACAATAACCCTCTTAAAAATGAACTAAATCACACTATCCATTGAGAATAGTTACCAAAAATCCTCGGAATGCAGTCTGGATGCGAATGGCAGCCCACTCCTGTCGTACGACTTTGAAGTCCTTTGGAGGAGCCCTCACTACTGTGGCCACTGCCGCATTATAGGCCTCTGTAGTAGCATCAGAGGCAGAATCAGAACCCTCTACACTCGAATGTTTATGCTGCTTATGCCAACTTCCTTCCTTTCTTCCCCCGGACTCATGCTCTCCAGATATCTTCCACAAACCCCATTTTCTGGACTTGACATTAGTGAGCTTTTTCTGTTCATGTGTCAATAATGATACCAATCAATCAGCCTATTTCTAAAGATGATAATGAATCCTCTGAAAAATCTTTCAATAAAACAGTTTTCTGGCAACGATAGTGTGCACACTAGCAAAGTTTATGTGTTGTTACAGCGGAAGGCGCCATATTCAGGCATTTGTTCATGATCGGTTGACTAATCTAACAAAATAAGATCATGACATTTATCACAGCTAACAGAAACCTAGGGCTTGATTCTGAGAGAACGTGTTCAACTCGACATTTGTGAGATTTGTCTGTTCATGTCTCAACAATACCAATCAATCAGCTTATTCTGAACACGTAAATGAATCCTCTAAATATGTCATTTAATCAAACGGTTTTCTGGCAATGATTTAAGAACGCTAGCAAATTTTCCGTGTTTTTACGAGGGAAAGCAAGTATAGAGGAAATTTTCCGTGTTCTTACAGGGAAAGCAATGATAATAAGCACACTAGCAAATTTTCCGTCTTCTTACAAGGGAAAGCAAGATATAGAGGCGAATTTTCCGTCACTAATCTAGCAAAATAGACCCTGAAACTTAGAACAGCTAACAGAAAACTAGAGTTGAACAAGTAGCTTCTGGTTTAGATTGTGTATGAGTTTTTAACATCTGAGAAAACATGTTCAACTTACATTTTCCTCCTTCTCAGCTGTTGATCTACTCGGTTTCTTCACACCTATTAGAGATTTGAGCCACTTCCCAGATCCACCCATTGCTTCCACCGAACTCAGCCGCTCCAATGCACTCTATGACCTCCAATGGCACTCCCAAATATATTATATTTTCACAAACCTACAATTTGGGTGACGGAATATGTTGTTCAAATGAAGTTTAGGATTGAAAAGAAAGGCACCCTTTTGCATAAACTTCTCCGCAAGATTCTAAAACAGAGGACGAAAAAACAGTATGGATTTAGAGATAACCAAAATACATATCGACTTCAACCCACCAAGAAAATCTTCAATCAGACAGATCCACACCACCTACTCATATAAACCCCACATTGGGTTATCTTCAAGGAATTAACCCAACCATATTCTGACAAATCTTTATACTCTTATCTAATCCTACAAACCTAGGACAAATATCAACGTCTGGTTTTTGCGAAGCACCTGAATTATGAGAGCCCAACTAAATATATCACAAAACTCGTAAGGATTACGCTGTAATGGCAGTGCATGTGATAGACCTCTATAAAATCCTTTGAAATTTTGGGTCCGTGCATGCCAATTTCTACTCCTTTCCCAAGAGTCCTAACAGTCAATTTTGTCATTCCTGTCCTGTACACTACCAGAAATGGCCGGCATATTCAAATATTGCCGTGATGCCTTCCCGATGAGTTGTTTTCCGTCAATTTGTCAGGATTCAGGGGTGGCCTTACAAATTCAAAATCCGCTCCCGCTTTTTGAATTCAAAATGTATTAACGGCCAGAATCTGAAAGGCACACGGGGAGTTTGTCTCCAGCTTCTTGAGATTTGCGTCCCCACCTCACTCAACTTTCCGTTACTTTACGTGACACCTGAGATTGTCAAAACAAATGCGAACTGCACATCATCTGTTACTCGACTCGACAATCTCAATTTTTGTAACTATTATAACTGTTCGTTAACATTGTCTTATGTTTGAAATCTGATATCAGGAGCGGAGATCTGGTAGCATTAATTGATTTTATATTTTATATTTTATCCATACATTATAGGTTATTTAATGTTATTAAGAATTGTACGACAGAAAAAAAATGTTTAAATACATTAACTTTTAATAAAAAAGATATATTTTTCTACAACCAAGTCACAAGAATCCATCTCTCACCTATTATATAGTTTTTTAGTCAAACTCATTGACCCATGTTTCATGACTTTTGGTTCACAAGAACCTATCTTTTATGAGAATGAATGAGAACGCTTGCACTTCTTGCATCTAGGTGAAGCATTGGGCCTTTGAGTCTCCAATATGAAGACTACGCTAGCTTGAACACTCTTAACCATAGAGTTTTTCCTCCAAGGTTAAACCCAGTTAGCTTGCTACCCTATTTGCAAAACCTCTAGCAATTGTTGTGTTATATGACTCATTCATTTAAGAGTGTCTTTACCTCATCAATTGATAAGTAGGATATATTTTCCCATAGCTAGTCAATTTGTGATATTGCTCTCAAGATTCAACTATGTAGTTTTCATGTCAAATGCAATGACCATGTTTCATGACTTCTATTTAATGTTAACACCTTTTCGGTCTACTCATATTTTAGACTGTTGAATTATTTTTTCCTCAAATGTAAAGAGAGGGTTTTAGTTACTTCTTAATATTCAGGTATACCTAATACCTCAATTTAGCTTGGTAATGGTCACTTTGTGGAAGATTCATTCCTCACCCATATAAATGAGCAAAATATCAAATGTGCCCTTTTAATGTTTAGATAATGTTTACAAACTTTCTAGTTTTTCCATGCAATGCCATAAGACTCGATCTTGCAAATAATCCTTCCCCCATGTTTCATCTTGGCTCAACTTCTTTAATTGGGAATGGATTGGTCACAAAGACGTTTTTGTATTATTTATTATCAAATTCACCTTCCAAGCTTCATATGCAACCTTAAGGCAGGCTTTCCTTGCTAGAATAAGAAGGTAGCACACTAGATCATGAAACGCCTCTTTTTGGTAGGGAAATTTCAAGTTTACTCCAAAATTTGTGTTGTCACCCATCTCTATTATTCTTCAAATTGAGCTACTTCTAAGGACTCTTACCTGAAGCTAAAAGTGCTTCTTTGTAATTTTTATTTAGGCTTCCCTAGAAATCACGAGGGGTTTCATAAGGTGGCCAAAGAGTTTTGTTTCTGCCCTCGAGACTTCAAAGGTTTAGGGATTGTATCTACACAATGACAAGGTCTAGATTTGAAAGGAAAATAACATGGAGAACTAGAAATAACTAATCAAGATGAATTGTTTGAAGCTAAGTGTTACCATTTAGGAAGCCAAATGAAAAACATGCATACAAGATCTGAGGAGGTAAAAGATTTGTAAGGTGGAAGGGTAAAGAGACCCCCCACCCAATATTGTGGAGAGAGAGAGAGAGAGAGAGAGAGAGAGAGGGAGGGAGAGACCCAAGTCTAAGGACGCCATCTAACATCCTATGTGTATGCAATCCATCCTCATAAGGAGGAAATCTAATATCTCACATATTTAGGGGATTCCTTGAGAATATTAGTACAAGAGACAAAAGGAAGAAACTAACTTTGCCACGTAACTTGAGTAATTCCTATCAAGATCTTTGCACCAAGTGGATAATCACACCCTTCAATATTTTGAAACTTGAAGAGAAATGTATATGACAATCCATTAAGTTTTTGCACATTCTTTCAAATGACTTTCTTAGAAGGGGTTTAGGTTAAAAGTATTCTCACTATAAAGATTGTGGTGTACATTCTAACGAATTGTATAGTAATAAATATTTAGAGTTTGGGAAGCCACAAAACCTTGAAGTTTTTGGATGGTTTTGAATTTCACAGTTGGCTTTCAATCAACTAAGATAATATCAAGTGGTCCCCTATTTTGCAACTTCAAGATTACTTGTTGGCAATACTACCATGGGTGTGTGCCTTGAGATTTCACAAGAGAGGAATTTAGAACTTGTAATCTCGAGTCTCATAACATGGAATGAGAATAAAGCCAAGTTTCACCTCTCTAATTGGAACTATGAAATATTGGCTATAATCATGGAGGTAGTTCATGTTAATATCATTCACAAAATTGGTATCAATTATTTTAAGCTTTGATGGAAAGATTGGAAATGAGGTTCAAGTACCACTTTCCAAAATTATAAACCACAACATTAATATCATCAACTCTCTCCCCACTTGGTCATGGTGTGTACATTTCCTATCTTGGTTTGGTAATGTAGATTTCATACAACTCATTAGCTATTTGAAAAGCCAAATTAGCTCTCTTTTTTAAGTGTATTATTTTCCATTGACTTCTTATGGGCTCTAGTTTATCCCATTTGAGTATTCTTGGCCCTCATTCCCCTTAATATGGGCAATGGAAGGCTTTTCATAATAATGTTTGGTTTTTTCCTAGATCTAGAAGTTTCAGACCTAGATCCATTATGGTTTCAAGCCTTTTAGGCTAGATCATTTTTCATGATGTGTGGTTCTTTTTGGGGGTTGTCCTTGCATCCTTCACAAATTCAAGTAGATTTGGGATGCTTTCAAAGTGGACATTTTCTGAAGTATATGGATAGATAAAAATCTAACTATACTTGTTGAGTGTTCTCTTGATTGACATGTTTTAGATTTGTCTAAATATACATTATGTTTTAATGTCTTATTGTAGATTCAAGTGCAATCTAACAAAGTCACACTTGAGATAGCCCACTTATAAGTGATTCTTGAATACAAGGGAAATTCCCCTTATGTAATGGCTATAACTCCTCCATTTCCCTCCTCTAGGTGTAACGCCTCATCAAGGGATCCAAAAGAATTAACCTAAAGTTTTACTAAGTTTGCCAAACATTTTTTTTTTAAACAAGAAATATAAATCATACACATCAAACACATAGTAGCGAAAGCAATAACATACAATCAACTAAAAACATACATAGTAGGTTACATTCCTTAAGGATCCCAAGACGTTGAGTCACATTTAAATTTAATTAATTCTAAGTCTAACAACTACCACATCCATATGAAAGAAAAATTAAAAAGTCCAAAGTCCATAACATACATTTGTTCTGAATGCCTCTTGGCAAATGAAATTTGGAATGCTCAATCATCCACTGTACATGTCACAGGGTATGAAAGGCTTAAAAGAATATATATATGTAGAAATAGAAATACATCATCCTCTTCGAATCCATGATACAAGTACAATAAAATAAATGAAACCATCCACCATACATGATACATCCATTCATCATAAAAGATTTATACATCCAACATGTAATACAACTATCCATCATAAAACACAACTAAGTGTGTGGTTCCTCCCAACCGTCAATAGCATCATAAGACCATCATGGGCCCTAGCCATCCCCCGCGCGTAACATTCCAAGCCACCAAACAGATCGTTGGTACTATCATAATAAGGATGTCACTACTAAAACATGCTACAACATAAGCACAAGGAAATATAACATGCTAATCATTAATATAAGGAAATGCATTAGTAAATAACATCATCTAAACATGATAAACAAGCATCCCAAGAAGCTCCAACCACGGTGACTATGGACGGATCTCAATGGTAAGAGTAAAAAGCACTACCACCCGACCGCATGGAACCTAAATGGCCCACTCCCACCATGCTGAGGAGATAGTCTCAAGTCCCATACAAGATATCAAATCACATATCACAAATACTCTCTGAGTCTAGGAAATTCTAAAAGCATCTAACTCAAAGGTTCCAACATAGATCGACATCTAGATCTAGAGGCACACAAGACACATAGGAAACCTACTATGTAAGCGGGCAAGTGTCATCGTACAAATCACGCTAGAGTTACCCTGGCAGTCTCTCAAGACCCCAACCCCCTAGTGATGCCTATGCGGTCACTAGTATCCTCTCATACTGACAAGGCATACTACGAAATGCAAGGTCGCAACCAAGCATTCTCTCTACTCCCATCCTAGTCTGTACTAGCACTCAAGGCATGGGCGAGAACATACAAAGACTCTTATTAGGTTCATTTTAATCTCATTTAGTGTAATGTTTTCACATATTAAACAACTTACAATGAGTTACCCTAGTAGCCACTTAGGGCCCTGGTCCCCATTGCAATCCACTTCCCGACACTACAAGTAGATAACCTACCCTAGGCTCATAAAAGCACAAATCAAAGTATCACATAAAATCACCTTAGTCTTGTACAAGCGACTGGAAAGCATCAAAAGATAATCCACAATAATCACATCAGTTCTCCATGAGCAACTGGAAAGCACCAAAAGATAATCATAATAATCACAACAATTCTCTACAAGCAACTGAAAGGCATCAAATAATAAATCACAATATCCATTGGTTTTCAACGAGCAATCAGAAGGTATCCCAATAATATTGATCAAAGACTCAAAATGACTAAGTCAAACATGACATCATCAAGAACATAGCAAAACACTTTAGCCCCATCAAGGCAACTGAAAAGTAACCCAAATATAACTGATCAAGACTCAAAAATGGTTTAGTCAAGTATCTCATATACATACACCTCAGCTTCACACAAGAAGACTGGAGAGCAATAACAATCAATAATTCACACACATCATAGAGCATGCCATCGCATTATCATGGTTGGGTTTTAAAAAGGTCGAGATCAAAACATCATAACATCACAATCACACAACTCCCAAGCCTCTGGTAAACGTCTTAAACTAGTCAACACTAGGACAAACCCTGAAACCCCAAAACATAGACAACACATAGAACAAGGTGTAAGTTTCATGTTTTGGTTTAGTCTTGAATACACATAGTGTCAATTCACAACAAAGTTCCAATTTTCATTTCAGTGTGAGTTTCAAATTTAAAGGGGTACATCTTACTCCATATAGTTTAACCCATTCGTTTCTTCAAATAAAATATAAAATTACCCCATTTATATTAAGTCAATTTTCTGAAAATAATCAAAGGATAAATAATTATTACAATGATAATGATTGTTCTTCCAATAAAAATAACTTCAATTTTATTAAAGTCAATATCATCATTATTAAAGTAAATCTAAATTCCACTAAGTACTCGCATCTATTAATTAAAACTTAATTAAATTTCATTTAATTAAACTAATTAATAAAATAAGATAATCTTACTCTTCTATTAAGTATTTATTAAAATAATAAATATTAATAAATTTATGAGATCATCATTAAAACACACAATTATTAAAATAATAATAAATTCATATTAAACTCTATTAATAAAATTATTTTAAAAAATTAATTTTAATATTAAATTTCGTTAATAAAAATTGTTAAATAATCATTAAAATTTATTTATAAAACTTAATTTATAATAATATAAAAATTATTTATAAAATTTACTAATTAAAAAAATATTATTAAATATTATCAAAATCGTATTAAACTTTTAAAATTAAAAAACTTTAATCTTATTACAAATAACACCCAGCGCTATTTATAATAGCCACTTGGGCTGCCGCGCAACCTCTTGCTAATGTAGGGCCTGCGGGAACAACTGCTGACGCAGTCCCTGTAGCAGTAGTATGGCTGTCAGCATTAATTAGAAGAAGGGGGGTGTGGAGAAATAAAGCCCCACCCCCACCTTATTAAAAAAAAAAATTAACATATTTTTATTTTTATAATAATTTGTTTATAACAAACAATTTATAAATAGCAACACCCCCCACCATATTAATTAAGATATATATATATATATATATATATATATATATATCTATATATATATATATTTGTAATATTTACAAATTTAGTCTGATAGGAAAAATACATTTAACCATAAAAAATTTCAATCTAGCATTTTCATTTCCAAAATCAAACCCTTTCCAAATTTAAATTTCTTAGTTCCATTTTAATTTGAACCCAAATCCTGATTTAATTCTAATTTCTTTCAATTGTTGAACGAGGTTTTCTAATTGGTTTTTTCCAATCTGGATTTACAGATGAAATCAAATAGCAAAAGATTCAAAATGAAGGGTGGCAAGATTCATGCAACAAAATTTGAGAAAATAATTTTCTACAAACACGAAGTAGACAAAACATATTGAATTACATAATTCATCTAGTGGTCAAAACACAAGGCCCTACCTGAGCCTGATGCTAATGCGCAACCACCCGAAAATTGTGAGAGAATTCGCTTCTATCCAAGATCTTCTCTCTTAAAACTTTTCCCAAAAATTCCCTTCCAAAATTCATGTTAAAACTCCTCTTTCCAAAAATGAACCCCTCAATTGTGATAAAGAGTTCTCTCCTTAAATCGGGGCACGGATTATGGGTGAACTCCTTGCTCACAACCCTTAACTCAATATTAACTTTTATTAATCTTTGCTTTATCTCTTCCCATGCATGTTAAATGAATTATTAAATAACTTTATTTAATTTTCACTTGACTTCTCCTTTAATTAATTTATTAAATTTAATCACATGCATACATTATGCAACTCTTATTAAATTCACTTGTTTTATCTTTTAATTAATTTCTTATATTTTAATCTCATGCATACATCGTGCAAACTTAAAACTTTTAATAAATTAATATATTTTTACTTTTAAATTTATTTTTGAAACTTAATCAATAAAATATTTATTAACTTAAAATAATAATAATATTTAGCATTTATTTAAAAATAAACTCTAAATATATTATTATTAAATTAAATAGATATTATCACGTTGTAAAATTTAAACTTATAACTTTTATCTTCAAATTTAATTCTTTTTATTTATTTAATTTCTCAATTAATTAAATATAATTAAATATTAAAATATCATAATTATTTTTCCATTAAATTAAATCATTAATTTAATCTTTTAACTAGGCTTAATTAATAGAAAATACACCAAAGACTCATAAAACAACATACAAAAACCCATCATAGAAAAACACATACAACATCAAACTAAAGGGTTATAATCACGAATTAACATCATTGATGCATTCGAAGGGTACTCGACTCAAATACTTATCCTACTTTTCAATTAGGACAAATGGCTTAAAGGTTTAAGATTTGGACTTAAGAATTTATCTCCCCTCTCTTAACATTGAGATAATGCGATAGGGTACGCTCATCCTGGCAATTCAGGGAAGTCGATACCTGGTACCTACAACCTACATAAAATCCACGCATGTACAAAAACAATATATACTAAGCTAAACAAGCAATGGCAGGAAGTCGTGCATCGTGTAGATCCCGACTAGTAGGTGACTACGACTCCCTTCCTTAACCACATCAGAAATGCCATACATAAAGGAAACAAACACACACACCATACACATGGAATATGAGGTAAGTATCCATAAGAAGACACATAATAATAAACCATCTAACTAATCATCATCAATAACTGAAAACACTGTAATAATCATCATGCATACATGAAATATAGAGTACCAAGTAATCTCATCATATAATAAACTGAATGTAAAACAATATGTGATAATCTCAAAACAATGTTACTAATCATAAGCATTAAAACTAGCCTAAAAGAGTTCGAGAATGACAACAGAAATGCGAACTAGGGGTAGGCACTACACTAGGGGTGGATCGCCTCCTCTTGAGTGACATCATCAAAGGATTATTTCTCCTAAAGGAAACCAAGAGGCTTGATCCCAAACTTCTTCCTTACTTGTGAGAATGGTTTATGGTCAATGGGGTTGGTTATAACTTGCAGGCCAATGGTTGTACTCTTTACCACCAATACGAGGAACTTCTATGTGGCCAATAGAGCTTCTAGCTGGTTTGATTCTAAAAAGTTAGCTCAACTAACTCTTGATATATTTCTACTATTAGTGCTACAAGAATAATAAAAAGAAAAAGAAAAAGAAGATGATGGGTGGACCCTCCTATGGATACGCTATATCTTATTGATGTGTGTGGAAAAGTAGATGACTGGGATTCTCTTATTAGTGGTTTTACATTCTAGAATTTATCCACATCTAAACTGTAGAGGTGTGATTTTGTATCCATCCACATTTGGTGTGAATACGTGAAATACTATTTTATAAATGATAATATGGACACTTATTCATAATATATGTTACTCAAGTTGACAAATATTATTTTGTAACTATAATATATGTTCATTAACTTTTTCTTATGTTTGAAATTTGATTTCAGGACTAAAGATCCAATAACATTTACATATTTTGTATTTAATAGTTTACTTTATTTTATCCATGCATTGTAAGTTATTTAATGTTATTAGAATCATGAAACATAAAATGTGTTTTAATATATTAATTTTTACTAAGAAAGATATATTTTTCTACAACAAGTTACAAGAATCCATCTCTTATCCATTATATAGTTTTTGAGTCAAACTCATTGACCCATGTTTCATGACTATTGGTTCACAAGAACACATCTTTTATGAGAATTATTGGGAGCACTTGCACTCATTGCATCTAGGTGATGCTCATAAAGGTGAAGCATCGGGCCTTTGATTCACCAATGTGAAGACTACTCCAACTCAAACACTCTTAATCATAAAGATTTTCCTCCAAGGTTAAACTCACTTAGCTTGCTACACTATTAAAACCTTTAGCAATTGTTATTATGACCCATTCATTTAGGAGTGTCTTTAACCTGTCAATTGATAAGTAGGATATATTTCTCCACAGCTAGTAAAATTGTGATATTGCTTTCAAGATTCAACTGAGGAGTTTTTTTGTCAAATTCATTGACCATGTTTCATGACCTCTATTTAATGTTAACATTTTTTTCATCTACTCATCTTTTAGATTTTTTATTTAGTGTTTCCTCCAATGTAAAGACAGGGTTTTAGTTACTTCTTAAGATATTGAGATTTACCAATTTCCTCAATTTAGCTTGCTAATGGTCACTTTATGGAAAACTCATTCCTCACACTTATAAATGAGGAGTAAAATATCAATTATACCCTTTTAATGTTTGGATACTTTTTACAAACCTTTGAGTTTGTTCATGCAAACACATAAGACTCAATCTTACAAACAATCCTTCCTCCATGTTCCATATTGGCTCAACTTCTTTACTTGGGAATGGATTGGTCATAAAGAAGTTTTCATATTCTTAAGCATCACATTCACCTTCCAACTTTCGCATGTGTTGGTATAATTAACATTACTAAGTACACTTTACTTAAGTTTACTTAGGATAATGCATTTTCATATTAATTGTCATGTAGACACATAGGAATTTGCACTCTATTTGAGCACATTTTGTCTCACACCTCTATTTCTGAGATACACCTTTGCATTATTATCCTCTCATTTTTTTACGTACTTTCATGCACAGTGGAGGATAATTCACCTTTGGTGAACATTATGCTTTGTTGGAAATCTTAATGAGAAACAAGATACTGAGAGGGGGGGAGGGTGTTAATCAGGATCTATAAAACTTTTCTCTTATAAGACAATTAATTGTATTCACACCTAGTCCATCTCATATTTTATATCTCATACCATATAAACATAAACATGTAATGCTGAAATGAAATCTATCTAAGCATAACATCCATGTAAACTATCAATACATAACACAATGATTTTTGTAACCCATAAACACTTCAAGTTGAAGGTAAAACTGGGGTGGGGATGAAACCCACAAATCTTGATGGAAGGATGGTAAGAAGAACTAGGGCCAAAGGCACACCCAACATTCCAAACCACCTTGCAGAGTTAACACAATAGAAGCAAACACACAAAGAGAATGACACCATAGAGAAAGAGAGAACAAAACAATTTTATTGTTTCATCAAGTAATCAACATACATGCCCAGCTGTAAGGCCTTATGGGTTATGGCTAGATACAAAATACATTCAAGATCCAAGATCCAACTTCAAATTTGCACTTCCAAACACATAGGCTTCAAACTTTCTAAGTTCTCTAAAACCTCTCCTTTGACTCTAAGCCTACACACCCTATTTATACTTGCCAAAATGACTTACAAAAGATTCTAGAACATAATTATATAACAAAAAGTCAAACCTTATAATGTTCTGAACACATCCTAAGACAAGATCATATCATTAAAGTCAGGATCATAATTGAACATGCAAGTCAGCTCCCAAAATACATACAACTTGACAAAAGAAGGAACAAAATGTTGACACTCGACATCAACAAGAACACTCGGCACATGAAGGATCACTTGGCACATATTGTAGAACTCAGCACACATCGTAGAGTGAGATGGGATAATGTGCTAACCGAAGGTTAACATGACGTGGGATAACTTCAACTTGGTAGATACTGCAAAATTACTAGCACTCGACAATCACTGCAACTTAGTAATGACTACAACTCAGCAACATTTGGCTAAATGAACACAAATGAGCAGGATAACATGTCAACCTAGGATGCTTCTGCATCAAACAACCAGGGTAGATAGAAATGATTCTCCTAAATCATGCAAGTGTCACAACTTGAGTTGAATCTAACCTAGATTGAGAAATCCATGTAGCATCTTCAATTGGTTTGTTCTTCCACTTCACCAAATATTCACAGTAATATTTTCCTCTTGTTCTTTTACCAACTCTCTGATCCAATATATGTTCAACCTCTTTAATCTACTTCTTAGGATAATCATCAGGTACAACAACTTCATCATTTGACTCATGATACTTATACATATCAACAACATTGAATATAGGAGATATATCCATGTCATTAGGTAACTCAACTTCATAAGTATTTCCAATGTCAAACTTCTTCAAGATATTACAAGGTCCTAACTTCTTCATCTTTAGCAAAATGTATGTTCCAACAGGAAATATGTCTTTCTTCAAATGAGTCATCACCTCATCACTAACTTCAAAAACATGATGTCTTCTTAATTTATCAGCATTCTCATTGTACTTCTTATTACTTTTTTGTAACTTCAGCTTCACTTCCTTATCCAAGGACTCCATAAAATCAGCAAAGTCTTCTCCTACATCACTTCTCTTCTCTTCACCAATAACATCCCTTAAATCTGATACTCCTCTAGGATGCATTCTAGTAACAATCTCAAAAGGTATCTTCCCTATAGTTCTATTCACAAAATTATTATATGCAAACTTAGCTTGTGCCAATACCATCTCCCAATTATGTGGTTCATCTCCAACTAAGCATCTCAGCAAATTACCCAAACTTCTATTCACAACCTTTGTCTGTCCATTAGTTTGCGGATGGAATGTGGAACTAAATTTCAACTCAGTACCCATCTTCTTCCACAAAGTTCTCCAAAAATAACCAACAAATTTACTATCTCTATCAGAAATAATACTTCTTGGTAATCCATGCAATTTAACAATCTCTTTGAAGAAAAGTTCAACAACATGCTCAAAATCTGATGTCTTCTTACATGGTATAAAATGAGCCATTTTATAAAATCTATCCACAATAAAAAATATAGAATCATACCCCTTTGTTGTTTTAGGAAATCCAAGAACAAAATCCATACTGATGTCACTCCAAGGTTTCTCAGGAATAAAAATAGGTGTATATAATCTAGTATTCTGACTTACTCCTTTTGCAACTTGACAAACTCCACAACTCTTTACAAATTTTTGAACATCTTTATAAATATGTGGCCAATAATACTTCTCCTTCAACAAACTCAATGTCTTATCAATTCTAAAATTTCCAACCAATCCACCACTATGCTTTTCCTTAATCAAATTAACTCTCATAGAACTTCTAGGAATACACAATTGAATACCTTTGAATAACATACCTTCTTGAATGAAATTTTCGTCATACTTTCTCATGTGATTAGTTAGATTTGGTGCTCTACATTCTCTCTACACCTTAGAAAAATCATGGTCAGTATCATACAACTCTTTTATTTCATTGAAACCAAGAACTTCAAACTTCATCTCAATCAACAAAGAATTTCTTATGCTTAATGCATCAACAACTCTATTAGTAACTCCACTCTTATGCTTAATCACAAGTGTAAAACTCTGTAAATACTCAACTCACTTCATATGTCTTTGATTCAATTTATGTTGACTTTCCAAGTACTGTAAAGCTTTATGATCAATATACAATACAAACTCCTTAGGAATCAAATAATGGACCTCCACTTCTTCAATGCTTGAGCAACAAAATAAAACTCATGATCGTACATAGAATACTTCCTTTTAGCATCATTCAATTTCTCAAGTAAAGAAAGAAATAGGTTTACCTTCTTGACTCAATGCAACTCCTATTGCACTACATCTTACATCACATTCAATTTGAAATACCTTATTGAAATCAGGCAAATCCAATACAGGTAACTTAGCAACCTTTTGTTTCAAGGTCTCAAAACTCTTATCAGCTCCATGTGTCCACTTGAATTCCCTTTTATCTCCTCGCATTATCTCAGACATAGCATTACAAACAACATTGAAATTCTTTATAAACTTCCTCTAAAAACTAGCCAAACCATGAAATTATCTTACCTCACCCACATTCTCAGGTGTAGGCCATTCCAAAATTGCTTTAACCTTATCAAGATCCATTCTCAAACCATTAGCTAAAATCAAAAATCCCAAATACACAATCTCCTTTTGTATAAAAGAACACTTTTCCAAATTAATCATCAACTTTTCCTCTTTCAATCTCTGCAATACTTGTCTAACATGCTCAAGATGTTCTTCTTTAGTCTTACTAAATACCAGAATGTCATCCAAATAAACAATCACAAACTTACCCAAAAATCTTTTCAAAACTTCATTCATCAACCTCATGAAAGTACTAGGTGCATTAGTCAAACCAAACAGCATAACCAACCATTCATTCAAACCATCTTTTGTCTTGAAAGCAGTCTTCCATTCAACATTTTCTCTTATTCTAATATAATGATAGCCACTCTTCAAATCAATCTTGGTAAAATACTTTGCTCTACTCAAACAATCCATTATGTCATCCATCCTCGACATAGGAAACTTATATTTCACTGTGATCTTGTTAATAGCTCTGGAATCAGTACACATTCTCCATTCTCCATTCTTTTTAGGTGCTAATACAATAGGTACAACACATGGACTCAAACTTTCTCTAATTATTCCCTTCTGTAACAATTCATGCACTTGTTTGTTGAGTTTTTCATCCTCTGTAGGTGTTAATCTATATGCTACTTTGTTCATAAAACTAGCTCTAGGAATCATATCCATACAATGACTTATACTTCTCACTGGTGGTAAACCATAAGGAATACCCTCTACAACAATCTCTTTATACTCATTCAACAAGTTTTCAATTTCTACTAGTACTCAATCAACATCACCAGTTTCTGTTGTCACTCGGTCATTACCACCAACACTCAGTCCTCTAGGAATTATGGCAAAATATACTTGATTCTTCTTCACTTCTTTTTCAAATTGCTTTCCATTAACCATGCAAATTCTCACAGTCATACACTTAACCTCATTTGGACTTTCAATGAAAGGAAGCAATATTTGCTTCTTTGCATTCACCCAAAGAGTATATTGATTCAATCTTCCATCATGTATAGCATATCCATCATATTTCCAAGTTCTACCCAAAAAAATATGACAACAATCCATAGGCATAATATCACACAAAAATTCATCAAAGTAATGTCCAATCTTGAACTTCACAGTTACACATTTTTCACTTACCAATAATGTATGCTCATCTATGATCTATGAAACATGATAGGGTTTAGGATGCTTTAGCCTTTGCAATGAAAACTTTGTAATCAACTCTCTTGATGCCAAATTTGTAGAACTTCCACTGGCAATGATCACCTTGCAACATTTTCCAATCATCTTATATCTGGCCTTGAAAAGACTTCTCCTTAAAATAGGTTCCTCATCACTTCCCTTATTACATAAGGTTCTTCTCACCATTAGATTTTCTCCATCCTCAGGTCTACTTGGTGAATCCTCAGTGTCTCCTTGAATCACATCATTTCTATTACCTTGCCCACTTTCAGAGGATCTACATTCAAAAGATCCATGCCCTTCTTTACCACATCTGAAATAATTACCATAGAAACCACCTCTAGAATAAGAATTACCTCTTCCCCCATAAGAACCAGTACCTCATTGGTATGAACTACAACTTTTCCACTTAGCCTTGTCTTTATCATCATTCTTCCATTCAAATTTGCCTTTATCCTACACAGAATTGTCAAATCTTCCACTTTATCCATAAGATCTACCTTTGCCTCTCTAGAATCTACCATATCTACCTCTTTGTCTTTGTCCATGCTTCTTTGTCAAGATCTCCTTGGATTTCAAGGCATATTGGTATGCTTCTTCTACACTTACCAATTTCACAAAACTTATTTCATCTTGAATTCTAGATCTCAATGCATTTAGATATCTTGCAATTTTTGCAACATCATCATCCACATGTCCAGATCTGATGTCCAGTCTATAGAATTCCTCAGTATACTCTTTCATAGTCATGTCTCTTTGTATCAAATTTTGCATCTTTCTCAACAAACTAACTTGGTTATCAGTGGGAAGGAATTTGTTCTTTACCTTGTTCACCATCTTTGGCCAAGTCTTGATCTTTTCCTTTCCTCTCCTTTATCTATCAGTTTGCAAATGCTCTCACCACAACAACCTAGTAACTGTAAGTTTCACCTTCCTATTATCAGGAGTGTTTTCATACTCAAAGAACTTCTCCATATTAGAGATCCAATCCAACATAGTGTTGGTGTCCAATTTTCCATCATAAGGAACAACTTCTACAACAGGCTTTGAATGTGCCCTAGACAATACTCACAACAATCTTTACTCATCTTGATCTTCTTTAGGTTCTAGATTAAGGTTTGGTGCCACTGCTTCATCATCAAGATGTGCTCCTCTCCTCTGAGCTATCTCCACAACATCTAATATGTTTGCAATTTGTCTCAATGTATCCAATATTACATTATTGACATTTCCTCTACCACGAAAATCCTTTATAAACCAAGTTCCTACAAGATCATAACCCTCTGAGGCCAAATCCACAAATCTACAACCCTACAACCAGATTTGAATTAGGGTTCTACACAATCCAATCTCTAGAAGGAAAAACCTCAAGCTCTGATACCACCTAATGCAAGTATGGTAAGAAGAACTAGGGCCAAAGGCACACCCAACAATCCAAAAGTTAACACAATAGAAGCAAACACACAAAGAGAACAACACCACACACACAAAGAGAGAGAGAGAGAGAGAGAGAGAGAGAGAGAGAGAGAGAGAGAGAGAGAGAGAGAGAGTTTTATTGTTTCATCAAGTAATCAACATACATGCCCAACTGTAAGGCCTTCTGGGTTATGACCAAATACAAGAAATATTCAAGATCCAAGATCTAGCTTCAAATTCACACTTCCAGACACATGCTTCAAACTTCTAAGTTCTCCAAGATCTCTCCTCTAACTCTAAGCCTAGACACCCTATTTATACTTGCCAAAAAGGCTTACAAAAGATTCTAGAACATTACATAATAGAAAGGGAAACCTTAAAATGGTCTAGACACATCCCAAGACAAGATTGTATCATTAAAGTCATGATTAGAATTAAACATGCAAGTCGACTCCCAAAATATAGACAACTCAGCAAAAGAAGGAACAAAATGTTGACACTCAACATCAATAGGAACACTCAGCACATGAAGGATCACTTGGCTCATGAAGGATTACGTGGCAGATGAAGGATCACTCATCACACACTGTAGAACTTGACACACACTACAGAGTGAGATGGGATAACACACTAATTGAAGGTTAACATGACATGGGATAACTTCAACTCGGTAGATACTACAAAATTACTAACACTTGACAATTTCTACAACTCGACAATGACTGCAACTCGGTAACAACTAGCAGAATGAACACAAATGAGCAGGATAACATGTCAACCCAGGATGCTCCTCCATCAAATATTTACTACTACAACAACAATGTTTTCTTGTTAGGGCTACAATTTGATCATATCAATTAATCTACGCTATAAAGTGTTTGCCTTGCTAAGAGTGTTTAAGACTTTTAGGTCTTACCCTATAAAATAATTTTACACTTACAATAAAGTAAGGACTCTGTTAGGATTTCTAAATAAGGTCTATTAGAACCTCTCTATTAAGAGATTTTCCTTGACTCAATTTGTTAAAACTGATTCAGTACTTGATTCTTCAATTTTCTCTGAAAGCTTATTACGGATCCCCTCTCTTCAAAATCGTAATTTGATCTCCTTATTTGATATCTTTGTTCTATCATTCATTGTTCTGATTGCTTTGTCTGATCTTCTTTCAAACTTAGCCTTCCTTCACTATGTACTTATCTTGTTTTCTCCTTCACTTCAACTCATTCATATATTGATCTTAGGGTAGGAACCCTTCTTAAATAGGTAATCGTAGAAAGTTATAGATTAGGATCAACGATCCTTATTTCATCCTTTTTTTTGTTTTACCCTTCTGATTTTTTGATTGGTTAATATGCTTTTCTTTGGATTAATGCCTTATAACAAGATGTGTAATCTCCTCCTTAATTGTCTCTACAATATTTAAATGTCATGTAGAAGTTGGCTAAAATGATTTACATAGGTGTTTTTACAATTACAAACTCATATGTCAAAACTAGTTTACTTGGCACTTGAATGTTCTGAGGCTCGGTCATAACTAACATTCATGGTGTCACTCAACTTCTACTCGCTCGACATATATTGACTCACTTGACATTAACTAACTTGCCAAATGCTCGGTCTCTTTTGTTATACTTGACTTGTATGCTGACTCAGTCTCTACTAGGGTTCTCGACAACCTCTGACTTTCTTGGCTTATGATAAAATATAGACAAGTCTTTTGTAGCTCAACCTTCTCTGGATGACTCAGTCGTAGTGATGACCATCCAATATTTCCTTGGAAATGAATAAGTGTTAGACATCAATAGGTAACTTAGGCTTAGAGATTAATAATGTCCCCCTTTGACATTAGTGGCGAAAACACTTTTCCATGACTTAGCTTTGCATGCAAACATAATGTTCCCCCTAAGACTATAACTCAATCTTCAAAAATTTATCTCTAATATATAGTATATACACATCTACAAACTCTGATGTTGTATCATCTAAAAATATTGTATCTAATTTATGTATCTCCCTTGCTATCATCTTCTCATATTTCCCTTTTCACTAATACTTCCCCCTTTGTAATGTATGGCATGAATATATTTCCCCCTTGTTTTTGTCACTTATGGCTTGGGGTTTGCTAGGGTTAGCTTGTACTTATCCAAAAATGTTTGATGACATGCCAAAATTTCTTCAAGTCCTTTATTCCATATGTCTCTTGTTGAGTCCATGACTTGAATATGAATCTCTAGTTGAGTAGCTGGATCAATTAAGCTCCCTACAGTTGAAAGATGTGTACCTTTCTTTGTTAAATTCTGAGTTATAGATAATTCCCTCTGAATTATCTCCAAATGTGGTAGTAGCATTAACTGGATTGAAATCATTTTGTTTTGTATGCCACTGTCTCTAGCCATTAACTCAACTAACCTCTTTTGATCAAATGTCAACTTATTATATGAAGGTGATCTTGAAGTTGCATTCTTTCCCAATGAATGTGTACTTGCCTTCATATCTACCTGAATCAAATCAATAGAGAACTCAACATACCAAAGCTTCATGTACAAAGAATGAATTACTATAAAAATTCCTTCTAGCTAAGTGGCAAGGCTAGAAAGTTCGACCTGCCTAATTGCAAGTTTTTTTGAAACTTTCTGCAAAATTTTTTACTCAAAATTCTTCTCAGACCATCTCATCAGAGTTTAGTTCCCCCCCCCCCTCCCCCCCCCGCCCCAAGTATAGTAGGTTTCTTCTATTTGGGAGGGGAGGGGGGGTCCCCAACCTAGCAATAGGGCAGGCTCGCCAAAACTATCAACTATGTACACTAATTGATCTAAAATTGGATGTTTCATATTAACATCTAAAATATCAAATGCATCAACAAAAGTATCCTTTATATTATGCAATACTTGCTTCTTTTTGTGTTCTCTTCTCAACTGTTATTGCTTTGTCTTGAGACTTAGCAAGGTTTGCAGTTCTTCCATTTTCTCCAATGTCATTGTGTTCAAGTCATACATAGCTAATGTGATTACTTCATCTAAACTCATTGTTTTTGTTGTTATATCATCTGTATGTGCCTTTATCTGAGATTAAGGGGTGCTATCACTAGGTAGTGATATCTGTAGTTGTTTTCCCTTTGCACTCGATCCAGGTGACTTCTCCCATGGAGTTTATTTAACCTATTGTATAGGTGTAGTAGTTAAGGTCTTTGTAGGTATGACACTTGACAATTGAATAAGAGCCTATATAGCCTCTTTTTCTTTGGGTTTCTCTATCTTTGTCATCACTTTCTCTGGTTTTGTCTTGTTCTCATCAGGTTTGACATATGTGACATGGGTGAATTGTGGAAACACAATTATTTCCTTGTCCTATTTCTCAACACTCATGTTAGAAACCACTATAACTGATGTAACTTTGAATCCTTTAGTACTTGCACTCTCAATCCTTGAATAATCATGTACTTGTAGTAACACTGGATTGGTGCATGGTAGAGAGGGATTCGAGGCATCTAGTGGAGCAATTTTCAAATCTTCCTCAGTCAATATGTTCTAATTTTGTGGGGACGAATCAAGAATGTCCTCAATTGTGACAACATCTTTTTGTTCACACCCTTCTACCAATTGTTCGATTTCTTCTACAAGTTTTTCCACTTCTTCTATATCATCCTCTTCTTCCTTGACTTCTTCACCTCTCTCTCTCTTCTTCTTCATCATCTTCTTTATTAGCCGATGGAATAAGCAACCCAAATGCTTCCTTCCATATTAGGATGCTCTCTTGCTCAACTTCATGAGCTTTATTCATCAAAAATTTATAAGCCCTCTCCTTAGGCATAAATCTCTTCACAAATTCTTTCACGGATATAGGCATATGTGTCTTCCCTAAATCTAGCATAGTTTGTGCTAAAGTGGTTTCCCTAATATGTCTTTTAGTGGATAACACCCACTTCCACTTAGCATCAACTTTATTATACAAATTCTCAGGAATGCCTTGACCTAACTCTATAGGTGTAGATTTGAATTATATCATCATATCAATCAAAAAATTTTCAAGCTTCCCTTGGTCTAATTTATTTAAAGAATCAAAATTAAATTATCTTTAATGCTTCTATGTTTGTTGATTCTTTCATTGTATCACATACCTGGTTAGCAATTATTAGAGGTGGTGTTGGCACAATCTGAAGCTTTCTCAGATCATCAGACTCTATTTCTTCATCATCTTCCTCCTCCTCATGTGTCACAACTAGTTTTCTCCTCAACCTCTTAGGTAGATTTTGCTTTGGTGTTCTGGTCGGCTTTCTCTTTGTTGGGCTTCCTTTCTTATTTTTAGTTGGGGACTAAG
This sequence comes from Cupressus sempervirens, assembly GCA_028749045.1. Lineage (NCBI taxonomy): Eukaryota > Viridiplantae > Streptophyta > Pinopsida > Cupressales > Cupressaceae > Cupressus > Cupressus sempervirens. Next base: position 65,469,970 of record CM053783.1, read on the forward strand.
CTGGCTTTGACCTTGTAACTACTCTTCTTTTAGGCTCTGACTTTGGTGTTTTGAAAATTTTCTTTACAACCTTCTCAAGATCCTCTTTCAATTTTGGTTCAACAATCACTATTTTCTTTTGCTTTGTTGCCTTGGGCTCAACAACAACTAGTTCTTTGCCCTTAGATGACTTGGCTTGGGCTTCTTCTTCAGATTTCTCATCCTCACCTTTTCCTTCAATAATCTGAGGTTGAACTTTGCCAAATTTTCCCTCAAGATCCTTCTTTATTTTCTTATCTATCTTGGGCTCATTTATTTATGATGTCACTCTATTCTTGACAATGTCATATGTCAGTACAGTTACTACTGTTGTCACTTCATCAACATTAACTTCATATTGCATCAGCCTCAGCCATACAAACCTTAGTAGTATTGTCTATGCATATATAAAATGTGTATCTACCATAAAACATATATCATCAAAATAATTATCCACAACCGACTTATGTATCGTCATTCAGTTCTTCATCTTATTATTGAATTCTTCAAAATAGTTGTCCATTACAACTTCAAAATTGTCTCCTAATTGACTTATCGAGTCACTTATCTAATCAATAGTTTTCCTACTTCTATCCCACGAAATTGTTCCTACTGCAGGGAATGCATTTTGTACATAGAAAAATATACGTACAAATAGGGAACCAAACTTACATATCATACTCTTGGCTTTCTTTACAGCTCCAAGATTTTCTAACAATTGTTGTAGTTACATCTCATCTAGATCATAACTATGATCTTTCTACACAATTTTGTATCCCAAGTCCACTGTAATGCAAGACACGCTATTGTGAGCATTTATTTTCATCTAAAATATGTGTTGTATCAATATGAATAAGAATTACAATCTATCATAATAGATATCTAAGGATATACAACAATTTAATTTACATACACGATCATGTGCAAATTTTATGGTTACATCTTGTGTGTATAAAACTTGTGTTTTTTTACATCACATATTTGAAATGAGATTGGCAATGTCAACAAGTGCCTTAATATATTTCTATGTTAGGATTGAAGCACTAAATATATTAGGAATGAATGAAATATATTCCTTAGATCTAAAAAGTAACGCATCATGTTATGCAACATTAACACACCAATAAAGTGCAACTAGTGCACACCAATTGATCTAACTTTCTGAAGAGAATTCAAAAATGTCAAAAAAAAGCATGTTGACGTGGCATTGTTTTTTGTGATGCAAAATAGAACTTTAGTTATAAGTAGGGAGTTTGTCAAGTAAGTTGTACAAAAGTGAGAGCGATTTGAAAATGCCAAATTGGATTTTAAAATGTGCAAAGTTAGAGTCATCAACTACTCAATCTTCTCTCCTCAATGTATTATGGAGTATTGGTGTTAAAAAAATAATGCAATCTATTTGTACATCAACGAGATATACAATCTTCTTTAATAGATTGGTTCTTAGTTTTCATGAGGTTCAACCTTGAAACATATTTCCCTCTCATAATAAATTTGACAATCAGAAATATTGAAATTTATTGAAAGGTTGCCTTTATCAATAAATGAAAGGATCCTAAAGTGGAGTAGGGTATAATTGTAGAGATAGCATTTGAGCATAATTAGTCCTCAAGTGAAGCACACAAAGTGTCATGTCAGTACTTATCCTCAAAAATATTTCAGTAAGTTTGAATAGCAACCAATCATGTGATGCCACAAAAACACACCAATAAACATGATTTAGAACACAAATATATCTACTTTTTAGAAGCATCTAGACACCTTAACCTAAAAAAACATGTAGGGCAAATGAGCTAGTTGTTGCCCATGTATGCATTTCTGCCATGTCCACCCCCTCAATTACCCCTATCTTCCCCCCCCAATAACTACCATTAAAAGCCCCAAAAAATGACCGCACTTGTACTAATAACAGATCACACATGTATTAATAATTGACCATTTTTTAGGTTTCTTGGTTGGTAATTGGTCCATTTGTGCAAAAAGTACTTTTTTTGGGTGAGTGGCCATTTAGGGGTCTTAGTGGCAAGTATCAGGTGAGCATTTTAAAATGACACTTTTAGACCACCTCGCACTCCACGAGTTCTACAAACTAGAGCTTAGCCGAAAGGTTAGCTTTAAGATTTTCACTCACTTACGTAGGTTCACAGAAAAATCAAGAAATTTTGATATATAGATTAGAAACTATAGGTGCACAAAGTTAGCTTCGATGACTAGAGGTCATTTCCCCTAGTGCCATTTTTTTTTTCTTTTTTTCAAAGTGTTAGATTAAAATAAAAGATTATCACAAGGATGTAGCATCATAGTTTGCAAAATAGACTCAACCAAAAAAAGGGTAAAAATCTTTATAAGTAAAGAGTCATTATCCACTTTTTAGCTATTGATAAGTCTCCAATTGATTCCCCGATAATTTATTTTTAGATCAACATATGACTCGTAGTAATGTTAGACTACTTAAATCTCAAACATTTATTTGCAAAGCCTTTTCCAACAAATCATTCAAAAGCCCCATTTACGAGCTAAATATATCCGTTAAACGTTACCTTTACAATAACCTTTGTAAGCCAATCATTTAAAAGCCCCATTTATGATGGTCACTCAAAATATTAAAAATGCCAAGAGCTATATATCTAAACTTGATTAATATAATAATAATAATAAGAAGAAGAAGAAGAAAATTAAATAGTACAAACGGCTCCATTTATTTCCAAAGTTTCTCTGCCCACCATCATTAATAAATTGGTGTACGAAAAATTGATTTAATATTTTGACATCTCATGTCTCCGTAGAATTGGAAGAAGCTGTACTTCTTTCTGCTGAACCCCTCATTTTCATTATAATTGCTCTTTGATTAGCCATATAACAATGATAACAAAAAGGCTTAATAATAATTTTTTAATAACAAAAAGGCTTAATAATAATTTTTTAATAACAAAAAGGCTTAATAATAATAAATTTTTATTCCTTTTATTTGGAACAATGCACGTCCAACAGTGGGCAATGTGTATATTGATTTGCTGTCAGATGTACGCTCTGGATTCATTCCACAGAGCTTGGAGGGATTTTAAAAAGCAGCATTTTGTCTGTCCTAATAATTACATGTTTTCCATTAATTGTACTCCTTATCCCAATTGCTTTGTATGGATGACTCTTCTATTGGAATAATATATCTTAGTCTGTAATTGGTGGGTGGAAGATATTTGGATTATCATTTAGAAAAAATTTAAGTGTACGAGGGACATCGATTTGTTAGTTATTGTTTCTGTATTAGATTGTGTTGGAATTTTTACCAACACTAATAATTCTAATGGATTGTGGAAATCTGATCTCTCTAATTGACATAGATTTGTTTAGATGAGGTCAATTAGCGTACCATTTAATAGAAAATTGACTATAACTAATAATTTATGCTACAAAATGCAATATATAATTATAATATAATTTATAAAAAGGTTATTATATTTAAAAAGCATGATTAATCATGAAATTCACTTGAAAATCACCATACAAAATCTAATGATTTAGAAAATAAATATTATAAATAAATTGAAATAAAAAGATTTTAAAAATAAATTTAATAATTTATATTATCAAATACAATATATAATAGTATAATTTAATTTGTGCTACATTAAAATGGTATTGGATATTAGTTATATACTATAATAGAATATTATTTATATTAAATAAAATAATAAATATAATTATATCAATATAATTTAATTTATAAATAATAAAAATTTATAATATTTCTACAAATAATTTAGCTAATTATCTAAATTTCTTATATGATTAATCTTCACATTCTTTATATTTAAAAGACCATTAAACACGAATTCATTTGATTTCTTTCTCATAAAACATTTCCTTATTAAACTCACGAATAAATTACACAACTTCAAAAATTAAATACACTTTCAAATGTCCATTATTATTTTTCACTTTACATGATTTTATAAATATCACTTTTCACCAATTCTATTGAACTAGTCTTGGCGAACAAGAATGCTTTGACATGAATACAAACTGGGATCAAACATATAGGATACAAAGCACCTATGAATTAATTTATAATCTATTAACCAATCTGTTGCCCAGATATCAAAAATTGCTCCTCATGTCAAATTATGGTTATTCCTTGGATGCAACCCTTTTTAAAGGTTAAAATGATTGCTTCTCCTCAAGCTTTTTAAGCATTTTTGCCTTTCAAATATCTTTGGCTCATTCCTATCTCTGTCCAACACTTTGAATTTTTGAATTTCGGTTCTCGAGTCTCAAGTTATCAAAGGTTAATGAAGCATCCCAAAACACGTATATCATCTTAAAATCTTAACCTTTCCATCAAAAAGGTTAATATAAGTTCCCAAAACACATGTTTTCAAACAAATCATTAACCATTAACCTCATTAAAAAAAGTTAAGGTCATTTCAAAATCTTAACCTCTTCATCTAAAAGGTTGAGATAAGTTTCCAAAATGTGCATTTCCTTCCTAATCATTAACCATTAACCTCTAAAAGAGGTTAAGGTTTGGGGTCCAAAACACACATTTCTAAAATGATTATTAACCTCATTTTTCTGAATGGTGAAAATCTAAAAGAAATTGTGTATTGTCATGGCTTGATGTGATCCAAAAATCCAATGTGGGGAGTATAAGCCATAAATATAATCTTTAAAGTTTGCAAGAAGAAGTTTGATATTTCATTCATTCAGACTATGGCTTGAAATGTGATCAAAAGGGATTGTAAATATGCACTATCATAAATCTCCCAAATAACACAAGGTCATTGGTTATTATTGTGAAGGATATTGAAGGTGTAAGTCTTCATAATGAGAATAGCCACCACCCAGCCTGCATACCAAATGGACTGGAAAACTAGTGAAGTCTATTTCAAGACATTATTATAGCAGTTGTATCCATGCATGTGAACGATTTGATAGAATTTTGCAACTCCTAGTCATGGTATATAACATTATTGAATGAGGGTTTCCAATACATACCTTCTCATGTGGGTTGTGGAAATGATCAAGGTTCTTACAACTACATGGGAAACACAATAATGAGTGTGGCAACATGCTTTGAGTCTATATGCCAAGGTGGATAGGTTGACATGACATTTTTTTGACTAATCTAACCAATAACAAGGAACGTTAACCGTTTGATAAAATGTGTCTGCATCAGCCCAATCATAGACAAATAACATGAACTGTTTGACCAACCTCCCTTCATCTTCCATCCTAAATGCATGGAGATCAGCAACTATTGCAAACAAAAAGAAGGTACAAGAGCCATTTGATTTGAGTTTTCCATCCTCAACTTGATCATAAACAAGACACATGGCTTTTGTGACCAACTTTTCTTTATCCTTCATATGATGTAATGGTTTTAATCTTCTATATTTGTAATCAACGACTTCTATCATTTTGGGGTTAATTTTTTAGAGGTTAATTAACCTCATCCAAATCACGTATTTAAGAAGTAGTTATTAATCATGAAGGAGTAGTTCTTAACCTCAATGTCTATATAAGCGATCATCTTAGCTTTGTAAGGGGACTTTTTGGACTTTGGAATATGAGAACACTTATGTTAGAATTTTGGTGATAAGATAATATTTGGAAAGTGTGTACAAATTTTGTCTTTGTAATCGAAAATTCCTCTTAGGTTCTTGGTGCAAGAAAATAAAGGAATGTGCAATTTGAGTTCTCTTCTTTCAAAATCTAAATTGTTAAAAATGTTGATTCTCTTTGAAGTAAGCATTTTCATTGTATTATACAGATGTTTATGAATCCTTGGATCAACATTGTGCCAGTGGTAATTCTCAAGCGTAGATCTTGATTGTTGTTATTAGCGGTTTAAGTTAATTCAAGAAAGCTGTGAAGTTGTGTGGTGCATTTGTCATCAATAGTTTTCTCTCTATCTTTCAAATTTTTAATCCATTTACGTTGAGAAATCAAATACACCCATCATAGGAGGGAGCTGCCCCTCTCAAATGCAGAGGAAGATTGCAATCTAGTAATGATCGGTTTCAATCTCTCCAACTGTTGGCATAGTTGTCACTGTTCACAGGGCGAACAAGGTCAGTTTGAGAAGTAGCTATCACAGTGACAAATCTATTTACCAGTAGATTTTTGGTGACTCTACTGGGGACCGAGACAAGAAAGATTAATCAGTCACATGTGATGAAGTAGATGGTGTTGCCTCATGAGAATGTGCTTCCAGTTCTATAGCCAAACCTTGGTTTCCAAGACATGTAGGAAGATATTATTTTAGATTTGAACACTCTAGCCTAGAGGTGTAGACAAAGTTCTCAGCAATATCATCAAGTAAATCAAGTTCTAGAAGAAGAAGAAGAAGAATTCAGGAAAATCTTGTGAAGAGATCCTATTGGTCAAAATGTTGTAGTCATTGAAAGAATAGTTGCTATTCCAAGAAGGAATGGGTAAAATCTTGGTCACATCCAAGGTTGAGTAAATAATAATCAGTAAGTTGGCTGATAAAGGTACCTTCCCTTGAATGAAGGTTTGTGACTCTATTTTGAAGTTTGACTATTGGCAATTCTATCTGAGGTTCGAATTCAAAACATGGTTTGGTACAAAGGGAAAGTGGAAAGTGATAGTGACAATGACAGTGATGAGGAATATTTTTCATATCCAAAGAAATAGATTCTTGATGAGCCTTTACAAGTTGAATTCTTGAGGAATTTCTATGGTGATAGGAGGCTAGATCCTAGAATGGTTCATCCTTGCTTGCTACAAATTTTTCAAAAGATCGAGGAAGATGATGGAAAACATTAAAGGTTTCTTTCTCATGATCATGATTCTTTATTTGAAAAAGGTTCAACATATAAAGATAAAGGTCTCTTCGCAAAGTGTCTTTCATATAAATCAGTGATGAAGAATAATGGAAATGTCTCCCATTCACCTGTCTCTCAACAAAATCAGTTTTTCATCGATCCTAAGCAAGGTAGCTTCTTGAAGAGTTTCTATGGTGGACAAAAACTAGATCCAGAAAAGATTCATTTATCTTTGCTCCAAACTTTGCAAAAGATAGATGAAGAAAATGGTAAAGATAATAAATTTTTCTCTCACAAACCAAAATCATTTTTAGAAAGAAGTTCCACATGTGATTATAAGGAAGAAATTAATCAGAAAAATGATTCATGTGAAATGAGGATGGATAATGGTGGTAAAAAATGTGTCCCAGTACTTATACCTATTTCTCATCAAAATCATAATTCCATTGATCCCAATCATGTTGAGTTTTTAAAAAGCTTCTATGGTAATGCACACTTGGATCCTCACAAAGTACATCCTTCTTTACTTCCAACACTGAAAGAAATTGAGAAAGAAGCCCCATGCAAGAATTATTTTCTTGACAACAAAACATCTCTTGATCCAAATTTTAGAAAGGACTCATCTAAATTTTCATGCATGAAAGAAGATGGGGATTCTATGTCTAATCAAGGAGAGGGTTGAGAAATGGAGTCCACGAGAGAAAAAATGTCTGTTAATGTATCAAGGCATCATTGTGAAAATTTCAAAATCTAGGAGAAAGTATTCAATCATCTCGATCCTAATGAGAAAGAAAAAGAAAAATCAAATTCTCAAGAAACTATGCAACATACCATTGAAGATGAGGGAAATGTGGATCAAAGTGAATTTCATATCACTTTTATTCCTACTTGGTGCCTCAATCTTTCAGATGATGACTTCCTATATGGAGAAGATCTTCCTGTTCATCCTTTCATAATCATTCAAGATGACAGATCTATTGACAACATCAATACTTCAGATGTCATTGCACAATTTGGAAACATTACCATTGATGGAGATTAAAAAAAAAAATGAACCTCTAAAAATATCTACTTTCCCTATGGGAATTGAGACCTTTACATTTGATGACATTGAGAACTTGTGATTAAAAGATCAGTTGATGAAAAATTGAAAAATCAGCTTCAAATAGAAGAAGACGAATCATCTAGCCTTCATTCTTTATCATGCATGCCAACCTTCACATTTCATGAAAGATGTCTTGGAAAAGAATTTATGATTCAAAAGGACATAGATATCATTGAACGTATTGAAAATGAAAGTTATATGGATATGAAGACAAGTTCCTCTAATCTAATGGAAGTGAAATTAAAATCCTATAGATCATTCAAAGGTCAAAGAAATCCTCTTTTTGAGCCTTCTCATCAAATAGGAAATCCTATGCCAAAGAACTTCTATGAGAAGAATAACCATGATGAAGAAAGTAATGAGTTAGCAGAGGATCTCATTGAGGAATTTGATGAAGGAAACACTTATGATGTATTTACTCCAAGCTTGTGCTCAAAATCCTTGGATGGTAATTTCCTCTATGAAGAAAATGTTTACTTTAGTCCTTTATTCTTAGAGGAAGGCATTTTTATTGATGATTCTCAAGTTGGCATTCAAAGACAAGGTTCAATGGCTATAACTCCATGGGTTACTTCCCATCACAAATTATATGAAGGAAAACCCATACAAAGTTTGATCTCTTCTAGTCTTAACCACCAGAAGGACCTCCAAAAGAAGAATTTTGATATTGATGGAAGGCAACTTGAAATTATAACCAACCATGTTGATGATGGTATCAATGTAACTCAATAGTACCTAAGAATTCAAGATGATCTTTCAGAAGATAAGGAAGAAGAAATGGATCGTGGGAAGGTTCAACCTAACATGAATGTGCATCTAGGTTGGAATAATTTTACAAAAGATTCAACCATGATCATGCCAATAGAAAAGCAAGAGTGTCCGGTGTCAAAATTGAATTCAGGACTTCATGATGATAAACTACTAGAAACTCAAGTAGAGGGTTTTCCAAGTATAAGAGAATATCATAAATGCATTGAGAAACTTGAGAGCATTATACTTCAACTCTTTCAAAATGAAGTCATCAATGAAATGCAACAAGAAGAAGAGTTGATTTTGAAGTCTGATATTTTTTATGAAGCCTAGTTATTTGGATGCATCTCTTTATCTAGAGATGTGGAGCATGCTAGGGATCTTATAGTTAGAATTCAAGGAGCGAGCTTATATTTGAGTCCACATGAATATGAAAGTTTCCACATGTTAGCATGCCATGGTATTCATTTCCCCCAATCAGTGAATGGATTTTCATGATTATACCTTGACTCATTGGAGGTAGGGAAACCTACCTTGTTCATAGTCTAGTTAGGAGATTTTGTTGTGTTTGGTCTTTCTTTTAGCTGTCCCATTTTTTTATGTTAGTTTCACCCTTAGAAAAGTGGTTCCTCATGTGACTCTATAGCCCAATGTATAAGGAACTATTCTAATTTTTTTAGATTTGAGTTTCATCATTGTTAGTTCTTGTCCCCATATAGAGCCAGCTGTTGCCCGAATATCAAAAATTGCTCCAAATTTTTAAAATCCTCGTCATGTCAAACTATGGTTATTCCTTGGATGCACCCCTTTTTAAAGGTTAAAATGATTGCTTCTCCTCAAGCTTTTAAAGCATTTTTTCCTTTCAAATATCTTTGGCTCATTCTTATCTCCATTCAACACTTTGAATTTTTGAATTGTGGTTCCTGAGTCTCAAGTTATCAAAGGTTAATGAAGCATCCCAAAACACGTATTTCATCTTAAAATCTTAACTTCTCCATCAAAAAGGTTAAGATAGGTTCCTGAAACATGTGTTTTCAAATAAATCATTAACCATTTAGCTCATAAAAAAAGGTTAAGGTCATTTCAAAATCTTAATCTCTTCATCTAAAAGGTTGCGATAAGTTTTCAAAATGTGTATTTCCTTCCTAATCATTAACCATTAACCTCTAAAAGAGGTTAAGGTTCGGGGTCCAAAACATGTATTTCTAAAATGATTATTAACCTCCTTTTTTTGAATGGTGAAAATCTAAAAGAAATAGTATATCATCATGGCTTGACGTGATCCAAAAATTCAATGTAGGGAGTATAGGCCATAAATATAATCTTTAAATTTTGCAAGAAGAAGTCTGAAATTTCATTCATTTAGACTATGGCTTGAAGTGTGATCAAAAGGGATTTGTAAATATGCACTATCATAAATCTCCCAAATAACACAAGGTCATTGGTTATTACTATGAAGGATATTGAAGGTGTAAGTCTTCATAATGAGAATAGCCACCACCCAACCTGTATACCACAAGACATTATTATAGTAGTTGTAGCCATGCATGCAAATGATTTGATAGAAGTCCACAACTCCTAGTCATGGTATATAACATGATTGAATAAGGTTTTCCAATACATACCTTTTCAAGTGGGTTGCAAAAATGATCAAGGTGCTTTAGAAACACAATAATGATTATGGAAGAATGCTTTGAGTCTCTATGCCAAGGTGGATAGGTTGATAGGACATTTGTTTGACTAATCTAATCAATAACAAGGAATGTTAACTATTTGATAAAATGTGTGTGCATCAATCCAATCATAGACAAAGAACATGAAGTGTTTGACCATCCTCTCTTCATCTTTCTAGCCTGAATGCATGGAGATCAATGACCCTTATAAACACAAATAAGGCATGAGAGCCATTTGATCTAAGTTCTCCATCCTAAACATGATAATAAAAAAGGCACATGGTTTTTGTGATCAACTTTCCTTTATTTTCCAGCCGCAACATTCGGAATGGTAGTGGTATAATGATAACAAAGTATGGTAACTATTTGATATAATGTCCATTGACCAGTTCAACCATAACCAAGGTGTCACCTCCAATTCAAGATTGTGCATAGTATAAAAGAGAACATTGCCAATGTTGGAAGTATTGTGGGACAACATAATAACTAAATGCAGAAATCTCACACCTTCCTTGCACCTGTGCACAAGCATATTTAGTGAAATATGGAGTTGCCGATAGGAGCATGCTAAATCTAAATGTTGTCATTAGTTGCCAATGAAATTGGAAGCACAAATAATATGCCTTTTAATCGTCTAACCGAATGTCTCAAGCTTAGAGGCTTTATAAGTAAATGGAAAGCTTTCAAATTGGCTTGAACATGGAAATATGAGTGCACAAAGGTGGCAATATTAATTGACTCCAGAGAGGTGCATGTAAAGTTTTGCAATAGACCATGATTAAAGAAGTGGTATCTGATGAGAGTCTTTTGAAGTGATCACCAAAAAGTTTTAAGGGGGCCTTCACATTCCCTTTTACATAGTCAAAGATCAATGCCAAACCATTACCTCAATATCTAAGCAGGTTGCGAGTTCATTCACACAATGCAATTGATTGAGCTCAAGGCCATGCACTCAAATTGTTTGATGAAGTGCCTCTTAAATATTTGTGGCAGAGATGAAGCTCAAGCTCATTATTTTGGAAAATCCACAATGTCTTCCTAGAAGTAGCCACATATTTCACATGGGTGGAGAAAATTTGGAAAGCCAACGCTTCCAAACATACGGTCATCGTTGTTCCATGATCAAAATAAAAGCTTCAAGGCATTTGATAATGGGGTTTGATGTCTTGGAGAAAATGTGCAATGGCTTGTGCCTTCATTCCTACCGCACACAGATTTTGAAGCAATAACAAGGCTCTCTAAAATGCCTTATCCTTCATATGATGTAATAGTTTTAATCTTCTATCTTTGTAATCAATGAATTCTATCATTTTGGGGTTAATTTTGTAGAGGTTAATTAACCTCACCCAAATCAGGTATTTGAGAAGTAGTTATTAAGCATGGAGGAGTAGTTCTTAAGCTCAATGTCTATATAAGCGACCATCTTAACAAGTTGTAAGGGGACTTTTTGGACTTTGGAATATGGGAACACTTATGTTAGAATTTTGGCGATATGATAATATTTGGAAAGTGTGTACAAGTAATCAAAAATTCCTCTTAGGTTCTTGGTGCAAGAAAATAAAGGAATGTGCAATTTGAGTTCTCTTCTTTCAAAGTCTAAATTGTGAAAAATGTTGATTCTCTTTGCATTAAGCATTTTCATGGTATTATGTAGAAGTTTATGAATCTTTAGATCAACATTGTGCTAGTGGTAATTCTCAAGCATAGATCTTGATTGTTGTTATTAGCGGTTTAAGTTAATTCAAGAAAGCTATGAAGTCGTGTGGTGCATTCGTCATCAATAACGTTCTCTCTATCTTTCAAAGTTTTAATTCATTTATGTTGAAAAATCAAATACACCCATCATACGAGGGAGCTACCCCTCTCAAATGCAAAGGAAGATTGTAATCTAGTAATGATTGATTTCAATCTCTCCAACTGTTGGCACAATTGTCACTGTTCACAGGGTGAACAATGTTAGTTTAAGAAGTAGCTATCACAATGACAAATCTGTTTACTGACACAATCTTAATGAATTATTTTTTGATTAATCAAACATTTCTAAAGTTTATATATTAATTTATTATTGAGTCTAATTTTCTCAACAATGATTGGCTTATTTGATTTGGTCTTATCGAACCCCCTTTTTGGATGCTCTCCATATTGATTTATTTTCGACTATATTTTATTAATATTTAATATTTCTATGTTTTTATTGAAGTTATTTATAAATTTACTTATAATTATTTTAATCTTTTACTATTAAAAATTACTTGTTTATTAACTTTATATATATATATATATATATATATATATATATATATATATATTTTTTTTTTTCTTTAATGTTTTATTATATTACATTTACTTTTTAACAATCAATGAATTAATTTATAAACCATTGTCCAACTATAATGAATTTTTAAATATTAATCATAATATTTAATATAAATAATACATAGTAAAAAATAAAAATGTTTATTTTACAAAATATACATTTATTAGTATTTAATATTTCTATGTTTCTAATGAAGCGATTACTTCTAATTACAAGATAAAAAATAAAAATATTTATTTCACAAAATACATATCAAATTAATATATTTCTAAGTTATATTATATTATCAAATGTTTTATAATATTAAAATTATATAATACATAAAAAAATATTATACATCTATTTTAATGTTGATTGGAATGATTTCAATTGTAAGTTTTAGTTATTTGATTTTTTTGGGTATGTTTGAGCATTTACGAACAATTGTGCAAACAACAAAAATTAAAAAAACATTAAACCTCACCATAAATGACCTTGCCATAAATGCGTCTTTTTTTATGGAGACTTTTTTTAATGCTAGATAAATAGATTGTTTAGGGATTTGGGTGAAAATAATTAATAAAATGAATTGTAATAAATGTTAATAGAATATAATTTTAAGTAAAAAATATTTTATATAAAATTAATAACTTTTAAAGAATGTTAAAATAATAAATTACTTAGATATTGAAAAAAATCTATTTACATAATTTTATTTAGTTATATTTTAATATATTATATTTTTTTAGTGTTTAATTTATTTTTAAAATATTTTGATTTTAATTTACAAATTAGTTATAATTTTTTTTAAATATATAATTTTAATTATGTTTACTATAGTTCAATTCATTATTAATATAATTGAAAAATATTTTTATGTTATAAACATTTTATTTTTTTAATACATATTGCATATTGATTATAATTTAATCCATAGAATGGTATCTAATGAAACATCTATTTTCACATATCAATTATTAATTATAATTTTATGTGTTAATTATATAATCTAATTTAAATTAGTATTGATTTCAAATCAAAATATACTTTTAAATATACAATTAAAATTTAATATTTATATCTTTTTTAAAAAAAATTTAAATAATTGAACATCCAAAAAGAAATGAGTACAAAATCATAGCAGGGGAGGCAAGCCTTAACCACTACGCTCAACCATCTAGTTCAACTGAGATCCAAAAAATAGCTAACTCGCACAATATGAATCAGTTTTTTCGAGAATACAAAAGAAAAAGATGAGAATTAATCCAGAATGTGATCATGGTCTTCAATCCAAGCAGTCCAACCTTGCTCTCCTTCCATCCAAGCTATTTTCTTGCTCTCACGGATATGCGCAAAGAAATCCAGCCTATCAACAGAAGGGCCTCTGGTGTCTCTAATTTCCTTCAGCAGATGCTTAAGGGCAATCTCGAAAGTTGCCTGATCATCTACAATGCTAGCCTGTTCCAGCCCATGGCCATCATGTAGGAATCTTTTCAATTTATTTTCCTCAAGCTTCATGATACAACACACCTGCGAAACAATCTTAAATCGTATGAGTTTCAATTGAAACAAAGTAAGGGATCTACCAATGTCTTGGAACTTGTCCTCATTTCTAAATTTCCAGATAAACCAAAGAATATGAGAGGATAGAATATTCCAAAAGAAATTAGCATCCTTTCTGAGACCAGTAATATTGCCAAGAATAATATCCATAACAGACACATGATCAGTAATAATAATTCCAAAAAATTTCCATATAATCTTAGCAAACTGACAAGTAAGAAAAATATGTCTTAAGTTCTCAAGAGTCCCGCAAATAGAGCAAAAGTTAGTAATGTCAAATTGATCTTTAATAGGAAGTCTATCAAGAAGAAGCTGCCACTTGAAATGCAATATTTTGGGAGGAATATGAGATTTCTAGAACCTATCAAGAATTTTTTGCCATTCAAAAAAATCAAGATTCATATACCAAATAGAATTTAGATGTGAGAGAATGGAATTATCTTTATTAAGGACTTTATAAATATCCTTAGCCTTGAGTTTATGCAAGAGAGAACCATCATCCCAACGAAAGGATAAGAATCTGTGAGAGTCTACATCACACCTACAAGGAAGATTGAATGAACTGCAAGCATTAGAAATCAAATTATAAGTACGTTTGTGGGAATCAGGAAGATTAAACTTAAGCTTGATATCCTGCCAACTAGCAAGATTATCATTCTCAAGGATATCAATGAAACATTTAATACCAAGGCTATTCCATAGCTTAGCGGAACACCCTTGAGTCAGGGCGAGAGGCTTGTCTTTGTGCTTCAAATTCCACCAGATGGAACGTTCACCATGAATGGTATTATTATTGTCAGAGTTAGAATTATAAATGAAACCTCTAACTAGTTCCCAAGCCTTCCAGATAGACTTAAAAACTAGAGAACCTTGAGCAGAGACAGAGAACGTCCCAACAACGAGATCAACAAAAGGAAGATTCTTCCAATACTTGGCCTACTTAGGAAAACTAGATTGAATATTATGTCTCAAAAGAATTTTCCAAGGCTCTTGCCCATGAAGAGCTTGAAATATCCATTTAGCCACAAGAGAGACCCCTTGAATCCTAAGGTTTTTGAGGCCTAGCCCTCCTAACCTCTTATCAATGTGACACCAGCTCCATCTAACAACATGTTTTTTCTTATTTCCTTTACCATCAGACCATAAGAACCTCCTAATGGCCTTCTGAATTTCAAAAATTTGATAACTGCCAAACATCCAAACTGAGGAATAATAAATACTATAAGAAGATAGAATTTTTTGACAAACTTCCACTCTACCGGCGAGGGAAAGAACCCTGTTATCCCATTTGTACAGCTTTTTGAAAATTTTGTCCTTAACCCAAATCCACATGTCTTTGAGTGAAGGGGAGATGGAAAAGGGAACCCCCAAATATCTAACAATCTTGTTAGGTCCCCCCTAAGAATATCCAAACTGAAGGAGCCAATCAGGAGGTTTCTCTTTCCAACCAAGCATAACAGATTTGGATTTAGATATGCGAGCACCGAAAATGGCCTCAAAGAGTTCAAGCTTCTGATTAAGATGTTGAATGTTAATACAAGATAACTCAAGGAAAAGAGAGATATCATCCGCGAATTGGATGTTAAGAATCTCAGAATTTTCAGGAAGCAAAATCCCATTAACCTTGGGGGAAATAATATTATCTCTAAGAATATAGAACAAAGCATCAGAGGCAATAACAAAGAGAGCAGGAGCAAGAGGACAGCCTTGCCTGATAGATCGGGACAAGGGAATAGTTTTGGATAAAAGACCTTTGATTTCAATTCTAGTAGAGGAGTCCTTAAGGAGAACTTGAACAAATCTAACAAATTCAGCAGGAAAGCCAAAGGCCTGAAGAATAGAAAGGATGAAATCCCACTCAATACGATCATAAGCTTTCTCAAAATCAAGGAGAAACATAGCAGCATTTTGATTAGATGACTTAGCCCACTCCATAGATTCCCAACTAGTAACAAGATTTTCAAGAATATATCTCCCCTTGATGAAGCCAGTTTGGGTGGGGCAGATAAAATTAGGAAGAACACTGACAAGCCTAGAGGCCAAGGCTTTGGCAAGAATTTTGTAAGAAACATTGAGCAGAGTTATAGGCCTCCAATTCTTGATGAGAGATTTATCTCCATCTTTGGGGACGAGTTTAATAATCCCCATATTAATAGAGCTACCAAGAGTGCCGCGATCATAAGCCTAAGAGTAAAGCTCAAGCAAATCCTTAGCAATCCATTCAATATTAGATTTATAAAATTCAGCAGGCAAACCATCTGGCCCAGGAGCCTTATCCTTCTTAAGAGCAGATATACCATCAATAATCTCCTAGAGAGAAATCCTCCCTAAGAGTGGCAACATCATTTTCAGAATTTTTTTTAGGAATAAGCACCTTGCATTTATTCCTAAGCTCCTTCGCAATGCTACTGTCCTCAGACCTAAATAAATTTTTATAAAAGTTTTCAAAGGCAACAACAATGTCATTGATGTCATTGAGTTCCTGATTATCGATGACAATTCTATCAATTTTCTCCTTACTCTGTTTAAGTTTGAGATAATTAAAAAAGAATTTAGAGCCCTTGTCCCCAAATTTTAACCATTGTTGACGCCCTCTAATAGCAGCTCCAATGGTTTTAACATGCTGATGTCTCCTCAGGGAGTCCCTGATAGCTGAGACACGTTTAACAATAGGGATTGAAGTGGGATTAGCTTGAGCATCCAATTCAGCAGATTGCAGGCAGGCATTCAAATCATTTTCAACTCTCCTATAATTTTTAGCCTTTCGTTGGCCTAAAGTTTGGAATATAAATCTCCAAGAGGAGACATTCCTATTCCAACGGTCCACATGGGAAGAGAAGTTATTAACAAGATTGATCATTCTAACCATCTTAACTAAAATGAAAATATTTAATATGAGATAGAGATGTTAATTTTTTTTTCAAAAATCTTTTGGCAAATATATTTTTCCATTTTCTCTAACTATTGACTCTTGTTTATGCAATGTCGATGCCCATTTATTGACTCTAAGTGATTTTGTTGTTTTTTAAATATTTACTCAACCCATTATTACTTACACTTTAAAAAGAGGCAAAGTTATACCAAAGAGAATAATTTTTTTTCTAACCTTTTATTTAATGATCATATAATTAAATATTATTGTGATGAATATTTATAATAAATAAAATCATATCATAATATTAATTGATTGGGCTCAAAATTCTCCTATTCTTTATAGCTTGGGTAAAATATCACGTGCAATATATAATATTCTACTTGGATGTAAAAATTAATGTTCTTCAAATGCTTGGACTATTTAAAAACAAGGGTAAGACTTTTCCCCCCCTATAAGTAGTGAAATACAATTGCATCTTCCTACAACCAAAAATTTGATGCAAACTATTGTCACCAAGATAATTTGCCTCTCCTTATTGCAAACATAACATGAGCCTATTGAGATTTCTTTAAAAATGATTAAAATATATGGCTCACAATTCAATGCCTTCTCTTCATGATAAAGTCTTGAAAATACAACTTACTTTTTTCAATAAAACCAAGTTGGAATAGAAAAGAGGGCCAATGATTGGAATTTGGTTCACAGTCAAAGGAACTGAGGTTCTTTTGCAAAAGCTTCCACCCACAATGCAACAAAAAAAGACAATGGTTTATGGGAAATTCCCATTGCAAACAAAATACCCTCCTTTGCAACTAGTACAAATAAGAAAGCTTTGGGAAAATTTGGTTTTGAAAAACCTTTGATGAAGGCAGTTGGCTCTTTAGGATGTCAGACCACAAACCCTAACCCAATGATGAAAAAAACAAAGAATATAATGTGGGTTGTTAACCAAAAAATCAAGGAATAATCTAGGGCATTCAGATAATCCCCAAAATAATAATTCATATTGTCCCAATAATATCACGAAATCCATGATTCTTAGTGACATGTATTGAGGAATGTGGGAGTAGTGTAAGAAGAATGAACTGTATGCAAAATGGGAAGGACACATAATCTCTAGTTTTTGCATGTCCAAATGGATAAAAGCCTCCTTTTAAGTATTTCTACCCTAGATAATGGTTTCTTCTTCATCGATTGCAAAAAGATTTTATTAAAATCTAAATTATTATTTGGACTTCCTATATACTCTAAGGGTTTCTCAATCAGATTTCTTGATTGGACTCATGACTTTTATCCTTTCAAAAAAATTCTCAACCATGTCTATGTAATGGGTAAAAATTCGTAAATTTCCAATAGAATTATTGCACAACCATGCTCTAGCTAGAATAGGGGACGTGCTTAACAATTTTGAGGGTTTAGAGGATAATTTGATTTCCTCAAGTGATGTTAGAATTCTAATAAATTTAACACTAAATTGAATCTTGAGCCACCTATAATTATTACGAATAATGTTGGAAACTATAATTGGAACAATTGTTGTGTTGTCATTGATGTCAAAGCTATTGGGAGACATTTACTAACAGTACATAGTGCCATATCTATTGATTGATGAAGATAATTTGAAAAGAGAGATAACTAGATGAACTAGTCAAGTTGTTGAGTTAAGAGGAGTTAGTATGTTGGAACTACAATGAGCATTTGTTTAGTTAGTCTTTGATAAGATGATGCCTTATTTAATCAATGTATGAAGTATAGAAGTGTTGAGTTAAACACAAGTGAAACCTACTGAGTTGAGGTCGATCAATGAAGGCTAATGAAGCAAAATATTAAGGAACTTAAGAGGTAGCTGAGCAAATAGTATTAGCTGAGCGATAGTTATGGTCGAGAAAGTTGAAGAAGGAAAATGTAGTAAGGACCGCACGTAGTGAAGACTGAGCAAGCCAGTGAAAGCTAAGTGAGACACAACAATAAAGGCCTTATAGAGTAGCTACTCACGCTAGTTTGGCACACCTACAACTTTTAATCCATATGTCAAAATTTGTTGATTTTTTGTTGAACCTTAGTAGATGAGCTTAAAGAAACCTTTCAGCTTTCCCACATTTATTGAGCTCTCTGTAGAGCTTGTAGAGTGCAAGGTGGTCAAAAAATGTCATTTTAAAATGTTCACCCAATAGCTACCACTAAGACCTCTAATAGCCACTAGCCCCAAAAATGGTATTTTTTGCACAAATGAACCAATTAGGAATGAGGAAAACTAAAAAATAAACAAAAGAGAATGACTATTGGTAATCATGGTGATTTGTTTTGGATGTTTGTATACAGGTACATATTTATTTGGGTGGCAATTAGAGGGAAAGGTAACGGTTAATGTGGCAAGAACTAGCTCATTTTACCTAGCACATTTTTATTGGAATAATATATCTTAGTCTATAATAGGTGGGCATAAGATATTTGGATTATCATTTAGAATATTTGAAGTGTATAAGTGGCATGGATTTGTGTTGGTTAACAGTTTGTTCTCCTGTTAGATTTTATAATCTTGACTTTTTGATACATAATGCTTAGAGAGACAAAAGGATGTTTACCAACAAATGGGTCAGTGTATGTATTCTATCACTGCCCTCTAAATTGACTAGGTACAACTCCCTATGATTTGCAAAGATATGCAATGAATATGTTTTTATGAGATCAGAAGTCTTGACATTATAAGCTCTTAACCTGAGAGCAATAAAAGGTAACCAAATTGTTTGTAGGAACAAACAATTTAGGCAAAATAGATTTGGACAACATATCACACCCAATGGAATAACTGTAATAGACTATCTTGAGATTCCTAACTCTTACTTCTATTCTAAATGTAGTGTTAATAATCTAAATGTAAAGAGGAATGTAAGAATAAATGCACATGAGGGAAAATGGAATTGATTTGACTACTAGACTTGAATGAAATGGAATTCATAAAGTTACTAATAGATTCATACACATCTATCCTTCAATTCCCAATGAAACTATCTAATATAATATGAAATGAAATGAACAGGAGAGGAAGCAGAATCATATATGAAGAAAGTAAATGGAATCACCTATACTGCAAATATCAAAATGAAATGGAATCCACCTGATTATCACATGATCACATATAATTGTCCTTTAGCTCTTGATGCAAAACTATCTATGCATGGGAAACAAAACATGACAAGAAAATAGGATAAATGGAATTACAGACCAATTCACCATTAAGTTTTCTTACCTTTGTATTGTCAAATGAGATTACATTTATATTTCTCTATCATTTCTTAATTTTGGTAGAGCAACAATCATATAATGGAAAAGAAAATAAGAATAAAATATGAAATTATCCAATCTGCATTATAATATGAGCACATGGTATCTCTTCTATTTGTTGATGTAAATAAGTATTTACTTATTACACTTACTTAAGTTTACTTAGGTTAATGCATTATTTATTTAATTTGCATTATTTTATTTGTGAGACATTAGGAGTTTGTGCACTCTTGTGAGATGTCATGATGACATCACAAGGGGTCTGCATCTCTTTTAAGCACATGTTGTCTACAACACAGGAATCTTCTACACACATATGACACTCTATCATTCTTATCCATTCATCTAGAATGTTGGATAAGGTACTTAGTTGTCTTATCTTCTGGTTGTTTCTAGAGACATTCTAGGTGCTTCCTGAGAGGCCTTTATATACAGGCACTCCTAGTGTGTTGCACATCACATTCTGAATAGAGCAATGTATTCAGACATACTCTGATTAATTGATCATATGTATTTTGGTCTACAGTTGTGCTTGTGCTTGAGTTCTTAGTTCTTGGGTGAATTTTTCCCTTAGGCGAATTCTTACATGGTATCAGAGCATTTCTCATTGATCAGCATACTACTTTTAAGGGGGGGGACTATCCTATCTCCTTCTTCTCCTTTTTGGGGGGGACTTTTTCCTCATAGGAGGTTTTTTCCTTCTCCAGTCTTTCTTGTATATACATGGATGTATGTCATAATGGGGGGGGGGGGGGGGGGGGGGGGTGTCTTGATTACTCCATCCATCCATGCATCCCTTTTATCTCTCTTTTTGGGGGAGGGTTTTTCCCATGAGGTTTTCCCTCTTTCTCTGCTTTATGAGAGATTTGCATCTTCATTATGTACATGGGTACCTAACATGGCCTAGTAGCTAGGACCCATTCTGTATCTTCATCCTAGTTTTGTGAACTTAAGTGCATTCCCCTAAGTTGCACTTAAGGGGGGGTGTTGGTGTAAATAAGCATTTACTTATTACACTTAATTAAGTTTACTTAGGTTAATGCATTATTTATTTAATTTGCATTATTTTATTTGTGAGACACTTAGGAGTTTGTGCACTCTTGTGAGATGTCATGATGACATCACAGGGGGTCTGCATCTCTTTTAAGCACATGTTGTCTACAACACAAGAATCTTCTACACACATATAACACTCTGTCATTCTTATCCATTCATCTAGAATGTTGGATAAGGTGCTTAGTTGTCTTATCTTCTGGTTGATTCTAGAGACATTCTAGGTGCTTCCTGAGAAGCCTTTATATACAGACACTCCTAGTGTGTTGCACATCACATTCTGAACAGAGCAATGTATTCAGACATACTCTGATTAATTGATCATTATCCATTTTTGGTCTACAGTTGTGCTTGTGCTTGAGTTCTTAGTTCCTGGGTGAATTTTTCCCTTAGGCAAATTCTTACACTATTGACGATTCTAAATCCATGGTATTTCTGAAAATACTTGATGACTGTTCATCTTCATGCGAATTCACAAATCTTGCAAAAACCTTCAATTCTTTGTATTCTTCTATTTGGTGCCAATTTAATATAATTCATATTATAATGATCACTGCATCTTTTACCTTTGGCCATCGATCTTAAATTAATGATCCTGACTAAAACATTACAACCTTCTTTTATAACTTCCTCCATTGGTCCCTCCGTCATTTTATCACATAGATTATTTTCCTTGCAACTTTACATAGTGAGATGGTGACAAACATAGATCCTTTTCTGATTTGATGGTTTCAATAAAATGATGTGAAGTCACTTTCTTTCATGATCCAGATCCACTTTCCAACTAGGTACACTGTGGTAGACAAATGACAGTAATTCATTGCTTGGGGAGTTTGACAATATTAGAATGTAATGGGCCCATTGAGTCACATGCCTTCACATCGCTTTGTTGCATAGATTATCAAATGGGCATCTTTCTATGATGACATAATGACCTCTGTAGATCTTCTTTGATCTGACAGTGATGAAAAAGGTCTTAACCAATTGTTTTGTTTTGCACTGTGGGTCCATTTTCCAGCTATACACAATGTGGCAAACAATTGTCACTTTTTCATTGCTAGGAGAATCTGACGTTGACCTTCCTTACTTCATGGGACCTTGTGACTAGATTTTGACTACACTTCATGAAATGTGTTGGCCCATAGGACATGTGTCATTCTATTGTTATGTTGCTATGAATAATGATCAAACAACTTTTAATAGCGACATAATGATGATCATGGATATAATAAGATCTAATGACTAAAGGCATTCAACTTTCATTTAATATTTGAATGGGACCTGATCTGAAAGAAAATTATTTGGACTTTTCAACTAGCCAATAGCACACATTCTTTCATTCAATTGAATTTTCAACTCTACAACATATACATGCGGATTAAATATTAACCATCGATTTCATTTCAAAAAGAGTCATACCACCTTTGACTTGGTTCCTTTGCCATTTCTTCATTTTTGAGTGCTCACTTTGTATTGCATTCAACTAATCTTGCTTCAGACTTATTCTCATGATTTGTATATCAATCTTTTAACCTTAGTCTTCGATGTTGTTTACTGCATTTGTTTTGTATATGTTTGTGATCTCTTTAAATGTATCCTTCTTTAGATATAAAATTTTGACCATGAAGTTAGAAACTCTAATAGATTTAGAAATGCTTTCATGAAGAACTACTTCACTACATGAATCTTTGTCTTCAATATGATTAGGAACAAGAAAATATGAATTAATAAAACATCAAGATCTTCTCATCAGGATAATGCATAACAAACCCTCCAAACCCTAATCACTTAGCTTCTGACTAATGCATTGTTCATATGATTCCCGCATTAGGTTAACTCAAAGTAATAATGAGAGGGAAGGCCATCTTATAGGCAATCTAGACCCAGACTCAAGACTTTCACACTTGGCTTGACTTAAAACCCCAGAACAAAAGATATGAACTGAAATTCAATTAGCATGCCATTTTAAAAATCAAGTTGTTTGCGCATCAACATATTTAATAGAAAATTGATTATATATAATAATTTATGTTACAAAAAGAAATATACATATATACATACATACATACATATATACATATATATATATATATATATATATATATATATATATATATATATATATATATATATATATATATGCATGTATGTATGTATGTATAATGTAATTTATACAAAGCTTATTATGTCTAAAAATATGATTAATCATGAAACTCACTTGAACATCACCATACAAACTCTAATAATTTAGAAAATAAATATTATGAATCAATTGAAATTAGAAACTTATAATAATAGGCAAAAGCTTACAACACAATGGTGATTTGTGAGCCTCTTAATTGAGAGGTCTTGGGCTCGAATCTACTCTAACTATTGAGATAGTGAAAAATATCTATTTACATAATTGTGTTTAATTATACTTTTAATATATTATAATATTTGATTTTTTAATATTTAGTGTTTAATTTATTTTATAAATATTTTGATTAAATTTTATGAATTTAATTTATAAATTAGTTATGAAAAACTATTAATATATAATTTTATCTATATTTAATATATTTCAATTTGTTATTAATATAATTGAATAATATTTTTATGTAATAAATCTTCTAATTTTTAATTTTTTTTGTCGTTAAATGGCCGAAGTCTTTTGATTATTTTATAACATAAAATTAATCACAAAAATCTCCATTCAAACATGCTTTGGTAGGAAAGAACGAAGAAGAAAATCTCCAAGCTGGCCTAGGACCGAGGTCCTGTATAGATACATACTTAAGAGGGGCATACCCCAATTTTTATAATTTGATGGTAATCTTAATGATTCTTTATTCAAACTTTCCTATTTTTTGATCTTTTATACAATTTATCCAAATCTTCTTTGGATAGTTTGGCAGGCACACCTTCCTTTACTTCACGTTCCAATATTTTAATTACAATAATCAAAGAAAAGATTTAGAGGAGTAAACTCTCTCAATCTCTAGCTAGATTTGCTTAAAATATGAGGCACCTTCATGTCATATCGTAAAAGACAACTTTTTCATCCACATTAGGTGTTAGTTATTTTTTACTTGTAGTTAATGTTATCTTACAATATCCTATCCCTTTAGTTAATATCATTGCTTTGTTGAATAACTTTTTTGTCCAATTTGAAACTTTGTTTAAATCAGGTATGGATTCCTTTTAGAAGGGAGATTGAAAAAAGTGATAATATTGAAATGAGAAAGGCTTAGGATCTCTACAGACCTTACTAATTTAGAACAACATAACAAAATGATCAATCTTATACTAAAGATAAAATTCCATAATCTTACCAACAACAAGAAAATTAAAATATGAATCAAGGATCTCAATCTATCAAAGAGTCTATTTAGATAAATAAAGAAGCTAAGATCAATAGTATGCCAAAAAGGAACTATTAACATAAAACTTCTAAAACTAAAAGTGTATCTAATATTATATTCATCTTCATACATATATACATAAAGAACTGAGACATAACTAGACCGAGAGTAGACAAAAAATACTGATACCTTTGAAGGAAAAGGTACAAAGGTCATTCAAAATGAAGCCCTCTAACTGGAACTAGACCATTGATGAAAGGGCTCGACAGAGCAAAAAACCGACAGAGCAAAAAACCAAAGGGATGAAGATCACCAAAACTATAGATAAAAACCAAAATTGACTATAAAACAGGGCACGAGACCCAAACAAACCCCCAACTTGGTGAGACCCACCATTAGATTTCCCCACCAAATTTCCATGTCACCATGATGATGTTGTCTACTTCATCCAGATCTTTTTCCCTCAAGCTTGGAGGAAAGACAAACACAGTTTTCTCCTTGTTAGATTTGAATAGATTTGGCAAACTAAATTCCAGAAGGTTGATGTCATCAAAAACTACTCTTGGCTCTATGTAGGCATCAAAAGTCTGAAGATAATATAGGATCCAATTCTTGTCTTGGTCTACCATTGTTCCTCTCCAAAAAAGCAAAAAGTTAATACCAGCTTCCATCTTAGGCCACTTTTGATAGAACAAAATGTTGTCTCGAATAACCATTATAGACCACTTCTTAACTTTGACAAGTTCTAGTCTCCCAAGGGGATATGAAATGTAGACTTTAGGTAAGGGAATCCTAAGTTTTTCGTCAATGTAAAGGATTGCATGTTCTAAACCCTTAAGCCAGATTGGTTAAAAAAAATTCTAGCATAGTTGAATAATTTCCTATTTCCCTACATTGGCCCTCACCAAACACCCAATAAAGGAGCCTATGACATTTTTTTTGGTTCTCCAAGTGAAATCATAGTTAAAAACCCTCTCACCCATAACTCAATTAATGACAATCCTAGTCATATTGTCTACATGATTCAATATCCTATTCCATCTCCCAAGTTTGACATTACCCCTAAATTCCATCATGCATACCTCTAGGACATGATACAAAAAGATGGTAGAATCCATTCTCAACCTAAGACACAAAAACACCAAGCAAGCACTTGTCAAAATTGAGAGAAAATAACCTAGAGTGAAATAGAAAATAGTCAACTTGGGGGCCTTAGAAATATCTAGAAGAACATGATACAATACATTACCTACTGATCATCATTATAAATTGTGGTGTTTGCTAAGAGTATGAAACATAATTTCTAGGACCAGTTTATATTGTAATTTTACCTATTTACATGATTTGTAATGTTTATATTACTATATTTTTGTTAGAGTTTAAAGATGATCCCAGTGGGCTTAAACTTAGAAAAGGGGAAATGGATTGCCTCATTAAACTATGGGTTATGAAAATTAACTAAGAAGAGTCTCAGATGCTAGGAGAAATACATCCTCTCCTTCTACTCCTTTATTGGCCAAATGGTCAGCCTCTGCGTTTCCTTCTCACTATATATGTTTCATCCTAATTTCTTCAAACTTATCAACAAGGTTTAGAATGCTCTCAAATTTTGAATTTATGACCCAATTTGGGTATTTCAATTTTCTTAATGAATTCAAAATGATTTGTGAGTCCCCTTCGATAATAATTCTCTTAATCCTCAGTTTTAGACTTTGTATTAGCCCCTCACAGAGTGCTTCTAGTTCTGCTATGTTGTTAGTTTTTATTCCCAAGGGCTTAGCTCTTTTGATGATCCAATCTCCATAATCTAATCTAATTATACAACCTATCCCTTCCTTTCCAAGGTTTCCTCTTGAGGCTCCACCAAAATTCAGTTTCATCCATCCTATTGGTGGTAGTTCCTAGTTACATTCGTTTCTAGCATTTTTGGTTTTTTTTGTTGTAGACTAATGAAGGGTTAATTAAGTGATGCCACTTATTTTTCATTTCTTCATTCCATTTTTTAAAGGTATGTTCTTCTTTGGCAGCCTTCCTTAAGTGGTTATTCACAACTTCTATTATGCTACCTTCTAGTTTGTTGAGGATAAAATAATAGCTAAGTTCTATATTATTAAATATTTGTCTATTCCTTTCTTTCAAGATTTCCCACATTAGTATTGTAAGAGATATGTTCCATATTTTTCCATATATTTTTTATTTTCTTCCATTAGGCCACTTAGATAGATGACTATTCAGATCCCCAGGAAGGGGGGTAGTCCAATTAAGTTTCCATCAAAGCCACTTTGAACAATCCTTAGCAAAGGGGCATTGGTAAAATAAATGCTCTACTATTTCCAAATTATTTTTGCATGGATTACATCTTGAAGGGCCTTTGTACCTCATCTTCCTAAATCTGTTAGCTATTAAGATTCTATTTTGTTTTGCTACCCATAAGAAGATGCCTGCCTTTGGTAATCTAGCAGGGTCCCAAGAGAGGCTCAAAGGCATGTTTACATTTTCTTGCCTTTGAGAGTGGACGATTAGATTGTATCCTTTCTTTACTCTATATGTTCCACCTTTTGAAGCTCCCCATATCATCTTGTCTTTCCTGTCTTATAATTAACTTGATACTCTTTTCAAATTTTCTCTAGGGTCTCTTTTTCTTTAGATGATAGTCCTATATTATCTAGACATTTCCACTTTCAGATTTCTTCTCTATTTAATTTTATGCTTTGTATATAGTTTGCTACCTTTATCCTCTATTCATTCATGAGAATGTTTTTGATGCTAGCTGATATATTTAGTTTATCTAAAGGGGGGTGTTTGTTCCATGAGTCTTCCCAGAATTATGCTTCATCTCCTCTTCCTAAGTCCCAAGTAGCATATGTAGAGGTCATTGAGAGACATTTTTGCATGAAATTCCAAGCCTCTAATCCTTTTGGTGGGTTCCTTGTTCTCAAGAGTGACATGGGATCATTAACATTTAGATATTTATTATATAAAATTTGGCCCATTTACAATCTCTTTCTTGGTACATATGCCAAACTTGTTTAGCTCCTAGTGCTTCATTTTTCCAACTAAGGTTCTTGATTCCTAATCTGCCTAAGTCTTTTGGTCTACATATCTTTTCCCATTTGATTAATGTTGATTTCTTTTTTTCTTTTGTTCCCTTCCAAAAGAAATTTCTAAGCTTCCCTTTTAGTTTTTTGTTGATGTTCTTAGGTAGTGGAAGACATGACATTTGGATAGTTGATAGAATTGCTTTGATTTTTGTTTCTCTACTGACTTTGGTTAGCCATTTCCCCTTCTAGGCCTCTGCCTATTTGTCTTTTCTTTCTAAGACATTTTCCCATCCTTTATTCTTATTTTCTCCTTTCTCTAAATGGATTCCTAGATACTTACATGGGAATAATCTTTTCTTATATCCCAACTTATTGTAAATATAGTCTTCCATTTCCAATGGAGCATTGATAAAGAAATTTCTAATTTTTCCACATTTACTTATTTCCCTTATGCTCTTGTATAGTCATATATTATTTATTTGAAATTTTTAGCTTCTTCCTTTGTGCTAACCCCTGGTAAAATTGTATTGTCAGCAAATTGTTGGTGAGTGATATTGGGGAATTTTTTTTGTTACCATTATTCCTCTAATGTTTTCTTTTGATCGAGCTTTCTTTATAGTTCTCCCAAAAGCTTCTGCCATAATTATGAATAGGAAAGGTGAGATAGGGTCCCCTCGTCGAATATCTCTAGATATACTGAAGAAATATTCCAGTGTACCATTGATTAGGAGTGAGAGTTTGGGTGTTGATATACATTTAAAAATGATGTTGATCCATTGGTGTGAAAAAATAAAAGCTTCTAGTAATATACATAAGAATCTCCAATCCACCATGTCATATGCTTTTTGGATATCTAATTTTATAAGCATACATGCTTCCTTATTCTTAGATGTTGAGTGAATGGTTTCCTAAATGATTGTTATACCATCTAGAATGGATCTACCTAGCACAAATCCTATTTTTTCTTTCGAAATGAGTTTGGGAAGAAAAAATTTAAACCATTTTGCTAAAGATTTTGACAAGATTTTATAGACTGTATTACATAACACTATTAGTCTAAAGTCTCCAAGTTCCTCTGAGACAAGTTTTTTGGTATTAGAGTTAAGAAGGTATGATTAATTTCTGTTAAGAGTGAAACTCCATTTCTAGATGCTTCTACTGCCCTCCATAGGTCCTCCCCTAAAATTCCCCAACATTTCTAAAAGAAGAATGCTTGGAACCCATCCAGTCCAAAGGATCTATCTAAATTGATATTAAAGAGAGCTGACTTGATTTATGCTAATGTGAAGGGTTTATTGAGAAACAAGTTGTCTTTTTCTGTGATTATTCTAGGGATAACTTTTAACATCTTTTCTTGAGCTATTCTGTTAGAAGATTCAAAATTATTAAGGATTTTCTCGAAATAATCTACAAACACCTCTGCTATCTTGGTAGGATTTTATTCCATGTTGCCTACTTTATTTTTTATTCTCATAATTTTATTTATTACTCTATTATGTATTGTGCTGTTATTACTAGTTTTCAATATTTTCCATGAAGTTCTTATCTAGGAACCATATTTTCTCACATTTAAATGGGTTTCTGGTTGGTTTATTAGGTTCTTTTAAGTCTATACTAACAGGATAGTGATTTGAGCCAGCTAGTGACAAGATTGTTACATTTATTTCCAGAACTATATTGCTTAATTCTCCTTTAACAAAGAACCTATCAAGTTTTTTAGAGCTATAAAGCTAAAGTCATTTACCCTGTTATTCTAGATGAATATTCCATTGTTGGTAGGAATATATATTAATGCATTTTTCTCTACCCATTCTTTGAAATCCAATGTTTCCCGTGAAGCCATCTATGATCCCCAATATTTCTTTTCTTTTTTAAGAATTGCGTTAAAATCTCCACCTATGATGAAGTTTTCATTTGGGTGATTTTCCACAAACAAACTTATCTCATTCCAAACATCTTTCTTATCTCCTGTTTGGGTGGGTCCATATACATTTAGAAGTATTATTTGGAGATTATGCCTTAAACCCGCAACTCTACATCCCATCAAGTTGTTATATTTGATTATTATATTTTTTAATTTTTTTTAAGGATTCTATATTATACCTATTCCTCCTTTAGCCCCATTTGATTCCTTAAGGGTTGTTTTTTAGTGACCCAGTTTCAACTCTAACTTATTTCCTTCCTCTTTATTCAATTTTATTTCTTGAATTATTATTATTTTTGACTCAAATAGTGTAAGGTTATGCTTTAGCAAGCATTTCTTGCTAGGGGCATTCAATCCCCTAGCATTCCAAGTTGTGATTCTCATGTTAGGATTAAACCATAGATAGAAATAACAATTACAATCAAATATAACCAATATCAGAAAATAATAGATCACATAGAAAAGAACACAAGACACCAAGATTTAACATGGTTCACCCAATCCTTGGGCTATCTCCACCAAACAAAAAGTCTAATATTATTACGATCTAGTAATTACAACCTGATTACAATCCGTAATCCCTTATAGCTCAATATCGCCGCAAGAACCAATTTTTGCATCACCTTATTAAACAATCCCTAACCCTAAGCCCTTTTAGACAAGTATATTTACCACTTTAGGGTTATAATTAATAATTACATGTCGGCCCAAAATCCTAATAAAATAAGGCCCAAATTTTCTTTTTTGGGGTGATGCCCTAAGCCCTAAAGAATTTATGAAGTATGTACAATACTTTCCTGATCAGTCACCACAAACTAACAATCTCCCACTTGGGGAATGATCAGGCTCTACACTAAACAACAATCTTCCACTTGGAGACTGATCCTATAGCTATGCCGCTACTCCATGAGGCTCCCACTAGATCAAACCACCTTGGACTCTGTTATTCTTTTATTCATGTTTAGTGTAGAAGACCAACCAAAGCTGAAGAGGAGTTCAACTTCTCCCTTGTTACTACCTTTGTAAACATGTCTACTAGATTTCCATCTGTATGTATCTTGTCCAACTTTAATTATCCATCCTCCAAAATTGACCAAATGAAATGGTACCACAATTGTATGTGTTTGGTCTTTGAATATAGACTGGAATTCTTTGCAAGATGAATGACACTTTGACTATCTATAAACAAATAATTATCCTTTTGAGGGTGTCCCAGTTCTTCCAAGAAGAACTAAAGCTGTATCATCTCCTTGGCTACTTCTTTAGTAGCTACATACTCTGCCTCTGTAGTGGATAAAGCATTAACCTTCTATAACCTAGAAACCCAACTCACGGCTACACCACGAATAGTAAAGACATAGCCTGTAGTATTCCGCCTGGTATCAATATCCCCTACCAAATTTGAGTCAAAATAGCCCTGTAAATCAGCAGTAGAGCCTCCAAAGTGTAAAAACTTATTGGATGTTCCTCTCAAATATCTGAGAATCCATTTGACCACATTCCAATGTTGAATTCTTGGATGACTCATATGCTTGCTAACGACTCCCACTGCATGTGCAATATCTGGCCTAGTGCATACCATAACATACATCAAGCTTCCTACAACTGAAGCATAGGGTACCTTGGAAATCTTATCCTCCTCTACTTGTGTCTTGGGACACATCTCCTTAGTCAACTTCAAATGACCAGGTAAAGGTATGCTGACAACTTTAGCATTCTCCATAGAGAAACTTGCAACACCTTCTCAACATAATCAACCTGAGATAACGTCAATTTTCTGTTCTTCCTATCTCTGCAAATCTTCATACCAAGGATTTTTTTTTCTGCTCCCAAATCCTTCATAGAAAATGTATGTGCTAACTGACATTTCAACCCCTTAATATGATCCATGTTAGACCCAGCTACAAGCATATCATCAACATATAAACATAAAATAATGTAGCTGTCATCATCCAACCTCTTAACATAAACACAACGATCTGAATGAAACCTATTATATCCATGCTCATGCATAAAACTATCAAATTTCAAATACCATTTCCAAGGTACTTGCTTCAATCCATATAAACTTTTCTTCAATTTGCACATTAAGTTCTCCTTACCTTTGACCTCAAAACCCTGTGGCTGAGCCATATATATCTCTTCATCCAAATCACCATGAAGGAAGGCTATTTTAACATCAAGCTACTCTAAATGAGAATATTCAATAGCCTCAAGACTTAAAATAGTACAGATAGAAGTCATCTTAACAATAGGAGAAAATATCTCATCAAAATCAGTGCCCTTTTTCTATGCAAATCCTTTCACAACTAACCTAGCTTTAAATCTTTTCTTACCTCCATCCTCTTCTTTTAACCTATAAACCCACTTATTCTGTAAAGCCCGTTTACCTATTAGCAACTTGCATAAATCCAATGTCTTATTCTTTAGCAAAGAGTCCATTTTGTCTTTCATTGTAGACTCCCACTGAATCTTAGTATCCACTTGCACAGCTCCATCATAACATTAAGGTTCACCAACATTAGTAAGTAAAATTGAATGCAAAGAGGGAGAAAATCTTTCTGGAGGTCTAATTTACCTTATTGACCATCTAACATTCACCAATGTGTGTAGTATTTGTTGTTGTGGCTGTTGCACATCATGAGGAATGGTTGGAACATCAGCTTTTGAAGTATCATCCAACACTACATAATCAATTTTTTTCTTCTCATGTTGCTGCAACAGATCTTTGTACAACACTTTCTCATTGAATATGACATCCCTGCTTCTTCCTATAACCAAATTCATTAATTCCATATCCAAAAAATACACATTTCTTTGACTTAGCTTCTAGCTTGGTTCTGTTTTCAGAATCTATGTGAGCAAATGCTTCACAACCGAAGGTTTTGAGAAAAGAATAACTCACCTTCTTACTAGTCCATGCTTCCTCTAGAATACCACAACCAAAAGGAGTAGAGGGACCTCTATTAATTAAATATACAGTAGTATTGATAGCCTTTGCCAACATGTGTAAGAGCAACCCAACATGTAACCTCATGCTCCTTGTGCACTCCATTATAGTCCTGCTCATGTTTTTAGCCACTCCATTTTCCTTTGGAGTCCTTGGAATAGTTTTCTATCTAAGAACACCATTTGTGGAGAAATAATCTTCAAATTCATGACTGTAATATTCACCACCATTATCAAATCTAAGATATTTTAATTTCTTACTAGTCTCATTTATCAACCAAGCATTTCTATTTCTTAAAAGTTTGAAATACATCAGATTTTTGTCTAAGGAAATAAACCCATACTTTTCTATTTGCATCATCAATAAATGTAACATAATAATGAGAGCCATCAAGGGAAGATACCTGAGCCGGTCCCTATACATCTATATGCACAAGCTCTAATTTCTCCTTTTTGTTTTCCTTCCCAGTCTTCACAAAACTCACTCTCTTTTGTTTTTCATACACACAACTTTTATAGAAATCCATATTAACACATTTAGACCTGGTAAAACATTCTTTGAATGAAGTAATTTCATACCTCTCTCACTCATGTGGCCAAGTCTATTGTTCCACAATGCTGTATCAGAATTTACAATAGCTATTTGTTCTCCCTACTCAACTATAGCAACTATTCCTAAACATTAATTTTTCTTTGAAATAATTAAAGTAGAAGGAATAATATGACCTATACAAAGATATAAGGTGCCTACTTTCACACCTTTTTCTACTACAAGGGAACCTTTTGAAACCTTCCAATTTTTATCATTGAAAGTAACTGCACAACCCTCATCACCGAGTTGCCCTGCTGAAATTAAATTCCTACTTAGCCTTGGAACATGTCTTACCTCATGTAATAGCCAATGATTCCCATTCTGCAACTTAATCTTAACTTTTCCCTTTCCAACAATTTGATAGGGTTCATTATCCCTCAAATAAACAAGTCCAAAATCCCCTTGGACATAATCAATGAAATAACCTCTATGAGGTGTGGCATGAAATGAAGAACTAGAATCTAAAACCCATGAATCATCAACACTTTCTAAAGACAGAAGTAAAACATCCTCTTCGGATTTGTTACTTACCACATTTGCCTCCTTGTCTCCATGTGGTTTATCTCCTTCATTTTTCTTTCGAGTCCAACAATCTTTCTTTTTATGCCTTGGTTTTCCACAATACTAGCAGTTGTTTAGTCCTCTCAATTGAGACCTCCTCCCCTTTGACTTTCCTCTTGATTTCCCATGATTTCTAGAATTACTTCCTCTCTCACTTGTTCTGCCTCGACTTTGTAAATTCAAAGCACTTCTTGACGTAGATCCACCTAAGGATTTCCTACGAGTTTCCTCACTCAAAATAACATCGATCACACCATCATATTTTAGGGTACTAGATCCAAGAACATAATTACTCACAACCATTACCAAGCCATTCTAGCTTTCAGGCAAAGAACACAAAATCAAGAGAGCCACAATTTCTTCATCAAAATTGATACCCACAGAAGATAACTGACTAGTAATAGTATTAAACTCATTTAAATGATCTATAAAAAATCCACCTTCTTCCATTTTCATATTAAATAAACTCTTCATGAGAAATACCTTGTTTGAAGCAGAGGGCTTTTCATACAGTGTCACTAGGGTTTTCATCAACTCTTATGTTGTCTTTTCTTTTGTAATATTAAATGCCACCAATGGTGCCAAGCATAATCAAATGCTTCCAAGTTCCTTTCTGTCCAAAAGATCCCATTCATCATTTGACATAGATCCCTAATTCTTGACTTTGCCTTTCAATGACTTCCATAAATCCTTCTAATAAAGATAGTCTTCCATTTGCATCTTCCATAACTAGAATTTCTGCCCATTAAACCTATCAACCCTCAGCTTACCCTCATTTTCCATTGCTCCCACTCAACCGTCAGACTCTCACTCAAATGTGAGACTTCCTTGTAGAGGATAATTGAAAAATAACTTCTCTCTGATACCACTTGTTAGGATTAAACCATAGACAGAAATAACAATTACATGCAAATATAACCAATATTAGAA
The DNA here is from genome assembly GCA_028749045.1 of Cupressus sempervirens. Classification (NCBI taxonomy): domain Eukaryota; kingdom Viridiplantae; phylum Streptophyta; class Pinopsida; order Cupressales; family Cupressaceae; genus Cupressus; species Cupressus sempervirens. Next base: position 65,504,717 of record CM053783.1, read on the forward strand.
GATAATAGATCACACAGAAAAGAACACAAGGCACCAACATTTTAATGTGGTTCACCCAATCCTTGGGCTACATCCACCAAACAAAAAGTCCAATATTATTACGATCCAGTAATTACAACCTGATTACAATTTGTAATCCCTTTCAGCTCAATACTGTCGCAAGAACCAATTTTCACATCACCTTATGAAACAATCCCTAATCCTAAGCCCTTTTATAGAAGTATTTTTACCACTTCAGGGTTATAATTAATAATTATATGTTGGCCCAAAATCTTGATAAAATAGGTCCCAAGATCCTGAGCCCCAACAAATTTATGAAGTGTGTACAATACTTCCTTGACTAGTCACCACAAGCTAACATCTCATTGGTCTGTGGGAAGGATCTTCCCCTTCCTTGCATTTAGAATTTCACTTATCTTTATTTGTTCCGTTGCTTGTCCTATTTCCTCTCTTAATTCTTTAAGTGACTTCCTCCCTCTTTTCATTTTCTGTTTGCCACATTTAGAAGTTTTGAATCCTTCATGATTAATGAATATGCCTAGATTTTCCAGGGATGTCTGCTCATTGTTTGTAATGATTAATTTTTTTTCTTCTTTATTGTTTTCTTCTTCTTGAATTAATTCTTTGACAATCATTTCTACTAATGTTCTTTATTTTGTGTCTTGTTCTTTACTTTCTTCATAAACTTGTTCCTTTTCTTTAATATCTTCTTCTTTATTGGTTTGAATTGTGTCCTCTATCACCCCAAATTCTTCCCATATCTAGTTATTTTCTGAATGGCTATCCTGATTCTCTAAATTTGACTCTTTGATATAAGTTTCTATTTCCATGGGTATTAAGGGATCCTTTATCATATATCTATATTTCCTCTATCCCTCTCTCCTCAAATAGATCTTTCCCATTTGCTGACGTTTACCAAAATTTATAACTCCTCTTCTTAGGCTTTTTTTTTGGATTGTGACATTGCTCTAGTGTTATGATGATGTTGTTGTAATAGTAGTATCCCATGCTTGACATTCTTCACTGTTTTTTGTTTTTTGGGTTTCTTGATTCTTTATCTTTGATTTGAGAGGTTCTAATAGTGATGAATCCCCAATATCATAAAACAGTAAATTTGAATTTGACACAAGATAAGTGTTTTAGAATAACATAGCTCTTCATTAAAAAAAGTTCTACAACTCTACTCTCCTCTAAAATGAAAACAAACACCTACTTATTACAAATCCAAAAATTACCATATTTGGTAGATTTTTGGGAAAAACAAAAATTTCCATTTTTGGTTATTTTTAAAACTCATCCTATGAATCCCATTTTTTTCCCAGGAAGAGCCCCCAACTAAGGCAAGATGAATTACCAACTAATCAATGAAATCAAAGATACAATTTTGGATTTATTACAAAAACAAAATTCTAAAAAAAATTGAAAAAACACTAAAATCTAGTTTCAGAGGTCAAGATGAGTTTTTAGGCTCCCAAAAAAATGTCAAAACAGCCGCCTATTGAGCTAAGCTCAATTGACAATCCACATAACTCCTTCTACTACAACCACCTATAAAATTTCAGCCAAAACCCACATCCGAGTCAAAAGTTATGACCCCTGGAAGTAAATCTCGACTAAAACCCACATCTGAGTCAATAGCCTTGACCATCGGATGCCCCTGCATTAGATAGTATCATGCTGCAATTGCTTATTCCAATATCATGTTTTTATTAAGATGATTCTTGCTTCCTCGTATTGTTAAACTCTGTAATGCTTTTACATTGTTTTTTCTTATTTTTGTCTTTTAATAAGCTTCCTTCTGCTTCTTTAATTATTGTTTCTTTAATCTTTTTTGATGTCTGATTCTATAGTATTTTTTCTTCATGCTCCTTATGTTTTTCTCTTCTAATATTATTCGATCTTCTATGTCATTCTATAAGAGCAAGCCCTCATGTGTCAGTTTATTTAAATTTTTCATGTTGACTTCCATATCTCCTAGACTGTCCTTCTCTTTTTGACATCCTTCACATTCTTTGAATTTATTGAGTTTGGACCGATTCTCCTGAATTTTCTTCAATCCAATTGCTAGTTCTTCCATTGACTTCATTATTGCTGATTGGTTTGCTTGTATTACTTCTTTTCCTACTTATGTGATTATTTCTTATTTGTTTTCTTTTCCTTCTATTGTAGTTTATGGATTTTTCCTTTTCCTTTTACTTAATTTTTGGTTTTCTCTCTTACTTCTTGATTTTTCATCTGCTCTTTTCCCTCCTGCACTGATTTTCTTAAGAATCTCTTTGATATTTGTACTGGTATTTTCTAATTCAATTAGTGATCAGATGATTCCCTATATCTCTCCTTCATAGTTTGTATAGCTCAAGTTACAAATTGATCTATTTGTAATTATCTTTTTAGGCTTTTATCTCTGTTTGTCTTAGCTCTGTCTTAACTAAAAATTTGATCTTGTTGGAGGTTTTGAAATTTGATTCAATTCCTATTAAGATTCCTAACAAATTACCTATCTTGTTCAAAATTTCAATGTGATTTAATTTTGGTGGATAATTTTCACATTCATATCACTTTGGTGTTTGTAATTTCCTACTATATATTTGTAGAAGTTTGGTTCCCATGCCAAAATTTTTACTGGATATCCTTTGTAAAAACAATTTGATATTGAAACTAATTCATCCCTAATTTTATTGTTCATATAATGCAAATATAATAAATTCTTAGCATAATTAGTAATACTTACCTAGGACTCGCAGATCTTTGCTAGGTTTCTTACCTGATTTGATTTGCACTCTTCCAGACCATTCCAGAGTACATATAATCCTAGTGTAGAACATTCCTGCCATCTATTTTCACTGAATCTGTTGCTTAATTAAAATGTCTTCTTTTAGTTTTTTTTTTTCTTCTAGGGTTTATATTTTGGGGTTATTTTCCTTACTAACTCCATCTTTGATAGTATTAACATACTGTTTTCTATGAGGAGGGATGTATGCTCTAGGGCATTTGGATAAAGCGAATAAATTACTCTACCTACTGATTTGATCTGATTGCAAGACAAGGCTAGGTTTAAAATATCCTATAGGGATGTTGTTGACAACCAAAATGATTTTAAGGTGAGGGCTATCAATAACAGTCAAAGTATGATTTAGGGCATTCTCTTGTAGGGATGTAGTTCTAGCACATTCCCAATTTTTTGCATACTTTGTCTTGTTGAAGTGAACTCTTTGATTTTTAAACCTCATTGTTTCTATTTTTCCATTTTCACTTGTTTCCTTCTTTATTGATGGGTAGCTTCTCATTTAGCTTTTTGGTAAACTACCTGACGTCATTCACTTTCATCTCGATCTCTATCCTCCTTCCGAGCTTTGGAGATTTCTATGTTTCTTGCTTCATGGAGTCGAATCAAGGAATCAAAAGCATTTTTTTTACTACACTTTTGGTAACCCAGTTTACTTTCTATGATGATATAATTTCAATGACATTACTAGTGCTCAAAGGAGGATGTGCCATTGAGATTTGCCTTTTGGATTTGAATGGTATAGCAGAAGTCTAATTTTCACCAAATATTTTCGTTAGATAATGCACCTCTTCTTTTTTCTCTTTTATTTCTTTATTCACATATTCTTCTTTTACTGCCATTTTTTAGTATAGAAAAATCTGAAACTTAATAACTAAAATACAAATCTTCTAATTTTTAACATATATTGCATATTGATTATAAATTAAACATCTGTTTCACATATCAATTATTGCTTACAATTTAATATGTTAAATATATAATCTAATCTCAATTAGTGTTGATTTTAATAAAAATACATAATTTTAAAAAACATAATTAAAAATTAATATTTATATCTTAACTAAAAATGAAAAATATAATATGAGATAAAGATATATTGATAAAAAATTAAAGAAAATTTAAAAATTAGGATGATATTAAAGTGGTAAAAGAGCATTTGATATATAATAATTTTTATTTTAAATCTAAAATTATGATACATTTATTCAACTAGTAAAACTACTATTTTAATTTTAAAGAATCTCATCATTATGTGATGCTTAATTAAAAAAATTATAATAGGCAAGAGCCTACAACACAGTGGTAAATTGTGAGCCTCATGTTGGGGAGGTCTTGGGTTTGAATCTACTCAAAATTAACACATAATAATAGTTAATCTTAACAAAAATAATCTAGACACACACACACACACACACACACACACACACACACACACACACACACACACAATTATAATTATAACTACAATTTATTGTGATTTCTTTAAACATGATTAAAATATATGGCTCACAATTTTATAACTACAATTTATTGTGATTTCTTTAAACATGATTAAAATATATGGCTCACAATTCAATGCTCAACATTGGTACCTTTAATTATTTTGATGCCCTAAACAACATTCAAGCATCATTAATGGAAACTAAACTTGAAAAAAAAATTCGAGTTGTGGTTCAACAATGTTTGAAAGCTTTTGCATGTCAAAATCATTATCTATTTCAGGACCACCCGCTTCTAGTATCTCTCACACAAAATCTCTACACTCCTATGAGGAAGTCAGATTCCTGAGGGTTTCTAAAGATGGAATAAAAAATGGGCAAATGATTGGAATTTGGTGCACAGTCAAAGGAACTAGGGTTCTTCTGCAAAGGCTTCCATCTATGGTGCAACAAAAAAGAATAATGGTTTATGGGAAATCCCCATTGCAAGAAAAATACCCTTCTTTGTAACTAGTGCTAATAAGATAACTTTGGGAAAATTTATTTTTGAAAACCCTTTGATGAAGGTAATTGACTCTTTAGGGTGTCATACCATAAACCTTAACCCAAGGATGCAAGAAACAAATAATGTAATGTGGGTTGTTAACCACAAATCAAAGAGGAACCTAAGTAATTTAGATAATGTACAAAATGATAGTTCCTACTATCCCATTAATATCATGAAGTCCACGATTCCCAATAACATATATCAAGGACTTTTGGATCAATGTAAAAAGAATGGACTATATGAAAAATGGGAAGGACACATAATCTCTAGTTTTTGCATGTCCAAATGGCTAAAAACATCCTTTTAAGCATTTCTACCTTAGATAATGGTTTCTTCTTCATCGATTGTAAACATATTTTATTAAAATCTAAATTTTTATATGGACCTCCTATATATTGTAAGGGTTTCTTAGTTAGATTTCTTGATTGGACTCAAAACTTTGATCCTTTCAAAAAAAAATTCAGCCATGTCTATGCAATGGCCTGTAAAAATCCCTAAATTTCTAATAAAAATATTGCACAACCACACTCTGGCTAGAATAGGGGACATGCTCAACAATTTTGAGGGTTTAGAGGATAATTTTATTTCCTCAAGTGATGTTAAATTTTTAATAAATTTTAACCCTAAATTGAAGCTTGAACCACTTATAATTATTAGGAATAGATCAATACTCTAAAAGCAAAATCCTTAATGGTTTAACCTACAATAATATAATATTTAACAATCCAAAATTATCCTAGGATTTTGAAAAAGAGAATTTGTTTAATGACTTCAAAATAGAGGAAATTTCACCCCATTATAATAATATTACCATTAAAATTAAATTGAAAAGAGGGGCTTTATCTTATCTTAGGATCCCCTTGCCACAATACTAGCTAGTGACAAGATCCCTCATTTAGATATCAAAGAAGGTGAGATTGTTAAAAAGATGATCTTCATAATGAGAATACTATAAGATTTTATCACAACATTGAATTGCCTTTAAATAAGGATTTTGAACCACTCATAATCTTGGATCAAACCACATATAATCTGAATAATTTTAATGTTGCAAACAATCAATCATCAACAATTAATCAATCTCTGATGAATCTAGATATCAATAGTGCATCCACTAAGAAAATTACCTATGATAAATACAAATAAATCTACTAATGTATCTTCAAAATCTATATACATCTTAAAATGAAAAAAAAAACATGTAAGGATTTGTTGAGTATCATTTTTTACGCAACAAAAATGATAGAAATCTAACAAAAATTTATCTCTTGAAAGTAAGATGCAATCAACCCAAGGTTCCATTAGGCTATTTGTCAACAGTTTGGATATCTCAATTAAAGACTAATGTAATTGTTCACATGGAGGCATTTGTTGGCTTCGTGAAAGTATTTGTAAGATAATATAAAATATCGAGACAAGTTCTATTTTCTATATATTTTTAATCTTTATGATAAATGAAACTAAAATGAGTTTCATAAATGTATGTCCATTGAAAAAAAGATCATCTCTAGAACAAAGCTTAATCCTTAGAGATTCAAATAGAACACCTATCTATTGAAAAATGACAAGAACCGTCGTGGGTTGATCAAGAAAATTGATAGGAAGTTAATCACCTAATCGGTAGATGAGACAAAATAAAATTGATATGGATTATAGGAATCTGACATGCCCCTAGAGATTTGAGAGATCCATAAATAGATTATGGGATAAATTTGATATGGTATATGAGAAATTGAATATACCTCAAGTGGTGAGATGCACCTAGCGATGAGGAATTTGAGTTTTGATCAAATTGATTTGAAGTTAGATTTTTTGATTTAAGAAATATATGGTGTAAGAAATGCATTCATCCTACTCCCTCGGGAGCGAAATTGAAAGATGATATAGAAGAAATGTTATCAAAAGTAATTGTATTGAAGTATAAGATGCAATTGAGGATTCAAAAGAATGTAGAATAGATCGGAACATATGTGGAATGATTTGTAGAAGAATATATGGCAAGATTTTGGGCCTTATTTGACCAAGTTTGACCTTGGTTCACCAAAATTGACTTTTGTTAAAAAATTGAAACTTTTGAGAAAATGTTGATTTGATGAGATTCTAGAATGAATATTGAATCAAAATTATGACTGCACAAGTGTTCAATCACATCGGTCCCAAAATTTTAAATCATAATTTTGAGCTATTTAAAGGTGTTAAATTTTGATTTCAATCCTAAAAATTGATCCAAGACCATCAAATTAGGTAGGAGGGTGGTTTTTGCACCAATAGGAGATTAGGAATATTTTGAGATGTATATATGTAGTAGATGATGTTCATAAGATGTTTCTATATGATTTGTTTTCCATTTCCTATGAGATGTATGGATAATAAAATGTTATTTTTGACTTTTTCCATATGCACTGATTTGATTTGATGCACGATGAACAAGATGCATATGTAGATATGAATATTTCCTTTATTTATATGTACCTTATCTATATAGATGGATTTCTATGCAAAATGAATGCTACTAACATCTCATGCATGTTTTGTTCCATGATAGATGCTCAATCAAGTTCCTAGTGATAGTGTACACAATAGATGACTTGTGTTGTTTAGGTGAAGATGTGATGTGTGTAGAGCCTTCCACCCCTCACTTTGTTAGATTCAAGTGAATGGGAAATTTTGGAGCCATGCTGAAGTGAAAATCCTTACATGAGATGCAAACCTAAACTAAATGTAATCTTAGGACTTGATCACTAAATTAATATGGTATAGTTTTCATCACTGAGCATTTTTTGTAAGTCTACAAGATCTCATACAAACCTCACTGTTAATGCCAACACAAGAATATGAATATGAAAACTAAATTAATATGGTATAGTTTTCATCACTGAGCATTTTTGGTAAGTCTACAAGATCTCATATAACCCTAACTGGTAATGCCAACATGAGAATATGAATACGACATTAGTCAAAATTTTGTTGGAAGAAGATGTGAGAATTAAGGTATAAGTAACCAAAATGACCATAACATCATTTTCTATTGATTTAGCAAGTAGATATAAGCATTAGGACATAACCATCAGGTTGTCCAAAATGTTTGTTGTATACAAGTACATCAAAAACATGAGAGTTTCTTCTCATGCTAAGTACTTTGAATGTCATGTCTATAATGGCCCTTTATCATTCATAATCTAGGATATAATGTAGTGTTCTCTACCCTTAGTGATCCATACATTCACATCCCAAGATAGGTATCCGAATTACAATAGCATAGAGAAGTCACTCAAATAGACAAGGAGAAGATCCAATCCCACCAAAGTATCCACATAGAATGAGTCAAGATACACATGGGAATCCAACACAAGATAGAGGCTCTTTTAGTGGATATCTATTTTATTTGGACCCTTTGGATGATTGGAACTAAACTAGAAAACATAAAACAAAGAAAAGGGCATTCCCTCAATCTTTGCTCCTCTAGTCAAGATAGACATCCCATAAGTTCTCGAAGGGGAATGACAAAGCAAAAAGAAAAGAAATCAAATAAAATATAAGCATAGCTCAAATAGTTTCAATTTTTAGTTTCAGTAGATTGATGTCACATGTTCAATTTCAAAGTGTTTGTGAGAAATCTCTCCAGATGTAAGGCAACAATAGGACAAACTTAACTAGGACAACTAGTGATTGATACACAGGAGATTGTCCAAGATTGTAGGACATTTCCCCCTAGCACAAGTTGGTTTCCCTAAGACTATGAATGATTTCAATACATGAACGCACAAGTAATTTCGCAAAAGTGATTGGGAGTTATGCACAAGAGACAACTAGAAATGAAAGGATGAAATGCGACAAACAAAAGCACTCAAAAGTAGAAAAGCATAAGAAAATAACAACTATATAATAGCCACGAGGTGCACCAATAGATAGAACATTTTTGAATAAGAGGCACTTGTTTACCAGGTTTTTAGTGTCTTGGCAGTATTCTATTTTTGCTACCATGACACATGTTTGTCAAGCTTTCATCAAAACAATTTTTCTTCTTTTTTTGTTCTTTTCTCATTTTTCATTTTTTTTTGGATTTTTTTGGTACTATCAATTTTCCTATATCTAGTTTTTCACCAACATAATAGAATTTGTTTTGGGACTTTTTGCAAATTTTATTATTTTTTCAGGACTTTTAGCTATATACAAAGAGCTTAAGAGAATATCAATTATACAATATTTTCAAGGGAATGGTATTGATAGATTCTTTGTGTATATCTCCTTCAGTAGTAGTGAGATGAAATGTATACAATCCAAATGCTGTAATGATGATGTATTTACCAAGCCGGTTCAACTCAAATTTACCCTTCTATAATTGATGTTGTTGATTCATTGGGATCTCCCTCAAGACAAGGTTACCCACTTAGAATTCCCTTTGCTTTACCTTCTTATTGTAGCTCTTTGACATTCTCTTTTGGTAAGATGTCAAGTGATCAAATGCCTCTTGAAAGTGTTCATCAATTAGTTCTAACTCTTGTAGTCAAGATATGTGATAATCATCATTAGTAATGAGGCTTCTTAGAGAAACCTACATAGTAGGGATCTTGTAATGACCCCTTTCTCTATCCATGTTTCATAAGATAAATTTTCATGAGTGATCCCCCTCCTTTTCCTAAAAAATGACATCCTTATATATTTTTCATGTTTGAAGGGATGTGTCTCTTGTAATGCCCCTATTATAATTATTATGTATATGGTTAAAATATTATTATTATTAAGATTTTCATAATTTTTATTCTTTATTTGATTATTAATTATCATAAATATTATTTATTATTTATCATTTAATAACTAATATTTCAATCATAGTATTTGATGTATTTCTATTTTATATTATATTTATTATTATTATTTTTTTAGGCAAAAGTGGCAAGCCACTGTAATATTTTATTAGATTTGATTCAATGAGGTCAAATGGGAAAGAATCAGTGAAGAAAACCCAACATCATCCCTATTATATACATAGATTTATATAGTTTAAGCAAATAATTACAAGGGTTGTATCAACTACCACCCAACGATGAACCAGGGAGTACCTTGACATTGATTTCTTTGGATTGTTCCACGCACTATCTTCATGAAAAACTTATCCTAGCAATTAGCACTTATCTTAAAAATCTTCCCAATTAGACACAAAACCACCTTCAATTGACCCAAGTCCACTAGGAAGAGGTCAAACTCTGAAGTGCCATGAATCCAATCCAAATCTGAGTTAACCTCATCAATTAAATCTGAAATTTTTTGTTCAATCGGCTACACAGAGGCAACATTCATATCCCTAGAGTTTGAAACATTAGATTCCTTCTGCAAATCAATCATAGCCTGACCCACCATCTTTATTCGTTCCACCAAATGAACACCCATTAATCTTGGTTCAGGTGGCAAAGCATGTTTTAAATAAATGAAACTGTCAGTGTCAATAGCATACTTAAGCGCCTAAAAAACAACATAAAATTCATGATAGTGCAGGAGTTGAAAATGTGAGAACAAACCACCAACTAATGCCACTCTATTCCATAAGTCATACTTTTGCAAAACCAAAATCAAATTTTTATCACCCAGGAAGTGAGGTTGGATTACCTTATGGGCCAAAGCTTATTTATTATTATATTAATATAATATCATTAATATATCAATATGTTGATATATAGATTATTTTATGTTATGATAATATATAACTTATATGATACTTAATGAATATATTATATTCATTTATCATTATTTCAATAGTTAATAGTAATGTATTTAAATGAGATTATTTTATATCATCTATCTATCTCTCTTAGGTGGAGAACACTATAATTAGGGTTCTAAGTGGGGGGCCATGACAGTTCGCACCCCTCTTGAGTTTGCTTGTCCTCAAGAAATTTATAACTCAAATTCTTTTCCCTGCATATGTGTTAAAATAATTTCAAAGTACACATGTTAGTATATGATGGTCTATGAACGAAGACACAAGGTAGACACATTAATGCAAGAAGACACAATGCAAACACAAGGTAGAAACACAAATGTAGGAAGACACAAAGAAGACATGAAGAAAATATATTAATGCAGGAAGAGACAATGTAGACACATAGTATACATGTTAGAATCCTTTGTACAATTTGAAACAAGAAAAGGTAAGGAAATATTTTACCACTTTGATCATGAATGTCGCTCTCCTTTTCCTTGTCTCAAAATCAACACACATATCTTTCCTCAAAAGTTGGCCAAATAGGTGTGATACCTATCTCTGATACCAACACATAAATATTTCCTTAATAATTCGTCAAATAGGTATAATACCTATCTCTAATACAAATACATAAACCATTCCTTAATAGTTGGCCAAATAGGTATAATACCTATCCTTGATACCAAAACATAAATCCTTCCTTAATAATTGGTCAAATAGTATAATACCTATCTTTGATACCAATACATAAACCATTCCTTAATAGTTGGCCAAATAGGTATACTACCTATCTCTAATGCCAACATTACACCCATCTCTATTTTGTCAGCCAAATAGGTAGTAATACCTATCTCTGATACTGACACTAAGAGTTTTCCATTTACTTCATCATAACTACCAAATGAGAATGAACCCATTTTTGATACAATATACGTGAAGTGATAACCTTGGACCATTCCATGACATTCGCAATGAATGCCCTCCACCAAGTTATACTTGGATCATTCCCCACCAAGTGCATTTGGATCATAAAATAACATTCATACAAAATGTCCTCCACTAAACATATTTTGGATCATACTATTTAAAATGTCCTCCTCCAAACATAGTTGGATCAATTATTTCTCTAAGAAATTATATTCAATTATTATGTACATGTCTCTATATATCAATGATCCTAATGCCCTTTTTTATGAGTTTATATATATACATGAAAATTTATATAGATAATTAAATAAAATAATATATAAAATTGATATTAACAATAATAATATTTATAATCATACTTTTCTAGAATATACCTTTTACTTTGATAGGTTCCATGTCTTCCATTGCACCGTGACCTTATTATCTTTTTCTTATAGCAACCTTCACTACTATCTTTATTTTAAATATTGGTGCATTGACGTTCCTCCATGTGACCTGCAGTCTATACCCTTCTTGCCAACTATACATTTATATGTTGATGATGATAATTTATGTGCAATGAGTGCTACGATGACTCTATTTTGTTTCTTTTCTTATTGGTTCAAAGTCATTATTTTCTCATGAAATGTGCATGACTATATTTTTTGTAATCAATTGAGATCTCCTTCTAATATAATTCCCCTTATCCACATCATATAGTTATTTCCCTATGCTTTCCTTAAGCTTTCAATTGTCTATTTTTATTTCTTTCCTCTATCTTATTCTTGTTTATCTTCCTGATGATCAATTTGGTCCATATTTGAAGGACATATGTGATTAAATTCCATGTTTTTTCCTTGGTGACATGTACAAATTTCCACATATATTTTCCATTCTTTGTGTCTCTAGTTATGGCGTTAGTCTCATGGTTATATTGAACATAAAATGAACGTCCTATCTTGGATCCACATGGGGTATATGGAACTTGATGTAGATTGAACAATAAGTTGTATATATCAGTTATATTCCTCCTCCATCCTCGATTGTGGAATTTGCTAATTGGACATCACCAATTATGGTTGGATCTTCGTCTTCCTCTGTAATGCTCCCTAATTTTCTCTATGTTCTTCATTCACCCTTATGATGTAATGGATGGTGGAAACTTGAGGGGTCTTGGTGGACACACATTGTTATGGTAATCATTATAACCATCTTCCTTCCTTCCATGGTATATTCCCCTTTTAAAATATGATTTAACATATAAATTCTTTATTGTTAGGGGCCCATAGATCTAACCTGTAACCATACGATGATCCAAACATTTAATATACTCTTCCCCTGTGGGATTTCCTTGTTATTATTTCCTATATTTTAAATCATTGTATTAGAGATTATTATTTTTCATACTGATATTTATAACTGATCATGTCATTTTCTATTCCCCAATTGGAACATTACTTAATTCATCTCTTATTAGATTTTTTTTTTGTAGACTAGTTACATATCTTCCCTTTGAGGTTGTAATAAGCTTGCCCAATTGAGCTATCATCCTCGAATTCATTAAGAGGTTGTGGTTACATCATACATAATGATAGTTGAATTTTTGATAACACAAGATATCATACACATCTCCCAAGTAGAGGTTGGCGACAAGGTGATATACTCAGTAATCAATCATTTGTAGATTGCACTCAATAATTGCATCATTTTAGTTAGATAGTGACAGAGGCAATATACACAACAATACCTTATTATTGAGCAGAAGGAAGTCTTTAGAGATTAGTATCCACATTTCATTCATTTCATCACATTTATTCGGTCTGCATTACCAATGATTTAATCATAAATGCAAACATACCTTGGAGATCAATATCCATAATCCCATTAAGAAATATACCCTTTCAAGCATAGATTATCACTACTATTCATTAAATAAAATTGATCGCAAGATAATACATCATCACTCATAAGATTCTATCATTGTATTGTGACAATTCTCTAAATTTTTGCCTTCATTAATGAAATTTCTGCCTTTAACTATATGTTTATTGGTGGGTAAAATGTACATTGATGGCATTGTAAAAATTCATGGTTGTGCCTGTATATATTTTTCCTCTTCACTCTCAGGTTGGCAGGATTAAGGCTCTGATACCAATTGTAATGACCCCTTACTCTATCCATGTTTCATAAGATAATTATTCATGAGCGATCCTCCTCTCCCTGAAAAAATGACATCCTTATATATTTGTCACGTTTGAAGGGATGTGTTTTTTCTAATGCCCCTATTATTATTATTTATATGGTTAATATATTATTATTATTAAGATTTTCATAATTGTTATTCTTTATTTGATTATTAATTATCATAAATATTATTTATTCTTTATCATTTAATAACTATATATTTTAATCATAGTATTTGATGTATTTCTATTTTATATTATATTTATTATTATATTAATATAATACCAATATTATATCAATATGTTGATATATATATAGCCAATAGTGGCATGTCATGATGGTTAAGTTGTTGAGTTGTTATCCTTGCCATCAAGGTTCAAATCTAATGGGGATGAGGTCCCCCGTTTGTGGCCTCACTGGTTCATAGCTCTAGGTCAAAGCGTTTACCCCTCTTAAATAAAAAATAAAAAAATATGTTGATATATAGATTATGTTATATTATTATAATATATAACTTATATGATGCTTAATGAATATAATATATTTGTTTATCGTTATATCAATAGTTAATAGTAATGTATTTAAATGAGATTATTTTATATCATCTATCTATCTCTCTTAGGTGGAGAACATTATAAGTAGGGTTCTAAGTGGGGGGTCATGAAAAATCTCTACCTCAATAGGAAGTAGATCATCTTCTCCATACACCAAAGAAAAGGGTGTTGTCCTAGTAGGTGTTCTAATGTTGGTATGGTAAGCCCACAAAGTCAAATTTATTTGAAGGTACCATTCCCTTCCATATTTGTTCACTGTGTGGTGTAGGATTTTTAGAATGGCCTTGTTGGATGCTTCTACTTGTCCATTTCCTTGAGGGTCATAGATAGAAGACCAATGCTATATGATTTTGAACTTGGCATATAGCTCTTTCAGATTAGTTTTCTAAACTACCCACATTGTCTATGATGATTGAGGAGAGTACACCATACCTTCAAATGATGTAGTTTAGAATGAACATAGCTATCATTTTCCTAGAGGCTTGAATTTGAGGTATTGCCTCTACCCACCTTGTAAAGTAGTTTGTAGCTATTATGATGAACTTATATCAATTCAAGGAGGATGGGTGGATATGTCCCACTATATCAATGACCCAATGTTGGAATGACCACAATATATAATTGAATAGAATTAGCTCCCTAGCGAGAGTGTGGATTAGATTACCATGAAGCTTGCATTGGTTGTAAGATTTGGAAAATTAAACGGCTTCTTTTTCCATTTATGCCTAGTAGTAACCAACTCTAATAAGGTTGTGAGCTAGTGTCAGGCCATTTGAGTGCAATCCATACACGTCTTTGTGAACCTCAGCTAATGCTCGAACTCATCAAGTTCTAGACACCTAAGGAGGGTATCATCTAGACCCCATCTATATAAGTCATTTTCTATGATGACATCCTATAAAGCATTACAAATAAGGCAACATTTCTCCTTCTGAGTTAGAGTGTCTGGGATGATTTGGTCCACATGCAAAAAGAGTAAATATGGTGGTAGTGAGATGATTCTTGTCCTTTGATAGGGTAGATCATCCAAGAGTCAGGAGATTTATAGACATGGTAGTATAATGTCTCCAATAGGAACTCATGTTGATGGTCATTTTTTGGCATTTGAAGCATGAAAGAAAGAGTAGCCATGGCATTAGCTACCTTGTTGTTCACTCAAGAAATCTATCAAAAGGTGACATATGCAAAGTATTTCTTCAAGTCATCTATCATTATTGTGTAGGGAACTAGTTTCTCATTTTTCATCTAGTAGACGTTGTTCACTTGATTGATCACTAGTTATGTGCCTCCAAAGATGTTCAATTCATTCGCCCTCCATTCAATGACAATTTTTATCCCATTGATCAAGGCTTCCTATTCAAAAATATTATTTATACAAGGGAAGAGAATCTGGTATGCCTTAGGTAGAGAGTATCTCTGAGATGTGATGAATAATGCTCCAACACCAAATCCCCATTGAGCAAATGAACCATCAAATAAAATTTTCTATATTTTTTGTGTCAGAAGTAGTATAGAATCATTAGGAAATTTAATGCTCATAGGTTGATGATCATGTAGTGGTGATTCTTCTAGCCAATCAGTGATAACCTACCCTTTAATATTCTTTCTATCCACATATTCAAAGTCAAACTCACTCAGAATCATTACCCATTTAGCTAGTCTCCCTATCAAAGTTTCTTTGCTCAATAGATATTTTAGCAAGTCAATCTTTGCAACCAGTTTTGTGGAATGAGCCAACATGTAGTGCCTAAGCTTCTGGGAAAAAAAGACAATTTCCAAACAAGATTTCTCATTAATGTTGTATTTCATCTCATAGGAGGCTATGTTCAATTAATGTAATAGACAACCCTCTCTTTCTTGTTGTAATATTCTTGAGCCAAAAAAACACCCAAGGTTGTATCTGTCACTAAAATGTACACTATTACTAGTTTAGGCATCAATATGAGAGGATTAACAAGATATTATTTTATCTAATTCATGATTTTTTCACATTCCTCATTCCATTTGTATATCACACCTTTATGTAGAGTCTTGGTAAATGGTTGGGACTTGTGAGCTAGTTGTGATATCAATTGACAAATAGATTGGTGTCTTCTTTGTAGTCCTCTCATTTGGATAATATTCCAAGGTGGAGGAATTTTTATGATATCATGAACTTTCTTAGGATCTAGCTTGATGCATTTGGCTAAAATAATGTATTCCAGTAATTTTCTCAATGTGATTGTCTTGGTAGACATGCATGCAAAATTAACAATATCATATTTCCACAATCCATTTGTTATGCAAGTTCATTCTAGATTTGATTGTGTGTGTTTTTAAGCATCATCATTTCAAATCACTCTCTATAATCCATCATCAACCAGATGAGAGAGTGTAGGATGCATGCAAAATGTCAAATCATAGGTAAGGCATGTGAACTATTTTATAGAATGCCTCAAAGAAGCTAAGAATATTGAAATACTTACAAGGGTGTGAGGCACTTCATATTTTTTGATCGCACAATATGGTTTAAGAACTGCTCCTCATTGATTAACTTGCACCATAGACCGACAATCTTCATCTTTTTTGTGGGCTCATATCCCCTATGTGAGTGTTGATGTAGAAGTAGAAGTAGAAAAAATAAGTGAAAGCGTGTTGAATAAGGTTTCTAATCTCAACTTGGTCAACATTGTTTATTTAAGGGCTATGGATTGGGCAATTCTTCAATGTATGACAACTAGGGGTAGCATTGCATGATTTCTTAAAGAAAATAAATGCTGAAGAAAGATCAACAATAGATTAGAGACACAAATTGATGCTTTTAAAATAAGTCAACCATTGGATTTGACAAAAGATATGAAATATATTGTACTTTAGAACCAAAATTATATTAAAGATGCATCATTTCTTTGATTTTGGTTATTTAATTATTAGGATATATTCTTAAACTATCTTGATTAGTAATTTCACAATGCTTTAGAAATGAGTAGGAGTTTCAGTGATATATTTGCAATACAAACTATAAAATAGATGATCAAATCAATTATACAACAAAGATCATTATGTACCAATAAAATTTTCATTTACAAAAAATTGATTTATAGAAAACATCAGAAGATGATCCTGGAAATGATTCAATTACATAGAAATACTTATCCAAGGTCTTTTGAAGAAGCTATGGACAAATATGCATATAATATGTACTACCTTTTTTTAAGAAATGTTTATCTACAGGAAATTTTATTATTTGTAATCACACATCGCAAATTTCAAGCAATTAGTATCCTGTTTAAGCAACAACATCACTTATTTAATTCATCTACAAGAATACATGAAAACTTGAAATGAATTCATTAAGCACAATAAGCACTACCATGGAAAATTTAAATGCCAAAGCAAGTAAACAATTAATTTTTCCACTAGGAAAATCTTCATTCAAACAAGCACAGCCTAGAAGTTCAAAACCATAAGTAGAATGTGCAAGGTCAATAAAGAATAAAAAATTCACTCACTAATTCTTCCTGTTGTATACGTTGTTGCTGCAACCTTTCTTGATGTCATCTTCTAAGAATGTTTTGAAAAGCATCTAAGTTATCACCAAGAATAGCCTCTATGAATTCTGGATCTTTCTGCAAGATTTTAAAGTTAAAATGGAAACTGAAAAGCTAAAATTTCTTTCGAAATGCAATGCAAGGAAGGCTTTGGGACTTAACTTCCCACTTCATAGCTGCTTCCAACTATAAATTAGAGATCAATAACATTTTCCTTAACAAAATACCATACACAAACCAAAGAATACAAAATCTCTATGTAGCTCATGCAGTATGTGCATAACCTCTTAGGTTTTGACTTTCAATCGGTAAGATTTTAGAAATGACATTATAGGTTGAATGAAAATGCCTCCAAACTGAGCTAGACAAGAACACTTATCTTAGTTCTCTGTGATAAGTCCAACACTAGAAACAACATTTAAAAAGTGCTGAATTCAACAAGAAGAAGAAACCATGTGTAGCTTTACATTATTCAAAGACCTTACAAAAATTGATTTGCAATAATTTTAAGCCTCTCGATCAAATAAACATATAGTAATTTATTTATGGAAGGAAATTTAATCTTGAAATAAATGTTAATTAGACAAATCCATGAAAGGCAAAAAATGATTACCAAATGTAGGGCAATAAATTAGCCTAGAAAACTACTAAGTTCAACACTGCATGGGAACATTGTGAAAATAATAATTAAGATTGATTCATATCTACAATCATGAAATTATATTCAAAATCAATATAGTCTAAGCATAATAGCTGCTAGCATTAATAGAGAAAAATTGTAACGCATCAATTATAGACAGGCTAGACTTCAACATACACAACCTATTTAGAAGACCTCAAACCACAAAAGGAATCCAATGCCAACCCAGCTTCAACTACCTTCATCCTCCATATTAATTGAGAAGAAACATTGCCCAAATTTTCTTAAAATTTTAATATAACCCTAGCTTCTTCTCATGAATAGTCATCCACTGTGGAAAGGATGGAGGACTACAACTGCTAGTTTAAAGTACAAATTTTTGCATTCATGAGGAAGGGATAAATCACACTTAAATTCATCAAAGATTGTTAAGTCATGGGCATGAACTATTAATTTCCACATTATCTATTGATCCAATCTGATATAAGCCATGTGCACTCCATAAGGGAAGTCTTCTTCAGTCAGAGATCACCTTGGTTAGATGAAACTACCAAGTTTGCTGCTTATTCAGATCATTCTACTTCTATAAAAGATGGTGAAGTTACAATATACCTATATAGCATTGCTACATATGCCCATATTGTTGGGTCATTTGAAATCATTAGGTAACTTCATTGTCTTATGCTTCACCCTCAATCAATAAGCATGCAATCTTGGTGAATTGTTGCCACCTAACATGTGGCTCTTGGTCCTAGCTTTAAGAATGATACAACTAATTCTAGGTGTGCCTGGCAATTGAACACTAATGGTGTTAATAGCCTCAATGGAAGCAAGGCGTTGTCGACCCATAATCTAATAAAGAGTATAAATCAAGCTCTTGATTATTTCTCAGCTCATTTGTATCAAAATCCTCTTACATTGACTTCTAATGTAGACTATGAGTATGTTGATACAAGGTTGCACTACAAGCTTTGGTTTCTCACCTTGCAAAAATTGATTTAGGTATTACTACTATTGGGAAGCAAGTGTTTGACATTATTTTCAATGGCATCAATTTACACTGAATAGATATCTTCAAGGGAGTAGGAAACTTCATTGCATTTCATTGGCGGTAGACTACTCACAACTTTACCAAACCAACAATGAGCATAATGCTAGCACCTCTTTCTGGAACTCCAATAATCAGTGGTCTTGAGAACTATGCATTGATTCCAATGGATTTCATAACTGAAACATTAGAAGTTTCAACTATGAAAGCATTGAAAGAATCTTTTAAAAATCCTGATTGAATGCAATATAATGGAGATCCATGTGCTCCTTCTACATGGATTGTATGTCACTAATAAAGATAGCTCTACTCTTGTTATACCATGCTTTGATCTTGGCAGTCAAGGTTTAAAGATTTAGATTTTCATTAGTGAGAAAATCACCACTTTCTTGACCTTGATAAGCTTGAACTTGAGCTCTTACAGTTTGAAAGGTAGTTTTTTTTGGAGCTTGAACATGTATCTCTTAAAAAAGGGGATTTTTTGAATAAACACAGGCATGCTTCTGAACAGTCTAGGCTTTTGACAACTTCAATTGGTATTACTTAATGGCAATGAGATGGAAGGATGAGTCCTTGAGGTTTTGTAGGTCATTTAATGATGGATCCATCATCTCACAACACACTAGACCAATCAGTCTTAAAACATTGCATGATTTGTGTTTTAGTAGTTCTAGGCATATCAATGCAATATATCAATGGAAATGGCTATATTAAAAGGCATTTCAAACAACTAGTTATTCTCTTTGTGTAATTGGGTGTGAAAAGAAGGAAATGATGATTATAGAGGTGAACTCCACAATGAGTAGGGTTTGTGTCATGGTAAGTGCTTAGTCATGTAGTCAAATTTATTGCAGTACACCTTAGGAATGTCCCCCTTGGTCAACTAGCGCTAGAAGAGGAGGTCCTACCCTCCTCAATAATTGGTCCTAAAGGGAACTACTTGGTCACAATGTGGCAGGTTTTGGCCCTAAGTTTGACATCCCCAACACTCAAGAAGAGACCTACCTTAAGAGATTTGGTACAAATGCCCTCAACCCTCCTTGGGTTACTGCCAAAAAAACCCCACTCTAGTTCTAGAAATCAAAAAATAAAATCACTTTTAGGCCATCCCATAATTGAAAAGCAACCACTTTTTATTTCCTAATTTTTTTATAGTAACATTTAATATTTGAGAATGTTTAATAGTAATATTTTATAGAACAACTTTCCATCAGTTGAAATTTTCTTTTGTACACAATTTTCTGATATATGCTTGTGTATGTGATCAAGGTAGCTTGTAATTCTCCACTTTTTTCTCTCTTAAAGCTAATTAGGAGAAGTGTGCACAAAAAAAGCATTTAGTTCACTAAAAATCCTCTATATTTCACAGTTTCTTCAATCTACCAAATCAAGGTGCTGACTCCAAGTTTGGGTTCAAAATCAGCATGCCACATCTATTGTACAGTCAAATCTAGCAAGTATGATCTTGACTAAATTCTCGTAGGGATTACACATGTTTCAAACTTGTATCTAAAATTTAATCTTATTATACCAGTTATTTATTTCCTTTTTTCATTTAGTTTAGGATGGGAGAATGAAGTGCTAGTCATTGGAGGGGATAATGCTTGGTCACATAATTTATTTCTTATTCTCTTGTACAAACCATTCTTGTGCATAGAAAGTGAGTTCTACCATTTTCTCTTTAAAAGAGCCATAAAGAAGCTACTGATACTATCATCAGCCCACCTAGCTAAATGAAAATTAAAGCTAAACAATGAAATGATAATTAATATATTTAACGTAAATCATCCAAGTTAAAATCACCATATCCAATTTGTATAGTAGTTATTACTATAAATCTAGTTCAATAATCTTCTTTATGATCAAAATTATATGATTCTTAGGTTTAGAAACAATTGTAGGCTAGTGCTTATAGTCAAAATGATGAAGACAGATTTCAGTGTGTCTATATCATATTACTCTAATAGAATAAATTAATCAATGTAATAAAGTTAACAAGATAGAATGTAAAACAAGTATTATTTAGACAACAACACACAAGAAGGTAGGTATGAGTTCTCCTTTCAGAAGTCTACTGATGAATTAGACAATCAAGGAAAATATTACAAAAAAGCTAGTCCACGAAGCTAGCTTAAGAATCTCTTGTAGGTACAATCTTGAATTTATAAAGGAAATGCAAGCAAACAAATAGTGTCAGTTAAAGCCTCAATCACATACATATACAAAAAATAATTTTATAATATGGTAATGTAATTTTTGGTACATAGAAGTATATACCTATATGTAAAAGTAGACATTGGATTAGAATAACCACAGTTGTAAAATGCATAACAAAAATAAGTTATTTTGCAAAATGTGATGAATTCCAAGATTATTTAAAAAGACATAAGGTACACATATACGGAGCTTTAGTACCTCTGGTATTAGCTCTACTTTCTTTCTAGCTTCCATTTCAAAGGTGTAGACCTTCATGATAGTAGTGACAACATAACCCTATGCTAAATTGACAAAGACAAATAAAAATGCACTAAATATTACTGTCAAAATTTGGAAAGCATGAGAACATTTGTATGGTTCTCTACTAGATATATTCTTTTATTAATCTTAGAGCTTACACACATAAATCTTATTGGAGAAGAACATCAATTATCAAACAAATCACAAATAACCAATATAATCCTATCAAAAGTTCCAAACCCAAATATCCACAATTTCCCCTTCAAATTCTATGTCATCTCCAAATCTTAGAATCATATTGCCCCAATTGCACAAATGTGTACCAAAATCAATAAAAACATGTATGGGAAAGAGCTAGAATCATTTTTCTTTACCTCTTTTGCAATATTTATTACAAAAAGATAACTAATGACTAATTTGAAATTTTATTGCTTAAACAACTAGTAACATCTAAAGTGGAGAGAAGAAATTTAGAAAAAATAAATATTCTGAAGGGCTGTAGTTTTTTCAACATTTTGGCTCTGGCCAAGTGACCACTTGGCCTAGCTCAATCTCTTCACATCCCTCACATTTTCCCTCTGCTTATTGATAGCAACTATATCACTTTGCTAGGTCTATGATGTGATTGCAAAACCAAGTGAATGTTTGATTAGAATAGAGCAAGTAAACCTTTTTTTTTTGTTATAGTCAAATTTTAGGGTTGAAGATCATTTTTTCATCCACTTTAGCTCAAACTACAATAGCATTAATTTCATACCTCATGGATATTCCAGAGAGCACCATGCCAGAATTTTTGGTGAACTCAACGAGCCCAATGCTCCATTCCAACCTGTATACACAAAAATGAATGTAGCATAAATCATGTCAAAGCCAACCACTATCATGGGAAGAGATTTTAGGATTCATATTAGATAGTCTTGTTGGAAAATGTGGTCATATTTGAATCAAAGGTTAAGTGGTGGAGTTCTTGTATTTGTATTCAATAAAAACTAAGATATATAGGACTAGGAATGACAAAACCAATCTTTGTTTGAAGCCTTGAAAGAATTTTGCCTAATTTTCCATATTTAGCCTAGTTGAGGGCTAGTGTCCCTAAAGCCTTAATTTGACCCAAGTTTTCTAAGAGCCCTAGAGAGGGGGTAAGACCTTAGAGAAGTGGAGTCCACTTGGAGAGATAGAGGTTGGCATTGGCTAAAGGCTGGTAACCTTGCTTGGCATCTTGCAATGGGTTGGGTGCTACTATGCACTTAAGAAGATTTTGGTGGATTAAGGCTATAGACTCTACATTAGTTGAGGTGAGACATGAGCACATATTTTGGGCACCTTACGAGTTACACTACCTCAACTTGTGATGCAAGCAACTAGCATCCAAATAAAGTGGGTGAAAGAAATAGTGTGCATTATTCAAGCACATCATTCTTTTCTTTGGAGCGTTATGATTTTAGGATATGCAAATGATGAATTGATTAGGCTTTAGAACCTTCCAAATAAAAGTGGCAGAAAAGATGACTTATTGGGATGAGAAGATGAGAGGTAGATGGATTTGGGTTTTGTGATTCCTTAGTATGTTAGTTTGAGCTTCACTTGGTTTCAAGAATGCTATAATATTCTCTACTTAACAAGGCCAACCACATGAAGGTGGAAGCTCATCTGGCCTCACCCCCCTCCCCCTAACATCAATCTAAATTACCCATTATCATCTAATTACATACTTCATTCATTCATTTATCCATTTATGAAGTATAACATTCAATCAATACAATCACATAACATTCATTAATATGATATAAAATTCATTAATAAATAATACTAATCAAGACTTCATTAACACATAAAAATATTCATTAACATAAAATAAAAATCAATATTAATACGCATCATTCATAGATAATTACTTATAACAAAGTTCTTTTATTATCCAACAAGGTTTATCAAAGAGCATTTTTAAAACATCATTTCTTCTTTTTGTTTTTCTTATCTCTCTTAAGAAAAACACTCATAGGAGCATCCATATCTTCCTCATTCTCCTCCTCTTTTGGCACATGTAATGTCAAATTACGATGGCTCCTTCTCTTTGGAGGAGCAAGAGGCTGCTGCACTAAAGGGTGCTCTATTGCAAGAACAAGTAAACAAGATAAATTGGCATACTCTTTTTCTTTTTTTTTAACTATTACAAGTCTGTAATTAAGTAATAGTACAACATAATATGCATTTTTCTTACTTAACAATGCCACATCATGTTCATTAACATTTTGATCCATCACCACATCAACATGTTGAACACTTGGAACATGCTCCACTCCTTCACCATGATGTTTAACATGCTCTGAAATATTCAAAAAAAGGATACACATCAAATTGCAATTGAAGATGTTAAATTGTATTCATAATTTCATAATTAATTTCCAATAGAAAATTAATATCTCCACCACTATAATGCACATCATGGCCTTCGTCACGAGCAAGTTTTGTGATAGGATATGAAGGTTGTAGTAAAATGTTATGCACATTGTTATGCAGTCAATTTACATTCAAAACTAATAGCAAAAAATAATCTTCTCAACTATTCAATTTCATTTACTTTTCATCCGACCAATTTACCTATGAGATATCATTTGGTGCACTAGATTCTTGGGTAAGGCTTTTAGATTCTTCACGTAGGCATGCAACCACAACTTTATAGCCTTCCTTCAAGGCAATTTTTCTATCTTCATCTGTGAGCTCCACATTGAATTCTGTGCCCTATATTTTTTGCTTAATATCGTCAATTTTCCATGTATGGTTTCATTAAACTAATTTTTTTGTAACATTATATAAAAAAATAAAGACGAAATTTCATTGCTCTTGCTTACAAGTCAAGACTAGAGATTCATATAGCCACCATAGCCAAGTTTGTGTTGGCCAACCTTTTGTAGTCTCACTTTTGTAGCCATGGATGTGTCCTACAATCTATGAACAATTTCAAACATCTTAAATTATATATTTACAAATATCACTAATTAGTGCATGATTACAATTTACTTAATACTATCATGACATACCTTTTTTTTTGCCCTGTGCTGCTTCATTTACTCTATTTTCACAAAGCCTTTTCTCCTTTGCATCTTCTATTATTTCATTCCACTCCATTAATGGAATCATAGGAGGACGATCATACTTTGGGTTCTCCTTAAGAACCCTTCTATATTGATCCCTCACAGTCTTTATATGATTTGATGCTCTTTTCAGAAGTAGGCAAGTGTCAAAAATGTTTTTTTCAAATTTCTCCGCAAAAGATGTAATCAGCTAATTTTTTAATTCCATAGCTTGTAAATTCCACCTTTTAAAAAATAAATTAGATTCTTAGATCAATAACTTTAATATAGTATAATAAATGGAAGAAAAGAAAAATTATGTAGCAATGATATGAAACTACGTACCTTTTACGTATGGTGGGTCCAAATACTCTCAATGTCATATAAAAAAGATGATCAAAGAAAACATTATTATCTACAAAAACATACAGGGATTATCAATTCAAAATGAGTAATGTAAAAGTAAACTAAATTTACACTTTAAATAATAACAATTTTAAAGCACCTGGAAGCTTTTGTAATTTTAACAGAAATATAGTTTTCTTGTTCAACAACAATGTCCCTACATATGAACCAGTACTAATCACACAGACTACTCCAAGAAATGGATCAGCTTCAGTAGTAGTGCTCTCTATTGCTCTATGAATTGAAGGTCTATCTATTAGTGCACAAATTAGGACTGTAGTAAGATCTATATGGCATAACTTTTATCACTAGTTACATTTGCTGATGAATTAGGGAAAACATTTATAGACCATACTATTCTTTTACTACCATTCCTCATGACGAGTTTGAAGATTTAAAATATTTAACTTCATTGACATCCAATGATCCTTAAAGTGGAATTGAATGACATGGTTTTGTAGCTAAAATGACATCTTAAAAGATAAAATGCATGGTTTTGTAGCTAAAATAGAATGTGAAAAATAAATTCTAATTGAAAAACACATTCTAACCAACATTTTACCTGCATTGACATTTTTGCCCCTAGCTTTTAGTTTACAATAATTTAATAGCTACTCCTGCTAGTTAGCTCGTCAAAATTTGGGAAACCTTTTGCAGGCTGTATCACTACATCCCCTCATCTTGGAATTTTAGATAAGCATTGGTGAACTTATTTAGCAGTTGTGGTGAATAAGTGCTAATATTGATTAAACACCCCTTCTAGCCAACCCAAATCAAATAAACAAAAGGTTGGAATGTTTAATGAATCTTCTATTCTGTTTTGACATTTAATTTTTCCAATTAGTTAAGTAAAATTTGTAGGGTGGTTAATATTTCTTGTCACTACTCATTCTCCTTATGTTGACACACAATAATGCTATTACTTCTAAGCACATATATTATGGAAAAGAAAATTTGCTTGAGTAGAAGTGGAGCAAACCTCATTATGTTGAAAATATGTTCCATTGAGTGGAAAGTTGCCTCGCATTGCTATTCTGCAAGGAATCTGACATGTGACCAACAAATGTAAGTTTCAAATGCCAAGTAACCTTTGAGGCAAAAAAATTAGTGACCAATTTATGAATTAAGTTTGAAATTAAAAATTTATCCAAGTCTCAAGTTATCTGTTCATTACTAGTATTGTGAATTAAAGAAAGTTTTCATTACTAGTATTGTGAATTAAAAGAAGTTGAAAATAGTGGAATAATTTAATCTACGAGGAGATCAAAGAAACTTGATGAATTATCTTAAGTTTGTTTTATTAGTAGTCTAGGTGAGTGGAAGTTACGAGACTAGTTAAATATGGATGTAGGCTGAACATGGGCTATCCAATGAGTTTGTTGTTTGCAAATTCATTTTTATGGTGGCAATGATTCAGAAACCATTGCTTTGTGATTTTTACAAACTAAATTTTTTCATATTAATACATAATTACGATTATTTATGATGTAATATGTGGCTTCTCTGAGTTTTATTGTTCTATTAGAGTGGTTAGCATTGAGCTGCACATCATGGTAGCATAGCATGCAATTTCCTCTAGAAAGCCCTTGGTCAAGAGCTTTTATGTTAGTTGGCAGTTGAACTTTGGAGCAATTAGTTAAGTTGTGTTTTGATTTGCAACATTATAGTAGAATTGAATATTTTAGCATGAGTGGTTAGAGCAGTGATATAGGCAGAGCTAGAGTTGATAAAGATTGTGATTGATCACATATTGGCATTGGTGGATGCATGTAGTATAATAATTCTAGATCTGATATTGACATAGTGTAGTTTATACATACAATAACATATAATAATTTCATTTTTAACTTCTGTTTTATGTGTGTGATAATAGTTTTTGAAATAAGAAAAAGGCAACTAATTTTGTGATGGTTTTGTTAGTAGAGGTTTGTGACAGATCATTGGACATGAGCCACTTACTATGGGGTTAAATGCTTGTAATTTTAATTGACCTCATCAGGCATACACTTTAACATTTACACAAAGTAATGAAGTGCCAATGACAGAGTGCATGCACTGACAATCCATTGTCAATTTCTCTAACTGAGGTATCTGTTACTATTTACAAATATACAATAGTCATGTAAAGTAATGTTTTGCCTACTCCTTGTACATGTAACAGTAGTAAAAGTATTCTGAACTATTCAATTGAGCATGTCTAGCAATTCAAATAGGTCATGGAATACAAAATCTATCATTACAAGAACAATAGAAGGCAATACACAAATGGGTGAATATAAATCATCATTTTAATAGTGGGCATGAGCTTTCCATAGTTCATATAGTATGTGCAAGAGTTTCGTAGAAAAAATTGTATATGTCTTTTGAATCGATTGTTTGGTTTGCAGTCAGTGATCCATCATCAGGAAGGGAAAAGTTGATTCAAAAAGCATATACAGTTTTCCCTAGAAACTATTTCACATAATTTGAGTTTTACACCTCAAGCATGTCACTATAGGAGACAACATATTAAATGTTTTATTTAATATGACTTTTCAGCAATTGAAATAGTTGATTTACATTGCATCTAGAGTACTTGGGTTCTCGAGAAACATCCTTCAAGCATCACTGTTCTCTCTAGTTTGTAACTAGAGTGCATGGATAACACACAACTTATGGTGAATTTCACTGTATCTCAATGTTTTTGTGTGTAGTTTCTTTTGTTAGCATCCAATACTAATATTGTTGGGAGGAACCTACTTTGGTACACATGTTTTTTTTCTAGTAGATAGATTTGACTAATAGCATGCATATGAAAGAAAGTAATTTAATATGTGTTGATATCCATACTATCAAGTAGTGGAAAGCATAAATGATCTATAGGCTTAAAAAAGTTCAATAGGATTTTAAATGCATAAACAAAATCTGCCATTAAAGATACAAATGAAAAGCCAAAGAAGTATGTTTTGCATGCAAGGCTTAATAGCTCATGCTTGCAAATCCCAATGTCTTAAATACAATTTACCCCAGGCTCTTATCTATAGTTATACATAGCAATATAGACATAAGGCTGAAAATGACAGTGATGAGGAATGCTTTGTTGGTGGTGGAACTAAGGTATTAATCACACAGAATGCTCCAGGAAATGGATCAGTCACACACACTAGAGTACTAATCACCAAATTTTGTACTCTGGTACATATGATAGGTACATGAGGAAAAAATTGCAATGGATAAAGATCAAATGCGATACTAGCTAGAAGCATCCACAAAAAAAAAAGGGTAAGTATAATAATGTCGATGAAAAAAAATAAAGAAAGAGTTACTTACATGAAGGTTGTGCACTACAACCCTCACCATGTTCACCATGTGATGTCACAACTGTCACATATTTCTATATAAGAACACATAAAATTAGAGATCATGATCCATAAGATACTATAAAATATTAACATCTATTGAACTTCTATTATTGCTTTAGTTGAATTACTGCTTACCTTCAAAGATTGGACTCTACGGTCCAATTCTTTTCTTAGTGCCTCGATGATAATGTTAACAATTTCATTAGTGTATCTTTTTTTGAGTTGCTAGGCCATGAACATAGGGTCAGCACTAAGGGCGATGTCATGTAGAAATAATGCCCGTATTTCAAATCGCATTTGATCAATTGTCATTCTAGCTTATTCCTATCATTTGTGAAATCAAATATCAGTAAAATTTCATCAAAATAACTCCAAATCCATAAAGAAAATAACATAATAATACAACATTTTTTTCTATATTAACATTAAAAATCACAATAATTAATGTTTACCGCTGCTGAAGGTGTGTGAGATGGTGCATCCATGTTGCCCTGTGAAAAAGATTATTAAGTCTTAGAAATCAACAGTGAAATTAAAGTAATACGCTTACCAAAAAAAATATTAATAATAAAGTAAATTATATATGTAAATCATTTGTCTTAAGTTATCCAAAAATTTGGTGTAACTAATGTGTATATCTAAAAAAATATTTGACATGTTCTACTTAATGTATATATCTGCACATATGGTTTGAAAAGAAAAATTTGGTCATACATGACCCCATCATAGTTGAAATTGATCCTACCTGGACATTTCATTGATCATCATGATCTTCATCCATGTCATCATCATCATCATCATCATTATCATCGTACTTGTCACTTTGATCATTGTCATCACCACCACCATCTTCATCACCATCATCATCATCTTCATCACAATCAGGATCATGATCATCATCACCATAATCATGATCGTCATCAACATCATCATCATCATTATCACCATTATTTTCAGCATAACCAAAATCATCACCATCTTCTTCTTCTTCTTCACTGGGTAATTGTCATTCCTGATAATCATTTACTTCATCTTGTGCTTCTTCAATATCTTCTTCTTCCATCACATTATACTTTACTGACCTTCCTCTTGGGTCATGTCTAATGACAAATGACCAACCTAGTTTGTGTGGAACACCAAAGTAAAACACTTGCTCGCATTGGCTTGGAAGAACATAGGGCTCATCTCTAGCTAGCTCAAATGACCTTGTATTAATCATAGTAAATTCACTATCATGTTCAATAATAGTCCTATTAGGATCATTTCAATTCAATTGTAGCCTATACCATTTGATGACAAATAGAACTATTTTGAATGAATTACAGTTGCACTCAAGTATATCATCCAAAATGTCGTAATATCAATTTTCAAATTGTTGAGGATATATGTCAATTCTAGATGAAATATTGTGACTGCAAAGACAAAACTTATCCTAGAATCACATGTTTTCTTCATTTCATCTGAATTTTTTTGTGTGAAATTTATAGCCATGGTAGTACATAGCTTTGTGGTGTTTGACTTGTAATTATTCAAACATGTCAAGATTATATACATCAATCTGTGAGTTGATATTAAACTTATGTCTCATGATTAGTAATCTTATGCATACTTTTGTATCTCTTAAGCCATATACTAGATCAAGTACCATTGGCATAACATTGGGATCTCCATTATGATGAGCTTCTTTAACCAACGATGCAACACCATCCCATATTAATGAGAAATTATTTTTCTGATACTGTTCAATCCATACCATCATCCAATCAAGATTGTTTGCAATATACAAATGTAATGCATCCCACTCATGACCAACTATAAAGAAGACAATTACATCAGTTAGAAACAACTTATATATATTGATGATTTATAAGAATTATTAAACTACAAAAAAAAAAAATTATAATTACCTCTCACTCTCCTTAATTTACCTTTCCCCATTAGGTACTCCTCTTCGAATTTGTCATTAGAGTTGGGATCCCAAATGCGATCTACATGGATATTTGCTGCAAGTTTTGGAATATATTCACTAATGTACATCATGGTCTGGTATACCATATATCCCTCTACTATAGAACCCTCAAGACATGTTCTTTGTCAAACCAAGGCCTTCATAAACTTCAAGTGCCTCTCAACCATCCACATTGACCTAGTTTTTACAGGTCCACAAAATTCAAACTCCTCAACTTGATGTATGAGGTAGTGTTCTTGAGCATTGAAAAAGGTTGGAGGTAAACACTTTTGAATTTCACACATAAGCTATGGAATTTTGCTCTTCCAATATTTTATATCTTTTTTATTATTTTCTTTAGATGATAACCACCTAAAAGAGATTCAACATGCAAAAAAAAAAAAGAGATTTCAAATAAAATTATACAATAGATTTCAAATAAAAGCTACAAATCTGAGAAAAAACACTTCTAACCTCATGTATTTTCCAAGATCATATATAACATGTTTAATACTATTGTCAAATTGGTGTGGAAGGGATAGAGGTAGGACGTACTACAATATTTAAAAAATAATCATTTCAATATATTATTAAATAATGCAATAGGTAGTAAATTCAATTTTATAAATATAATGTAAATAGAGAACATGACTTGCTTTGATGAAGGTATGCCAATCATGTGTTTTCAACCTTGACCCAAAATCACCTTTCTTTGATAGAAGAGTGCTTATATTTGCACCAAATCCTATTGGAAATTTTTCTTTTTTTTATGACTTCTTTTAATGCATCACTTTGTTGCTCCATTAATAACCAAGGAAGGGCACTTGTATTTATGTGGTCTCCATTGCTATTTGATTCAATAAAATCTTTTAGTGCATGATTGGATTCATGAATGTCAATACAAATTTTGGCAATTTATTCTCTATCATTCCTTCCATCCAACATTTTCTGTAGTGTCTCTATTACATTCTTTCTAATATGCATAGCATCAAACAAATGCATGATTGAGAGATCCTTGTAGTATGATAACCTACTAAATTGATTAGGATAATTTTTCATTCCTCTAGGAAGTTGGTCATTGATGCCTGGATGACCTTCACGAGCATTAATTACAACATTAGTAAATATAAGACAATATCAAAATACAAATGTTAAAATTTAAACAACAAATTGAACATTACCTCGATGATTTAGTCGATTGTATTCCAACTTTCATAGATGAGGTGTCATTCTTCATGGCCTTGATGATGTCTCTTCTTTTCCATTGAAAAAATGTTTGCCAAAAATTTGATACCTATGATTATTGTAGAGAAAGTGCCTAAACTCATTGAACACCTACTTTCCTAAACTTTTCGAATGATG
Organism: Cupressus sempervirens; assembly: GCA_028749045.1. Lineage (NCBI taxonomy): Eukaryota > Viridiplantae > Streptophyta > Pinopsida > Cupressales > Cupressaceae > Cupressus > Cupressus sempervirens. The sequence goes on from CM053783.1 coordinate 65,536,644, forward strand.
AGATCTCATCTTTGGACCACAAACTGGACATACAAATTTTTCCTTTGTCTAAAGACCTAAAAGATCATGTACTATTATCATGTATAACTTAAGCATACAATAGTAATGTGTAAGAACTATAACAAACCAAAAATATGTGATCTTAACAATATAACATACCGCAAAAATGAGTTAGCCTAGGGGCATCATGTATTGTCCATACAAGCATTGCATGGAATTGAAATTGTCAATGTCCTATTAGTCTAGAGATGTCATACATAGTGACACCATTCTATAACTTCAACAACTCGTTAATTAAGGGCTCAATAGACATGTTCATATCTTTAACTTGGTACTTACCTAGTAATTGAATGAATATAAACATTACATAATTATTATGACCATTTTCATGCACTGTTTATAAATTAATTTAGATAACTATAAAATAAAAAAATACCTAGCACAATCATTGACAACATTATGTGCTCCCTCTTTATGGACATCCAAGGAGGAATGTTATTGTTAATAACGAAAATAGGTCACATTGAGTAAGCAGATCTCATATCTCCATATGGATTGACACTGTCCACTGCCAATGAAAGCTTCATATTATGAGATTCTTCTTTAAAGTGTGACCGTGTTTCTTCTATCTCTTTAAATGCATAACCATTGACATGCATTCACATAATGTCATCTTGACTTCTATTACATGCATGGTAATCCATAAATTGTGCCAAGCTAGCACACTTGAATAATCGTTGAAGATGTGGAATAATGGGAATGTATGAAGAACCTTGTGAGGCACCTTTTTTGTTATTTGATCTGATCAATATCTACTAATATGAAAATCAAGGCATTCTATTGTAAATTCATGTTGTTTATGATATAGAATGTGATTATTGGGATATGCATGTATTGTCTGATACTTCATTCCAATCTAATTCATAATGGTAGATAATTCTCAATACGAATGAGGAAAAATGTTTGATGGTGGTAACAAAAACTCACCTATCAACCTACAACAAAAAATATGAATTGTTATTATAATGAATAGTAATTGTATGCTAATATTGAAGATGATAAAAATGACATACGTTAGCATACATGACATTGCTACATTGAATAAACCATTCATAACCTTTAAGTTCACCAACAACACTATAGTCAAGAGTAGAGTTGTTTGGGAGCCTTTGTATAAGGGCTTGTGTGCCTTCTCAAGTAAAGGTATATCAAGACCATCTTCATCATCATTATTAGATTCACTAGTACCATCATTGTGAGCCTCTTCATCACCTTCTCCAATACCATCTTCTTCAATCATGTCCTCTGGCACATTATCATCTTCTTCCATGGGAGTGTTATCCTTAGTTTAGATATTCACACCTCCATGTTCCTCCAGTAGGAAATCCACATATAGCAATGGACAAAAATTGTGGCCCCCTTCAATGTGACCATGTTGCCTACAATGACTCTGGGCTGTTGTGATTTGAATTCTTTGATTCTTTAAGCCTTTACACTTTTTGTAAGGACAATAAAATTTATCAGGTTTTCTTTGGAACTGAGCCCACAATGCAACCATTGTCTCATTATTTTGTTTTGGGTTCATGTTGTCAAGCGTGGTCTTTCTTCATAGGAAAATATATCTACAAATAAATTGGACATGTTGTAGTTAATGTTTATATCTGCACATATGGAAATTGTTGATTAATGTTTTCAAATGTAACTAAAATGATCCTATAATTTCTAGAAGGCCTAGATTTTTCAAATTGTGGAGTTATAGACAAAGTATCTTAATTATTTGCAAAATGCCTCAAAGAGATGTCACAAGGTGAAAGTTACTTAGGTGCTATCAACAACATGCCTTGACTAATCCTGATAGCAATGACTAATGTGATTAATGCATCAACTAATGAAGATGACTAAAAGAACAAAACATATTAATGTATAGCAATGTTTTTCTCAAGGAAATATATGATCTTCAGTAAGATATAAAAGGAAATATGAATTAGATGTGATCTATGTGTGCTCCAGGTAGATGGACATTACCTTTTGAAAATCATTCAACAGGGGCATCATATTTTCATCAATTTATTAAGAGGTTTGTACACTTTGAGACTGGAGTAAGAGACATTTATCATTATCATAAGGACTGCAAACTAAGTGTAATCAAACATTTCATTGTCTATGGTTTTACCAATTTCTCATAAAAATAAATAGATTCTTGAAAGATGGGTTCTTGAAATAGGTTTCTATTTTAAGAACCCATCTCATTTCTAGAACACATCTGTTAAGAATCTATTCATTCTTTCCATTTCAAGAATCCATTCATTTTCATGACAAATAGCTTTTTGAGACCACTGCTCATGAAACGTGAGTTTTTTAATTTTGATTTGAAGGACAACACAATTGAACCTTGAAAACAATATCACAATAATGGAAGTTTTTAGTTACTCAAATGGAAGCTTATAATTTCTTTATATAAGAAACTAATGGAGTGTTTCTTTTCACTTTGTATATTTAAGAATCTAATTGGAGTGTTTCTTTTCACTTTGTAGCAATCAATATGTAGCACCTCAGAATTATTTATCCATCCCAGGAGGAGTGCAGACATATGTTGACCTATCTAGTCCATCACAGGTCCAGACATTGGCTCAAGCTGGCGAACCATCTTCGCTGTCAATTTATTCAAACCACTATTCAGAAAATAATTGATTAGTAGATTTAATTTCATTATAATATAATTACTACAATCCCTATTTAATTTCATTATAAAATAATTACTGCAATCTCTAAATTTAGAATATTTGAGTTTGCAATTAAACTATGTAATGGATGCTATGAATATAATTGTGTGGAACATAAAAATGAACAATTTCACTTGCTATCTCTGATATATACAATTATATATATGATAAAAAGAATTGATACTTCTTGCACTTAGTGGAATGATCCTTGCTATGTCAATTATACCAATATGAACTATATGCAATGGAGATGTAATGGTATTGCCTCTACCAATGCAAATTGTTTTCACTAGTATGACTTTGATAACATGCAGTATCTAATCCTTATTTATTGCTAATGTTGATACATTTTTATTAATGTTGTTTCTAATATAATCCTTCAATGCTTTCAATCAAATCTAATTATTTATTAAAGTGAGATTTGATGATTCCAATTTGCTGACAGGCTTATGAAATTTTGGAAATGCTGCTATGTTTGATATGATCGAATAATTCTTGCAACAGGGGTGCTATGTCTGATCTTTCTTTAAATGTGTACAACCAATAATGCCAAAGGCTATTGTTAAACATAACATGTGTATTTCAAATTGATGTTGAAATAAATGATAACAAATGTCCTTTTATACCATGTGCTTGGTGTGAGAAGTCACATAAGATAAAGAATGTTCTCTGTCTCTTTGTAATGTCACTCTTCATAACAACTAATTATAACATAGCCTTGTAATTTCCTCCTTCCATTATTAATTACTTATTAGAACATATCATAATTTGTTGTCTTAATCCAGATCAAGCTTGATTACCATCGTCAAGGTACCTATTCATGATTAGTAATTGCTGAGAATGGATTAACATTTTGTCTTTGCATAATGACATCATTTGTTAACAACTCAATGCTAACATTAACACAAATTATCATATTATGGATAAGGTAGTTTTCTTAATCTTTATCGATAATTATTTATGATATTGATTATGGATGTTATTCAATCATTAATGTTCAAAAACATTAGCCTCTAATGTGATTGGTTCATGCCTTAACCAATATTAGTTGCCAATGGCTATCATTGATTTTTTGAAAATGTTCTTTATTAATTCTATTCTTTGATGGAAAACATGGATCCTCCTCTTAATCAATCTATTAATCTTTCTCTTGCTCTATGATTGTTTAGTTATTATAGAGCTAAATAGATATACTGATATTTGAATTCACTCTTCAACCTTCAAAATTGTTTGTTGTTCCTTATCAACCATTGATGCTTCTGTCAACTCCCTTAATCTTGTTTGTGATTTTTGACTGTTGTCTCGACTGAGGTTCTAATCTTGCTCACTACTCTGCAATGTATTTGTTTCAAATAGGTATCTGATCAATATCTTCAATTAATATTAATCAATGTAATATTATCAATATCTTCTTTTTGATGCTTAGTGACCTTCTTTATTGGTTAGCTTTGTCACAATATTAATTATATGATCAGTTTTAGTAGGATTCAGATGAATCATTAATATGCATTAATTCTGATTGTCCTCTGCAATTGTTGATCAATTGATCTACACAATCGTAGTCTATAAAATTCATGATAATTTCTAGAATGTTTCAATGAAAATAAAGATACATACTTGGTATGATTGACATGTTGCCCACTTTCTTGGAAAAGTCATCAAAATCTTGGATTAATCCTTATTCCTCTGATGCAACTATGAACTGATGTTGGAAATATTCAAGATATAATAGGTTACTGAGAGGGGAGGGGTGAATCGGTAACAATAAAACTTTTAAGTCAATTCAGAATAACCATATACAACATTTACTCATCTAGCCTACTGCATAAAAGAACTATTAAACATTTAAACCATATATGCACAGAGATTTGGTGACCCAGAAACCTTCCAAAATAGAAAGTAAAACTGGGGTGGGGATGATACCCACAAAGCTTCATTACTGCAGTATGAAGTTGACCAGTTAAGGCTTACAATGATCACTTATGGTGATCTGCCCTATTAGGAGCATAGAGGATTGCTAGATCCACCTTGTTAGAGGATTTACAAAAATACTTTACAAGTATGCACTCTGTTAGGAGATTTGAATAAAGATGGTTAAGTCTACCCTATTAAAGGATTTACAAGAATGATTCACCTATTAGGATGAACCAATAGATCAACTTACAACTTGACTGGATTCTTTATTATAGATCACCTTCTGTGATTGATGAAATCATTTTTGCTTCTTGTAGACCTTGCTGAGTATTCTTTACTACTGATGAATTCGCATATCATATCTTACGTCCCTCTTTTGTGCAATATTCTATATCTTCCCTGTATCAATCTATCTATCTTTTGAATGATATAATACATTACACATATATGCCATTCCAATAATTATTCATGCAAGGTTGGCCAAACACAAGCAAACAAAATATAACTGAGTCGGCCAAATAGTGAAATAAACTCGGGTTCTTCAGACAGACTTGATGACCTTCTGATACGCGGCATCCACTACGTTACTCGGCATCATCATGCACTTGGTAGAGGTAGGGGCTCGGTTCATACTAGTCATACAACATTTCCTGGAACTCGGTAACCAATGGTGACTTGGTAGATATAGTGTCACTTGGTAGAAACTAATTTCTTTGTTAACCTCCAGAGCTCAGTTATCACTGAGTCCTTCTTTACTTGATCATCACTGAGTGCTTCCTCACTCGGTTAATGCTAAGTGCATCTTTACTCAGTTAACACTAAGTGCATCTTCACTCAATTAACACTAAGTGCATCTTCACTCGGTTAACACTAAGTGCATCTTCACTCAGTTAACACTAAGTGCATCTTCACTTGGTTAGCACTAAGTGCATCTTCACTCGGTTAACACTAAGTGCTTCTTCACTCAGTTTGGACTGTGTCTCCAGTGCTCAGTTTGAATTGTGAGATGAGTGTTGTCACTAATGGCAAATAACTTTATGCCAACAACTGATTCTTATCCCTCTAATGCAACTAGGAAAACCATCTTATTCATAAGACTTCACGATTTTCAAAACATCTTATTCTTCTACTGATACATATGTAAATCTAATTTTAAATGTCAATGTGCTATTTGTGTCAAGGACTGCCACTCCTTGTCCACAAAAGTACTTTATTGTCTGGATGCTATTAGTTTGATAAATGGTATACCATAGTAGAGTAGGTATGTCAATATCTCTAGTTCCTTTGGTATATGGTTACGCACATAATCTGGTAGTTTTCAATTTTGTTATGCATAATTGAATATTGTTATATATTATAAACTGTAGGTCTTATTTTGTCACAAATAAACTTTAGAAATGTTGATTGTATTTGTCAAAAGTAGAATTTGAGTAAAAAAACATTATATGCTATGATTAGGGTTTGAGAGGAAAATTTTAGTTTCTTTCTAGCTGTTATAGTGAAGGAGTGTGTCTTTTTATACAAGGATTATATCTATGAATCAGTGGATAGGATACTTCAATAGAGGGACCCAATATATATTGAAATATCTAAAAATTTATCAACTTGAAATTGCCTAACACAGAGACAATAATAGTTTAAGAGCACCAATTACAAAAAGTTCCTGTAGCAGAGTATATGTTAAAAGTTAAACCCTCTTGAACCATTGTGGTTGCATATTCCATAACATGAAAGAAAGATAGAAGAGATACTATAGGCTTAATTAATTTGAGTGGCATAGAACTTACAAGAGCACTCAAATCATCTACAATGAGCTCATAAGAAGGCTAGATCTTTGGGGACAAAAAACAATATCATCCACAACATTAGAAAATGTGTTAAAATTTAGCTAGTTTAAAGAATATAATTTGTTGGTGTAAATACGTAATTACTATTTATTATATTGCATTATTTTATTATTTATTTAGGAGAGACACTTAGGAGTTTGTGTCCTCTCATGAGTTGTCATGTTGACAACATAGAAGTAGACGACTCTAATTCAACACATGGTGTCTAAAACACTAGAGTTTGCATCATTCATTGAGTTGTCATGTAGACAACATAGTTATTCACACTCCCTTTTATCACATGTTGTCTACAACATTGATTTGCATGCTACACCATTGTAGGCTTATCCTCACATCATCACACTTACTTCCCGTGCATGCTTAATGGAGGATAACCCATATTTGGTGGACATGTGCCTAGTTGTATGACTTATCATGTTGTTGACTTCTATGCATTCTAGAAGCTCTCCAGAGGCCTTTATATACAGGCACTCCTAGTGTACTTGAATATGACATATTGAATGAATATATCATCATTTTGATCATACTATTTCTTTGGTATACTGTTGTGCTTGTGTTTGAGTTCCTTGGTCTTAGGTGAATTTTGCCCTAAGCCAAATTCTTACATGGTATTAGAGCTCGGGGAGATTCTCTACGCATAGCCATTTGAGACTATTCATGCTTTAGCACTTCGACCTGAATCTGGAGAATTTGTATAAATTAGGAGTGCCTAGAGCCAGATCTAACCTCACTATTGCATCCAGAACATCGATTCAGTGAAGATTGACTATAAATTTGCTTATGTTGGGCTAAAGTTGATCTTAAGACAATTTTTTTTTGCAAACCAACACCTGAAGGCACCAATTTGCAAATTGGGTATGGTTATTTAATTGATCTAATTATTTGTTTCTCAGATTTGCATTTCATTTCATCTTTGCAATTTATTATTTGATTTGGGTATTTTTCAGTTTTTTCCTACTCATAATTTTTTTTTTGCAGAACCAAGTAGTCACACCTCAACTCTACAATTGTATTTATTTTGTTGGATATTATTTATTTATCAACAGGAAAGTCTACATTATTTCAACTACAATTAATTTTCAAGCCATACACCATAGAAATCAGATGGCCGAACCAAACCCAACGGACTCCATCCTACCGACAACCCCCTATACCCATCGATGGGCTTCTTTACTAATGCACTCATGGCCATTTCTATTTAAATGTCATTGGAGTTAAAAACCCCACCAATGTGGGATATATCACATTAGCTCTGGAGGTCGCTAAAATGTTTTCGGCAACTTCTTGGCGGTTAAACACATACTCTGGCTATGGTGATTAGATCAGTGGTAGTGCAAAAAAAACCTTCAAAATTTTGGCCGAAGTCAAAAGGAAGACTGATGCTCGCTGCAAGGATCCCAACCCTCACCAGAGCATATTCCAGCATTAATGTGAAAATTTTTTCTATCCACTTGCGAAGTGTTTTCAGTGACTTTTTAAAAATTCTAGCACCCGCGACACATTTTGCCACACAATCCCCTGACACAGGACGCCACGCAACATTTTTCCATTTGCCTAGTGACACATAAGTAGTAGTCCAGTCACTAGTGACACATAAGTGCCTGTATGCCTACGTGTACTTACAATAAGCAAGACCATACAATTACGTACAATACTGACATCATCACAAGCTTGAAGGTCAATGATGTCATCATTTTATGAGCCTAAATTTGATGGCCTTTTGACCATCATTTTAGGGAAAATTTGAATTACTATGACAGTTGTATGACCATCAAATTTAAACTCATCTTTTGTTGATACAACCCCTCTCCAGATTGATTTTTTATTTTGTAGTCTGACTTTGGGAGGCCATATCTCAGTCATCCGGACTCCAAATCATGTGCAATTTTTTTTGAAATTGGGTAAAGTTTTCTAAAATTTTTAGTGGTGCAGCTCTTTTTTGGTTTTGGCATACAAATTTTTCAGAAATTGCATCTTTTGGTGCCTGTACCTATCTAATCCTGCGTTTTGCAACTTCAAATGCTCCATACGGGCACATCTGGACTCGAAAATAGGTTCCATTTTTTTTGAAAGTGTGTTATTTTTTGTCTTATTTTTATATCCACAATAAAATTGTAGGGTTATGTGGACAAAAGTGTCACTTTCAAAAATAGTGGTTTTATTTGCTTTGTATTGCTTCTGAATTGTAGCACATTGTAAAGTTCCAGATTTGTAATCCATTAAGAGGTTGTAACAAGAAAAATCATAAGTCAACAAAGGCCAAAATTGGCAAGTGGCCATTGTAATTGCACTACTTATAAAGTGCAAAAAGCATCTATTTTGGGGGGGTTTCTTGATTTAGTGAAAAGGGGGAGGTGTTCTTGGTGGTGTGTTTTTTCTTTTCTGCAATTTTCTTTTATTTTTTGTATTATGGAAAATTTTAAGTTTCCAAAATTAACTCCTCATAACTATTCTACATGGTCCATCAAAATGTGGTATCACTTAATGCATAATGGAGTTTCTCAATATGTAGATGGCACCCTTCCTAAACCAATAGGTGATAAGATATCAACAACTAATATTTCAGTTTGGGTGGCAATGGATAGGAAAGCCCTAGGTGATATATGTTTGTGGGTTGATGAAAAGATCATGTATCAAATTAAGAAGTGTTCTACATCCAAGGAAGCTTGGGATACCCTAAAAAACCTATCTGTTAAAGCGTCTGAAGAGGATGTTTTCAAAATTGAAGATGAACTTGTCTCCTTAGATCCTAAGTCATTTGATTCTATACAAGATTTCATCATTAAGGTGAATGAACTAAGGACAAAGCTTACTAATTGTGGGAGTTCTATCAAAGATGACAGATTGATCGATCGCATACATAACAAGCTTCCATCAAAATATTTTCCATTTGTTTCTTCTTATAACACATCAAAGACTACATTAGGGTCTGCTTATAAGAAAGTATCCTTTGATGAATATGTTGATCTATTGGATACAAAAGAAAAGAATTTGAAATCAATGGGGATTCTCAATTCACCTAAGTCTAAAGCATTGGTGGCCAACATTGAGGTTTCTCAAAATTTAGCTGGACAGTCTTCAAATAAAGGAAAGGGTAAGAAAAAGAAATGAAAGAACAAATCAAAGGATGCAGAAAATACAACACCACAATCCAATCAATAAGGAAAATCTTCCTCAAATTCCAACAAGAAGGGGGACAACAATAAGGAGAAGAAAAAGTGTGCTTATTGCAAGAAAATGGGTCATGAAGAACATGAGTGTTATCTTAAGAAGATTGATGAGTTGACCAACATCATTAAGAAACATAATGTTCCATTGCCTAATTCTTATAAGGATAAAGGGTCTTCTTCATATTCAAAGGGCAAAGGGCAAGCACTCATGGAAATTCAAACTCTTCAAAGGAATGGATACTTGACTCAGGTGCCTCCTATCACATGGGTTCTTCAAAGGAGGATTTTTCTTCAATGAAGCAATCAAAGGTACCCCACATCTTCATGGGAGATGATACTAAAATGGAAGTTGAAGGGAAATGAAACATGGAAATGGAAAATGGAGAGTTTCAAGATGTTCTCTGTGTTCCCAACCTAAGTTCAAATCTCCTATCAATCTAACAAATCACTCACCTTGGAGATGATAATAGAGTTGAGTTCTTGACTCAGTACAGGTGTACAATCTAAAAGATGACTCATTGGTTGTAGTGGAGAAAGTGAATCATGACAAAAGGTTATACTCTTTCTCCCATTTTGTACCCAAGTTTCCTTCAAAGGCCTTGTTATCTCAATCCAATTCTCACATGCAATTATTGCATCGACAGTTTGGTCATCTTGACTTCTGCCACCTTTAGCAACTTTGCACATATGAAATGGTCAAAGGTCTACCTTCAATCAACTTTTCCCATGGTGAATGTTCAATAGATTTAGTGGATATGCATCCAGAGGGGAAGTTACAAAGAGGGAATTCTTCAAGAGCACCAAGTGTTCTACAGATGGTTCACATGGTATTAGCAGGACCTTTTGCAGTTTGCCAGGGTTGCTACATACTAACCTTGATTGATGACTTTTCAAGATACACATGGGTCTACTTTCTTCATAATTAGAATGAAGTGTTGGACAAGATTCTTGCCTTCAAGACTCATGTTGAAAAGAAATTGAGGAAAGCCATCAAAGTTCTAAGAATGGAAAATGGAAGCATGTATGTGAACAGAAGACTAAAAGATTTTTGTAAACTCGAGAGCATTGATCTTTAGAATCCACCAGCATTCAATCCGCATAAGACAGATGTTGTAGTATTGAGGATCTACACTCTTAAGTCTATGGCAAGTTGCATGATACAAGCCAAGTCTCTAGATCCATCATTAGAAGTCGAAGCAATATCTAGTGGCACTCACATTCTTAACAAGTCTCTTCATCTAGCCTTAGATGGAAAAACTCCTTTTGAGGCATGGTGTGGCAGAAAACCTATTGTGACACACTTTCGAGTCTTCAGTTGTCCTGCATGGGCAAAGATATCTTCTAGGGGATGCAAGGCACAGTCACCTTAGCCTTGTACTTTCATTGGTTTTGAAGATAGTGTGAAGGCATATAGACTATTAGATCTAGAGACACATTAGATCTTTGTGGAGAAGGATTTACACTTTGAGGAAAATTCACCAAGCTTGTCCTCTAATCCTCTCCACACATCATATCATGTGGAATCTGATAGTGACACCAATCATAGTGCTTCAATAGATTCAGACACGTGGGGTTCTATTGATAGTTGCAGTGAGAGGTCACTACATCTATTTAGTCCACATGCATACATAGCCACAGTGATAGGTCGAATATAATAGGGTACATCCAATCTTCCAAGTCTAGCTTTAGTGATAGATTTGGGGCACAGTATTGATGATCTGCCTCTTCTTGATGCAATAGCACCTTCTTCAGTTTTCATGAGGACTCTATCTGACCCTCTTGTTCATTTTCTACATTATCAATCGTTATAGGTTGAAGTGATTGTGGATACTTATGATCAACAATTGTAGAGGACTTCTTCACCAGCTAATGAGATAGATAGTTCTTTGAGATAGGTTCTTCAACCTATTGAGTAGGTTTCAAAGACATCACTTAGCCATGGGATTCTTTCCATGTACAGTGGAAGCATCTCATTTGTACCCTTATCCTTGTTTCTTCCTAAGGGGAGGAATACCATTCTACAGTCTTGGATCAACTTCTTCATTGGAGTAGTCACTGGTAGGCATTCTTCTTTGTGGATGGGGGGAGGGGGCTATCCTATCTCTCTTCCTCTTCTCATTTTTCTCTTATGTATATACTAGATGTATGTCATAATGGGGGGGTTTTGATTACTCCATCCATCCATACATCGTATGTGTTTTTCATCTCTCTCTTTTTAGGGGAGGGTTTTTCCCATGAGGTTTTCCCTCTTTCTCTTCTTTATGAGAGATTGCATTTCATTATGTACATGGGTACCTAACATGGCCTAGTAGCTAGGACCCATCATGCACTTCATCCTACTTTTTGTAAGCTTAAGGGCATTCTCCTAAGTTTCACTTAAGGGGGGGTGTTGGTGTAAATATGTATTTACTATTTACACTTACTTAAGTTTACTTAGGTTAATGCATTAATTTATTATTTATTTAGGTGAGACACTTAGGAGTTTGTGTACTCTCATGAGTTGTCATGTTGACAACATAGAAGTATGCAACTCTAATTTAGCACATGGTGTCTACAACACTTGAGTTCGCATCATTCACTGAGTTGTCATGTAGACAACATAGTTATTCACACTCCCTTTTTAGCACATGTCATCTATAGCACTGATTTTCATGCTACACCATTGTAGGCTTATCCTCACATCATCACACTTAATTTCATGCTTAATGGAGGATAACCCATATCTAGTGGACATGTGCCTAGCTATATGACTTATCATGTTGTTGACTTCTATGCATTCTAGAAGCTCTCTAGAGGCCTTTACATATAGGCAGTCCTAGTGTACTTAAATATGGCATATTGAATGAATATATCATCATTCTAATCATACTCTCTCTTTGGTCTACTGTTGTGCTTGTGTTTGAGTTCCTTGCTCTTAGGTGAATTCTACCCTAAGGCAAATTCTTACATAATTCATAAGGCTTATCTTAGAGGAATATCTAGCTATTGTGCTTGTGTGATCAGTTTCACTCTATTATGTGTGTATTTATTAAAGATATCACTATTAGTGAACATATTTTTCTTTTCACAAACTTA